>OY776277.1:96254949-96702449 GCA_963675445.1 Linnaemya vulpina
TAAGATTTTCTTATCGGGAAGAGAAATGAAAAAAATAACTTATTTTCTAATCGAAAGAATTAAAGTCGCGAAGTAAATTTTATTTCCTTATCGAAAAGTAAAAGTAAAGATGTAACTTTTAATTTTTCTCCAAAAATAAATCGAGAAATAACTTTTATTTTCTTATCGACCAATAAAATCCAAGAAATAACTTTTATTTTGTAAGGAAAAAATAGAAAGTTAGAGAATAACTTTTATTTTCTTATAGAATAATAAAAGTCAATATACAACTTTTATTTTCTTATCGAAAATAAAAAAGTCGGAAGTAATTTTTATTTTTAATGGAAAAAATAAGACGGGAAATAACTTTTATTTCGTGAGGAATAAATAAAAATCAAGAAATAACTTTTATTTTCTGATAGAATAATAAAAGTCAATATACAACTTTTATTTTCTTATCGAAAATAAAAAAAGTCGGAAGTAACTTTTATTTTTTCTCAAAAGTAAGTCAGGAAATAACTTGTGAGAAATCAATAAAACTCAAGAAATAAATAAAACTTGTAGAATAATAGAAGTCAGGAAATAACTTTTATTTTCTAACCAAAAGAATTTAAGTCGGGAAGTAACTTCGATTTTCCTGTAGAATAATAAAAGTCAGGAAGTAACTTTTATTTTTTTTTAGAAATCGGTCAAGAAATAACTTTTATTTTGTAAGGAAAAAATTGAAAGTTAGAGAATAACTTTTATTTTCTTATAGAATAATAAATTTCAATATACAACTTTTATTTTCTTATCGAAAATAAAAAAAGTCGGGAGTAACTTTCATTTTTTCTAAAAAATAAGTCAGGATTTAACTTCTGAGAAATAAATGAAACTCCAGAAATAAATAAAACTTGTAGAATAATAGAAGTTAGGAAATAACTTTAATTTTCTGATCGGAAAAATAAAGGTAAGAAAGTAAATTTTACTTTATTCTAGAAATAAGTCGAGAAATAACTTTTATTTTGTGAGGAATAAATAAAAAATTAGAGAATAACTTTTATATTCTTATGGCATAATAAAAGTCAATATGCAACTTTTATTTTCTAATCGGGCAAATAAAAAGTCAGGAAATAAATTTCAAATTCTGATCGAAAAACTTTTATTTTTGAGGAATAAATATAAAATTAAAAAGTAACTTTCATTTTCCTGAAGAATAATAAAAGTCAGGAAATAACTTTTATTTTCTAATCGGGAAAAAAAGTCTGAAGTAATTTTTATTTGTTCTTGAAAAAATAAGACAGGAAATAACTTTTATTTCGTGAGGAATAAATAAAAATCAAGAAATAACTTTTATTTTCTTATAGAATAATAAAAGTCAATATACAACTTTTATTTTCTTATCGAAAATAAAAAATGTCAGAAGTAACTTTTATTTTTTCTCAAAAATAAATCAGGAAATAACTTGTGAGAAATCAATAAAACTCTAGAAATAAATAAAGCTTGTAGAATAATAGAAGTCAGGAAATAACTTTTATTTTCTAACCAAAAGAATTTAAGTCGGGAAGTAACTTTCATTTTTTTTTCTTGAAATACGTCAAGAAATAACTTTTATTTCGTAAGGAATAAATAAAAATCAAGAAATAACTTTCATTTTCTTGTCGAACACTAAAAGTCAAGAAATATCTTTTATTTTGTAATCAAAAAATTAAAGTCAGGAAGTAACTTTTATTTTTTTTTAGAAATCGGTCAAGAAATAACTTTTCTTTTGTGAGGAACAAGTAAAAATCAAGAAATAACTTTTATTTTCTCAATGAAAATAGAAATTACAATAACATTTCCAACAAAATCAATTATTTATTTAATAACATAAAGAATTTTGTGTGGGGGTATTCCATAACCGAAGAACAATGAAACGGAATACCGCATATTGTTTTATTTCTTATTTTAAGCTTTAAAAATTGTTTAATTGAGTTAAACTTTCTCACGGTAACTGCTACAGGACCAATTGTAGGGCAGCACTATTTTACTCCGCAAGTCTTTCGATGCGATTAATGGTACTCTAACCCTGGATGGTTACTATTCGTCGATTCGACGAACCTCATTTACTCTTTATCATATAACTCTCGCATTTTAAGAGAGAAAAAAGCTTTCATTCAACATTTTACGTCCTTTTTAAATTATTTTCTTAAATAAAATATTAAACTAAAAAAAATTATTGTTTAATTTTTAACTTGTAAGCGTAACCATCCAGGGTTAAGTGTATAATGTGCCACACTGTGTCATTTACGTGGCGGGTGCTTTAATTTTTTTTTCAATATTTTCAAATCCATGTATCAGTGTTGATATTAAAAACATTTTAATATTTTCTATTTTATTTGATTTTAACGTGCCGTTTTCTTCTTCTTATTATTTTAATTTAAATAAAACTCTCTGTGTAAAGCACCAAAAAAAAATTTGAATATTTTATGCTTTTTTAATCGATTTGATTTGCCTTGAAAGTATTTTCTTGCGACTTGATTTCATGGTCGGTCATGCCTCTGAATAAGTGGGCATGTCAAATATATTTTTTTCTATACTTTTGGGTCCAAGAGTTTATGTTTCGCCCCAACAACTTCTTTCGTCTTCATGGCAATTGAAAAACTTTGAAGTTTTCCTGATAGAAATAAATTCAACTTTATTTTCAAGTTTATTTTTAAATTTAATGTTAATAATATTCTTTGTGAAAACTTTTTTTATTACAAAAATTTATTGCTGGAGGTGTGAATTTAATAATTTTTACTTTTTTTCTTGTTTTTATTTACACAAATTGTTTGTGTTTATATGCCTTTTGGCATGAGTTGGAAAAAGTTTACGGCATTTCATTTACATTTGCTTTAAAGTTGTTTATATTTGTTTGTTAATAATTTTTTGAAAAAAAAAAATTAAATAAAATAAAATAAAAAAATGCCCTGTGAGAGCCATTGTGAAGCAAAGGCACGCTGGTATTTGTTAACCAAAAATAAATACCAATTTTTTAATTGCTGGCCAATTGAGATGTTAACGTGTGTGCTTTTTTTTGAAATCTTTTTGCTGTGCTCGGCTTTAATTAGTTTCGGCACAATTAAAATAAACTTCAAACAGCTTAAACTTTTAATTAAGGGCCCTTATTAATGGGTGTTTTTTTTTGGTTAGAGTGCCACCAGTTTAAATCATAATCGCCATTATTCTATTTCGCGTCAGCAACATGGTCGGCAATTTTGACGCAACATCAATTTAACACAACGTCAATACTAATTTTGTATTCCCTAACAGTGTTACGACGATGTGGCCTATTTATCGATAAATAAAACACGCATATCTAATACTTGAGCCCAGCTGGTTCATTTAGTTTACTATTTTCGGTAAAAGTGTTTTTGGATAAATAAAAAATAGTTCATACATTAAAATAAAAATGATTTTCTTCTCGATTCGGACTCCAGTGACGAAGAAATTAAAAAAAAAAAAAATTGGTTAGTAAAACACAATAGGAAGCAACGCCAGACAACACCAAAAATGGCGACGAGAAATTCAATGGCAATTAGAGGCAACAGCAACGTCAATTTTGCTTACAAAATACCAAACCTGTGTTGGGAGTCATCGATAAATGGCAATACCGCCAAGTAGAATACAGATTTGCAACAAAATATTAAAAACAGCGTTGTTTTCTATTGCCGTTGTCAAGTAGAAAAAGGGCGAATAAATCAAGGAAATTTATATTTTTCATATCAATGAAACGGGCTTTATATGAAAGAAAGTTTTATGAAATTCTGGTTGAAATATGATTTCTGTCATGTGGTCGTCACCGCTGGCGTGTAAACGCACCATCTGGAACACCAACTTGCAACAACTTTTCGCAGAATTTGAGGCCGTATTCTGCCGATAACTTTTCGAAAGTCAATTCCAGGTGCTGAAAAGTGACTTAATGCAACCCAAAAAAAAAAAAAAAAATACAATAGGTTTGAATCACGCGGTCATGATGCCCAATTAATCGGGCCATTATGTGAAATTTTATTTTCATCAACAATTTTTTCGAATAAATCAATTCTGACGCCTACTGTAGCTCCGTCCTGTTGAAGCCCCATATCTGCCCGATTAATGCCACGTAGTGGAGGTACGAAAAAGTTTCAAATCATGTTCCTATATCGTTCACCATTGACAGCAACATTCTGACCATCATCGTTTTTGAAGACATACGGGCCAATGACTCCGCCAGCCCATAGAGCGCACCAAACAGTAATTTTATGTGGATGTCAGGGTGTTTCGTTAAAAGACCGTGGATTCTCTTCACTCCACTTGCGACAGTTCTGCTTTTTTACGTACACATTCAACCAGAAATGGGATTCATAGGAAAACAAAATTTTGAATGGATGATCTTGATGAATGGAACAATTATTATGATTAAAAATTTTAACAATTTGAACGCGTTGCTCTGGGGAAAGTCGATTCATAATGAAATTTCTAATCAAACTAAACAAAAAGCAACCATCAGCTGTTAAGTGGGTGCTCAAATAAACCAGTGATGCCAACTTAAATATGTGACACTTAAAAAGAAGACACGCTGTAGTTTTAAAAGCATGAATAATATATAATTTTTTTTTCTAGAATTGTGTAGTGAAACTGCACTGAAGAGACGCCTAAGGCATTAAACACAATAACGACAGTAGACTACAGGCTACAACTTGTCAAAAATGGAATTCAGGTGCGTATCTACGAATGATTATTTTTACTACTACACACAACACGGCTACTGCTTGTTGTCCATGCTGTTTTTGTAGTTGCAGTCAAATGAAACTAATTTCTATTTTGGTGAGCGACAATGACTATATGCAATATTGCCAGTGTAATATAAATAAATTCAATTATTGAAAACTTTAAAATATATTGTTTTATTACACAAAAAGAAACAACAAACTATATTTTCAAACTAATGAAATGATTTCTTGTCATATACTGTGGGCTTTTAATATTTCTTGTTGGAATAACACTATATAAGAATATTAAATACATGAAAGCGGCTACACTGGCGTTTGGAGAGAATTCTACTACAAACAACAACTCGTGGTTATTGATTTGATGGTGTCGTTTTAAAAATAATTAAGTAGCTGACTACGAGGTAACGATTGTAGCCAAGGGCTTTTGTAGTCGGCGTTCGTGTAGCCTGCTGTCGTTATTGTGTTTAATGCTTAAAAGTAGGTCCGCCGGTACATACCGCAACGCTGCCACAATATGTAATTTTTGTTTGTTAATTTTTCATCAGTCTGTTCACGTTAGTTATTGTCCAGGTTGACTATTGAGAACTTAATCGTTCAGTTGTTATAATAGTCCGAAATTTTAAGCTGGTATACGCATTACTGTGTGTGTGTGTGTGTGTGTGTGTGTTCTGGCTTCCAATGTTTGCACAATTTTTGTATATCCCGTAGTGCGTTCTTTCAGTAGAAAAATGAAACGTCAAAAACATGTCTCGGCTGGAGTTGAATCGTCAATTTTTTTAAATATTATTTTTACTTCAAACTTCCAACTAATTTTAATTCAAATTGTTGAAATCAATTTCAACACAAGTTTCTTTATAAATTTTTATTTATAATTCACTTAAAATGCAATTTATCTGCTTTAAACTTGTTTGCCTCATGCAGCCGACATCTTTTCTATTAAATCATTTTTGTGTTTCACGCTCATTATTTTCTTTGTTTCCATTTGACTACTGAAATTGAATTTAAACGAAATTTAATTTTAGATTTTGTAAGCACTCGTTCAATTCAATTGCACGATAAACCAAAGTGCGGGAAAAATCTAGTTGATTGTCGGTGAAATTTATAAAATTTATTATGATAAGTTGTATTTGGCTCTCGTGGTAACTGCGCGGCAAGTGGAAGGGAGTATGTCAAATAGAAATCTGAAACCCTCGCATTGATAAGCTGCAGAATAGGGCGGGCGCAAGCCATTAGGGTAAATTGTACAATATTTAATTAAATACTATTATTAAGTGTCAGTGCCTGGCTTCTGCTTTGTAAACGCATTGTTAATACTGTCACAAATTGTCTGTAAAGTTTTTCTTTTTTAAATTGATGAAATTTATTTGTTTTTTAATTTCTTTTTGTTGCATTAAATGATGTTGTATTTAAATTAAATGCTTGAAATGATTATTTTGTCATATTTTAAATGAGCATTTTATCGAATAATTATTTAGCACACACACACACACACACACAACAACACATACTCGTGCATACAAACTTTATAATTATGTTGCTCTCCAATACATTCACACTGTTGCAATAGTTCTACTGATTTTATCTGTGTAATAACTTCCAACTGCTGCAATACTGACAGTGGCGGCCAATATTGACAACAAAATTTAACTGCTTTATTTTATGAAATTTTATTTTATGCTGTCGGATATTTAAAATAGATAAAACGACAAAACTTTTAATTAAAATTAATGACATTTTCATTATGTTGTGACAAGTTTGAATGCGTTTGAAAGTATAAACGAGTGTGTGTGTGTGTGTGTGTGCATGTATGCGTGTGCAACTATTTTTGTAAGTAGAAATTCAAAGATTTTTTTTTTGGTTTACTCACAAAAGTTTCATGCCAAACCGCTAATTATAACGGTTGCAATAAGTTGTGTGTCATTTAAAAGCACAATATGTTGTAAGTCAAATAATTTATTTACTGTGGCATAAATAAAATATATGATTTATTTGTTAGTATTATTTTTACTTTGAAACTTATGTAGTCGACAGTTTTTATTAAATGGTGAAAAGTAACAAGTTAAAAAAACATATGATTTGGTAAGAAATAAGCATTAAGCATTAAACACAATAACGACGGCAGGCTATACGAACACTGACTGCAAAAGCCGTTGGCTACAATCGTCGCCTAGTAGCCAGCTACTTAATTATGTTTAGAACGACACCACACCGCAACGCTGCCACAACATGTAATTTTTTGTCCATTTTTCATCAGTCTGTTCAAATACGATTTCGATTAAATAATAAACTTGCAATGATCGTCAAAATGCTTTACCGAAGATTGCTGTGTAACAAAGAAAGAGGCGTCGTCCAACGATCATCAAAATGATTGAATGAATAATTTGGAAGAGTTATATAAGATCGGTCGCTGCCAAAAATCTTAAAATGCGTAACAGGTGATCGTTGGACGAAAAAATGTTATTTGTGAGAGAAAATTTTAATTTTAAAAGTGTAGCAAAATGATCGCATACAAAGTGCCCGATGGGTAAGATCGTTGCTGACCGTCAGACCATCAGAAGGCCGTCCGACCACCGTCAGAAGACCGTCAGAAGACCGTCAAAAGACCGTCAGAAGACCGTCAGAAGACCGTCAGAAGACCGTCAGAAGACCGTCAGAAGACCGTCAGAAGACCGTCAGAAGACCGTCAGAAGACCGTCAGAAGACCGTCAGAAGACCGTCAGAAAACCGTCAGAAGACCGTCAGAAGACCGTCAGAAGACCGTCAGAAGACCGTCAGAAGACCGTCAGAAGACCGTCAGAAGACCGTCAGAAGACCGTCAGAAGACCGTCAGAAGACCGTCAGAAGACCGTCAGAAGACCGTCAGAAGACCGTCAGAAGACCGTCAGAAGACCGTCAGAAGACCGTCAGAAGACCGTCAGAAGACCGTCAGAAGACCGTCAGAAGACCGTCAGAAGACCGTCAGAAGACCGTCAGAAGACCGTCAGAAGACCGTCAGAAGACCGTCAGAAGACCGTCAGAAGACCGTCAGAAGACCGTCAGAAGACCGTCAGAAGACCGTCAGAAGACCGTCAGAAGACCGTCAGAAGACCGTCAGAAGACCGTCAGAAGACCGTCAGAAGACCGTCAGAAGACCGTCAGAAGACCGTCAGAAGACCGTCAGAAGACCGTCAGAAGACCGTCAGAAGACCGTCAGAAGACCGTCAGAAGACCGTCAGAAGACCGTCAGAAGACCGTCAGAAGACCGTCAGAAGACCGTCAGAAGACCGTCAGAAGACCGTCAGAAGACCGTCAGAAGACCGTCAGAAGACCGTCAGAAGACCGTCAGAAGACCGTCAGAAGACCGTCAGAAGACCGTCAGAAGACCGTCAGAAGACCGTCAGAAGACCGTCAGAAGACCGTCAGAAGACCGTCAGAAGACCGTCAGAAGACCGTCAGAAGACCGTCAGAAGACCGTCAGAAGACCGTCAGAAGACCGTCAGAAGACCGTCAGAAGACCGTCAGAAGACCGTCAGAAGACCGTCAGAAGACCGTCAGAAGACCGTCAGAAGACCGTCAGAAGACCGTCAGAAGACCGTCAGAAGACCGTCAGAAGACCGTCAGAAGACCGTCAGAAGACCGTCAGAAGACCGTCAGAAGACCGTCAGACCACTGTCAGACCATCAGAAGACAGCCAGACCGTCAGAACAACAGACCGTCAGTTATTCGGCCGGCCGAAAGTGTGTCCGGCCGAATGTGAGACCGGCCGAATAAATTACTGGTCGAATACTGACCGGCTAAATACGCGGCCGGTCGGTATTCGGCCTGTCATATATTCGGCATGTCACATTCGCCCGGTCGCATATTCGGTCGGTCGGTCAGATATTCGTCCGATTCGTCAGATATTCGGCCGGTAGGTCAGATATTCGGGTGGTGTTTATTGTGTTTAATGCTTTTTATAATTATTAATTCAAACGAGTAGAAGTCCCACAATTTCGGCAGGAACAATCCAATTTCTATTGATTCAAAATGTAAGAGATTAAGAAATATGACGTTTACTGCCGCACACTTCATGTCCAAAATTTCTGAATCAAAACAAAAGCGAACGTGTTAACAAAGAATATGCAGCAAAGGGTGAACCGTGTTACACCGAGACCTTGTCAAAAGAAACATTTGAAACGTGAGTTTTAATAGGAAATAAATAATATTAATTCCTCTGCAAATATATGAATCTCATAATAACACAACTTGACTATTTTATATCCATACGACTTGATGATTTTAGTTTTTTTTTAAATTATTTTAATATTTTGTTTTATATTTTTATATGCTCTCATTTCTAAACCGAAATATTTCAAAATGTCCTTACGATGCGCCCTCTAATTAATCACAAACCACAAAATATTTGTAATAAAAATAACCCGAAGTAATAACGATCAAATACTTTGCAAGCAAAGTTTTTTTTTCTTCCTTCCTTTTCCTTTTCTAACACAAAAAAGTTGGGAAAATTCTTAAACTTTGGCAAATGTGTAATGCCACAAAAGAGAATAAGAAGAAGAAGGACAAAAAATATATTTAAATTCCCAGTAGACTGAAAAGTGTTTGGATGAGCAGCTCTTCGCTCTTGATAATAAATACTTTTATTGCTAAACGTAACCAGCATCATTATTATCTTAATAAAAATAAATATGTGTGTGGGAGAGTGTATGTGTACAAGTTAACAGTAACATCTCGATAATACGGATAATGGAAATAAGTTTTGCCAACAGTCATAATTATGACATTAAAGAGCCGATATTTTATAATGAATTTTTTGGTAAACCAATAACTTAATCAGCGCGGTGTTATTGGCCATGAGACGCAATTTTTTTTTTAAATTTAAATAATTATTACAGCATTCATTTCGATATATAAAATGTTAAGTAAGCCCCAAAATAGGTCAAGCGTTGAGTAAAAGAGAAAATTACTATTTAGTGACTTGTCTTTTTTATTTCTGGCATAACATTTGCACAAGCCAAGACAGCAAAATTAAATGAAATTAGACTTTTTGACTTAAAGCTGTGGCGGGGGAGGGGGTGTGGGAAAGGAAGAAGCAGAAAAACAAACCAGAAGAATAAGAAACTTGCAAGAATTTTACTAAAAAGGCGGAAAGGGAAACCGCATGTACATATTTATTCATCCTCTCACATTTTACACACACACACACACACACGCACACACACGAACACACTCATGCACGTACACGCACACACACATACACGTACACACATACTTCGGCAAGCAGAAAAGAAAAGTTCTTGTAAGAATTGTCACCAAAAGTTACACACACACACACACACTTGCATAAATACTTACTTGCAAACAGACGTTTATCCAAGCAAATGAATGGGTGCTCAAATCTATCGTCCATTTGCTGCAAAAGCTTCCAAACCGCAAATTGTGCATTATTTGAGGAAAACAAAGTCAGAGGTTAACATCAGGTTTTTCAAAATAAAATATTTCAATTTATTTGCCGACAATAACTTGTCAATCTTTGAAACTTTTCACTCAAATTGCTTTCAAAAAGCCACGACTATGAGGCGGCATTAAATACAACAAAAAAAAAAAAATTATAATAAATTAAATAGTTTTTCGAAAACCTTTTTTAAGCATTAAACACAATAATGACAACAGGCTACACGAACACCGACTACAAAAGCCGTTGGCTACAATCGCTGCCTCGTAGTCAGCTACTTAATTATTTTTAAAACAACACCACCAAGTCAATAACCTTGAGTTGTTGTTTGTAGTAGAATTCTATTCATACGCCAGTGTAGCCGCTTTCATATATTTAATACTCGTAAATAGTGTTATGCCAATAAAATATATTTGAAGACCACAATATATGACAAGAAATCATTTCATTAGCTTGGAAATATAATTTTTTGTTTCCTTTTGATAATAAAACAATATCTTTTCAAGTTTATAATAATTAAATTTATTTATGTAACACTGGCATCACTGGATCTACTCATTGTCGCTCACCAAAATAGAAATTAGTTTCATTTGACTGCAACCACAAAAACAACATGGACAACAACCAGTAGCCGTGTTGTCTGTAGTAGTAAAAATAATCATTCGTATATACGCACCTGAATTCCATTTTTGACAAGTTGTAGTCTGTAGCCTGCTGTCGTTATTGTGCTTAGTGCTTTATAAAAACTATGTATCAAAAATATATTTCAATATAATAAAGTTTTACTTCTCCAATATCAAAATAATTATTTATGTATTTCATTAATTTATTTCACTTCATGTGTACCCTCTTAACAAAAACGTCTTAATTAATTGTAATTCCTAAACCGTTAAATGGAGTGGTTAACAAAAGTGGTGAAACGCTTAGCAAATAATTTTCAGTATCTTAATTATGCAAAAGCGGTGTAAAAAAAGGTGTCAATTAATATGTTAAAAAAAAGTGACTTCTGCTGCTGCGAAGATTTCGCTGTTTGTTTCTCTCTCTCTCTCTCTCTCTCTCTCTCTCTCTCTCTCTCTCTCTCCATAAAACATACAATTTTAACGTGTACCCGTTGCAGAAGTTACAATAACTTTTCTTTTAACTACACGAATATTTGCATACTGGATATAATTCAAACTACGGGTATTAAAACAACTAAAACAGCAACATTAAATAGTGTTAATTACTAAAACTCTTACGGCGCCAGCAAGCGCACAGGGGAACTGCTGCCCTGTAGTTCGTGGTTAACCACAAGCATATAATAAACGAAATATTTATTTTCACACATGCAACTATTTTTTTTAGAAATTTAAGGGTGCAGTTAAGACACCTGAAATTATGATTGACATGTTTTTGATGTTTTTGTCAATTATGTTTTATTTCACAAATATTTGCCATACAAATAAACGTTCTGTGAAACACCTGATGACAAGAGGTGAAAGTTATTTGGGTTAGAAACTAAATGAGCCCATCACTTATAAATAAAATAAAAAAGGAATGTAAGCGATTCATACCAGTGACGGGTAGGCTCGCGTAAATGCAACTCTTTCCTTATCAATTTAAACAATTTGTGCTGGTACAAGTTAATGACTAGAGGGATTTTTTTTCTAAAAAAATATTTATATGGGGGAAAATTGCAATAATGGTATTGGCTTGCCACGTTTCGGGAAACTATTGTTTGTGTTGTCTTAATTGTTTACGCACTGGGGCACAGTGGGGTCAAAAGACCCCATATCATAAAAGCATTTATATAATTTAAAAAAATTGTGGAGCTCACTAAATTTAATTTTGTCTTAGGAAATTCTCTCAGTTTTCACAAAATTGGAGGAGTGCAAAGAGAAAAGGGTGCCGCCATAAAAGATTATTATTAATGATTTAACTTTTTTGTACACGCATGTGAGAAAATGTAATTTCTGCACTCGTAAGAAGCTTGGGCTCAGTATAAACACCGACGCACAGTGGAATCAAAAGTCCCAACATCGAAATAATATTTGTATCATAAAAAAAATTTATGGAACTCACTAAATTTAATTTTGACGCGTTTTAGGGTAATTCAATGAACATCTTAAAGGAACACTAAGAGAAAGGGGTACGCCTTTAAAAAATTATTGTAAATGATATAAATTTTTCTTTCACACATGTCAGAAGATAAAATTTTTGCTGTGGCGCAATATAAATACCGACGAACAGTGGGATCAAAAGTCTCCAGTGCGCAAAATAATATACAACATTAACAAAATAACAGTGGGGTCAATAAATTTAATTTTAAGGTTTAAGGACATTCCCCCAGTTTAAAAAAATTTAAAAAATAGAGGAATACAAAGAGAAAGGGTACCCCCATAAAAGATTATTACAGGCCTAAGAAGCTTTGGCGCAGTATAAACATCTACGCACAGTGGGATCAAAAGGTTTCTGTTGGCAAAACAATTCATATCATTAAAATAAAATAAAAAAAATAATAAAACAGTGGGTCTCACTAAATTCAATTTTGGCAAGTTTCACAACATTCTCTCACATTAAATAAAAATCTTGGGCGAATACTAAAAGCAACGGGTACCCCCTTCAAAATTACTATTAATGATTTAATAAATATTATTTTTATATTCACGCATGGCCATATTATGAACGACGACGTCGACGTCGACGTCACAATAGCACGACAGCAAAAAATGGTCACTTGTCACATAAAGTTCGATAATAATTAATTATTATTAACATCCTTTTCGTATTCTCTAAGGCGTGTAATATTAATAGAACATGACAAACACTAGACAAGCAACAATTTTGTGCCGTCGTGTTGATGTGACGTCAACTTCGTCATTCACAATACGGGCGATTATTTTTACAGCCCTGAGAAGCCTGAGCGCAATATGTACGTATTTCACTTACATGTGTGTACATACAGGGTCGATAAGTTTGAGGTTAGGAAGTAAATTGGCTGTCAAATAATGAAATGTCAAGGATCGAGTTGTCATTCTTTGACATTTATTTAGTAAAAACTTGGTAAATTTTCATAATGCAACGTTACATTCTCCAACAAACAATTTTAATTGTAAAAATTCGCTATCAAAATGGCGTCAATTCTACTGTAACGCTTCGTAAAATTCGAACAGCTTGTCCCCGTAATCAGGCTCCTTCTACTACAGGTGGGTCGTAATTTAATCGCCAAACTTAAGGCTCACGCTGCTGTTGCTGACAAAAGATAAAGACAACATGTACGAAGTGGCCGTAGTGATGCAAATATTACACGCTGTACAAAAAAGTGTTAAGAATGAGCCTGGAATATCAACTCTGCGACGTTCACAATAGTTGGGCATCACCAGTGGTTCTGCGAGCAATATTTTTTAAAATAAAGATCTTCATATTAAGGCAGATAAAATTCAACTCACGAAACTCGTGTTATGTACTTTCAGCTTAAAACTAAAATTATGAAAAGAGCACAATCAGTATAAATGACTGAATCATCTTGTCAAACTCCTACTCTCTATTGATTTCATCCTAAACTTATGTAGCACAAATGTCTTTTCGTACTGCCTTAATGTATACTTCAATATCGTTTTTTGTATACATGCATCTGTCTGCATTTCAGTTTGTAGTTGTTGCAGTCTCTGTGTGTTAAGTAGTTGATTTAAAATTAACGAGTACTCTCTACTCCGTGTGACTTTTTAAAAGCGCCATATTTTTAAATTTACATATTAGCGTATAAGTGTTTGTATGAGTGTGTTTGTGTGTGCGCTCTAATTTAATCCAGCTCGCTATACGTTTCACTAAAATATTCCTCCAAAACAGTTGCTATCGCATATCCAACATTTACATGTTATAAAAGAGAAAGGATTAAAACAAATTGTGTCATAAGTTTGCATGCGAACATAAGAGGAAATGTGAGAGCCATAAATAAAGCAAATTACGTAACGAACTGTTATTGTGAAAACAAAAAATTAAAGCAAAACGATTTGAATAGTTTCCGTCATCAGGGTAGCAGCTTGTGCAGTCGTCCATGCAGCCCATGACGCGATAGAGACAAGATAGCGTGTCTATCTTCTGGGGAATCCCCGTGTTAAAACCAGCAAATATTTTAGGATCAATTGATATTGAGATGTATGAGCAACGGGCAACTCTCGTTAATTTATGAAAATTAACGAGAGTTGCCAACTCTCAAAACTATGGTTATTTTACATTTAAACAGTTCTTGGCTGTTGTTTTTTATTTTAATCTCTTAAAACTACAATTTGACGTAGAAAAAAGCCATCCAATGCAGAGTAATAAAATAATCAAATAAAATGGAAAATTATTATTGAGTTCCCGCTATGATTTTGGTACTTTTTTAAACTTCTCATTCATTTTAGTGAAAGTTTAAAATAATATCTTCAGTTATTTTGGGAATTTTTTTAAATAAAATTTTACTGAAAACACCCTTAATGATTTATTTATTTCTTTTTATTAAGGCAAAAAGAATCACAACAATTAATAACGTCGTATGTTTTTCATTAGCTTTTCAGTGAAAAAAATTGAAGTCCTATTTAGGAAAATACTTTTTTTACTTTCAAAGTATTAAATTTCTCTGGTAGCGATTGTTAACAATTTCGAAATATTTTATTAGGAAATTATTTTACTTACACAAAGTTGGAATATATTTGTAATTCCTTGAAGCATTAAAGTCTTATTTATAAATATATATGTATATATATATATATATATATATATATATATATATGTATATATATATGTATATATATTATAAAATTATAATTAATTGTATGAAACATATTAATGAAAGATTTATATAAAATAAATTGATAAATATAAATTATTAAACCTCTTTTTTTTTAATTTTGTGTTGATTCTTTCTTTCCAAAATTTGAGCAAAAAATTCAAAGTGATCAATTGAGGGGTTTTATCTGGTTTTTATGCGCATTTCACTGGGGCTAATGCAGATTATCAGGGAAACTTTATTCAACATTTCTTAGAATAACTAAAAATATTTATTTCAAACTTCAACTTTAATAAGTGAGAAGTCTAAAATAAGTATGAAAGTCATAACAAGTATTCACTGATCATTATATATAATTATTTGGTTGCTACGTGGCAGAAGTTTGCTGTTGATTGTCACACAAAATTGCCTGTTGAGTCCCTGAGCCTTCAGAGAATTCGCAGTAGATGACTTTTGCTAATCAATTTTAAATACTATTAGAAATGACTTGTTAAAACAGATTTAATTAACATCAGAAGCATGACAGAAAAGTTGACAAAAAAACAAGTAAAAGTCCTATATTCGGCTGTGCCGAATCTTATATAACCTTCACCAACGTACGTCTGGCATAATATATATTTTTAAGTACCAACTTTGTTCTTTCTAAGCTATAAAATAGTTTTAGCCAGAAAAGAAAAAATATAACGTCAGTTGCCTTTTTGTTTACTTTTATGAATGAAAAAAAAAAATTAATTTTCCACCCCTGAAAACGAAATTTTAATTTTTTAAATATTTGATGCAAATTTTGCTTTTCCTGAATTAAAAATAGTTTTATTTTGTAAAAATAAAGCACGTTAGTTGCTTTTTTGTTACTTTTATGTATAATAAAATTTCAGTGTCCTATTCCTGGAAGCGACATTTTCTTTTGTTTTTTCCCAACGTTTTTAAGAAAACTTAAAATTTGTAACCATTTTGGTCACGTTCATGTGTTACAAAATATTGCAGTTGTGCAACCCTGCAATCAAAATTTTGATTTTTTTAGATTTTGAAACCAAATTTTTGTTTTTATAGATTAAACAATTGTTTTTGTTAGGAAATAAACGACGTTAGTTGTTTTTTTTTTTTACTTTTATGCATAAAAAATCTTAATTTCCGATCCCTGGAAGCGAAAATTCATTTTTTGTTTGGTTGTTTTTTACTAAGGCAACTCTTAAGAAAAATTTAAGCAAAACCACAAATTTGTAACCACTTTTGTCACTTTCATGTACTACAAAATATATCAGTTATCCAACCCTGGAATCGAAATTTTTTTAAAATTTTTGATACCATTTTTGTTTTGCCAGCATAAAAAATAATCTTAACCAGGAAAAACCGATGTTACTTTATATTTGGTTATGTTATTGTATAAAAAAAATTTAAGTTTCCTAACCCTGGATAAGAATTTTTAAAATTTTTTTCATCAATGCAAATCTTAATGATGTCTAAAACGGGTTTATTTATAAAAAAACTTAAAATGTTTAAACATTTTAGTTATTACGTGTGCCACAAAATACCGAAAGTGCGAAAAAAAATTTAATTTCCCATCCCTGGAATTTTTTTTAATTTTTTTACTTTTAAATAGACAATTGTGGCGTCCCCAAGCATGAAATAGGTTCAATTTACAAATAAACAAAAAATAATTGGTTTTTGGTGTCAATTTTGCGTCGAGAAATAGGTGTAAGCTTTCCAGCTCTGGAATCGCCTTTCAGATTTTTCTGAATCTCAATACCACTTTATTTATGTTCTTTCAGATTTTTCTGAATTTCAATACCACTTTATTTATGTTCATTTCCAATCCATCAGTCCAAGAATAAAGTCTCTAGCTCTTCTGGTGGCTTAGGAAAACCGATTTCGCTTACAGACAGACGGACAAGCAGACGGACATCGCTCAATCGTCATCGCTATTCATAAGGATCCAGAATATATATACTTCATGGGGTCGCATATTGATATCGAAGAAATTACATACGGAACGACAAACCTAAATATACCCTTTCACTTTTTGAGAAGGGTATAACAAGAACTTCTTGCAATAGAAAAAGATCCAGAAAGCTCTAGATTTGCTTAGGAACTACTTATTGACTGCTTTGGAAGCAGTCGAAATCTTCGTTGATAAAACGGACACAGACAAGCACTTGCATGTCTAGTCAATCAAGTGGAAGTTTGTGTTAATATTTTTAGAGTTTCTAAAAGGAAATGGTTAAATGGAACCAGCATGAAGTCTTTCAATAATTATTTTCAATATATTTTTAGGGTTTCATTCATTAAAAATATTTACAGTCAAACTTTTTGTGACAACTTGTACAACAACAGCTACATACATGTTCGTATGACATACAATACAAATGCTGTGTGTGTGTGTGTGTGTGCCTTGTGAGATTTCTCCCAAGTGTTTTGTTTGTTATTTTATTCAAAATGTTTTCATAAACGCACGCATGTGTTTCCCTGTAGTCACCCTTCTTTGGAAATGTATAAAATTTTTATGTGAATTTAGTATTTTTTTTTTGTCTCTCTATGGTTTTTAGAACTGTAGTTCAACAAATGTTGTGTTAAACATATTATTGCATTGACATTTTTGTTGTTATTTATTTTATTTATTGTTTTGTTTTGTTGCTCAAACATTTGATTTAATTTAAGACTCGCACACAAACATTTTTATAAATCGAATGTTTTTTTATATTTGCCTGGCATATTTATGGTTTGTTTTATTCAAACTTTTAACTTAATTAACTTGTTGAACTATTTTGTACAGTGTGAAGAGCAACAAGTCTTACAAAGTGTATAAATTTCTAGCTGCTAAACGGAAGTGAAAATAGGTTTTCAAAGCAGAAGATTAAAAACCTTATTCACAAAAAACATGAAAAAAGAATATTTTAGAAATAAATCAGCACTTTTTGAGAGCTGCCACTGTCTCATCAACGTCTTGAATTAAATATTAAAATTGCGGTGTTCCTATTCCAGTTTCGAAATGAGCAGATCCGTAAAAATTTTAACTAAAAATTAAAAAGCAATTAAACTTTTTGTTTCATAAAAAATATTTTTTCCGTTGCATACTTTTATGTAATTAAGCTTATAAAATTATTCATTTCACAGCAATTTATTAATTTACATTTCTTCTTCTTCTTCTCGTTGTAGGTAAACAACCAACAAGCGCTGAGAAAAAGGCCAACACATGAAACAGTTTTTAATTTGTTGCCAGTTCGGGCTCTGTTGTGCTGTGCTTATTTAATTATAATTAAGCCTTAATGTATGCAATGTTTCTTAGCATTGTTTTATGCTTTTAATAACACGAATGTAGGCTACACAATTTGTTGTAGTTATATTCTGGTGTTACATGTCTCTGTGTGTGTTAGTTTTGTTAGCCTTAATGTAGACTACATAATTATTTTGTATGTGTTAACATTTTGTTGGTATTATTTGCTCACTCACTAATTGGAAGAGGGTTTGTGTTTTGAAACAATTAATTACTTGTATTTTTTTCGTGTTTAATATTTTTAATTCCATGTTTACACATAAACGAAAACGTTTGGTTGCCAGGTGTTGATTATTTGCAGGATGTTTTGTGTTTGATAAGGAAAATAAGGAAATATTAAGAAATAATAAAGATAATATTAAAGCTGCAGGGCATTTGGGAAACAGATTTTGGGAGGGTGAACAGCGAGTGTTGTTGTCAGTTATTTATTACCAGCAACTAGTGCTCGTTCCGTGTATAGCATTTTGAGATTTTAGCGTCTCCCTCTGACGCAAGTGATTGATGATTGCCGCCAATCAAACACTTTATGCTGGAAACACAACTACAACGAACGACGAACATTTGGAGTGAGTACTTTATTATTTATAAAGAAAATAAAATATATGTTTTGTATTTACTTTTTGTTAAAAGTACTTTCGTTGAGAAAAGTACTTTTAAACACAAAAAAAAAATTATAATAAGAATATGAAAAAAAAATATTTTTAATTTTATATAAAAGTACTTTTTTTAAAAGTACTTCTGTTGCGAAAAGTACTTTTAACCAAAAACAAACTAAAAAAATTAATAATAATAAATAGAAAAAAAGAATTTAAGCAAAGTTTTAAATATATTTTAAACGTACTTTTCGTTGAAAGTACTTATTTGCGAAAAGTATTTTTAAACAAACAATTTTTTGAGAAAATTATTTTTAAGAAAATTTATATCATAGAAGAATAACACTCTTAAAATTACTCTTGTGAAAAATCACTTATATGGATACAGAACCTTTGGGAGTAGAACTCTCTTGCAAAAGTACTTTGTTGAAATAAAATATTTTTTCAAAAAAGTATTCCTTCGATAATGAAATTCATAGAAAATAGGTGCGTTCTTAAAATACACTTTCCTAAAACGCATTTTTGCGAGAAATATATTTATTTCGAAAGTAATTTTTGAAAAGGTACTTTTTGGAAAAGTGCCTTGCTGAAAATTATTTATATTGAAAAAGTACTTTGTGGAGAAATCACTTTTTAAGTTAAAAAAACTTTACAAATATTTGTCAAAAGTACTTCTAGGTAAAAATACTTCTCTAAAAAACGTACTATTAAACAAAATTTTTTGAAAAAAGTATTTTTTTTAGAAAAGGTATCTCATAAAAAATCCGTTCTATTAAAATATACCTTTTTGAAAAGTACTTTTAAAGAAAGATATATATTTCAAAAGAATTTCTCGGACATGGTGCTATTTGGAAAAGTACTTTAATAAAAAATATCTTATTTAGGAACAAGTATTCTTGGGAGAAAACACTTTATTATTTATGGAAATAGGGACATTATTTTTTAAAGTACATTTTTGAGAAAAGTACTTTTAAACAAAAAATTTTTTTTATTTTAAAATCTATTTTTCAGAGAATCTCCCTCATCTAAATATGTACTTTTTCAAAATATTATTTTCTAAAAAGTACTTTTGAATTCAAAAGTAATTTTTGCAAGAGGTACTATTTGGAAAGGTGCTTTAATGGAATATTATACTTATGAAAATTATTTATTTGAAAAAAATACTTTTAGGAGAAAATAAAACACATAAAAAAGGTGCCTTCATAAAATATACTTTCTTTAAAAGTACTTTTGACGAAAAAGGGACGCCTTTAAAAAGCTATTTTTAGAAAGGTACTACTTAAGAAGGTACATCTATGAAAAATAGAAAGCACATAATTATTCAGAAAAATTTTAAAATATTTCTTAAAAGTACGGTTAAAGTACTTTTTTTGGTGAAAGTAATATTTTAGTATTTTTCAGAAAAGTTATCTCATATAAAAGGTGCTTTCTTAAAATGTACTTTTTTAAAAAGTACTTTCGAAGAAAACGAGACGTCTCTTACTTTACTCTTTTAATTACTCCTTAGAAAAATTATTTATTTGGGAAAAGTAATTTTGGGGAGAAAAAACTTCGTTAGTAAAAATTCTTAAATATTTGTTAAAATTTTGTTTAAAAGTACTTTTTAATAAATGTACTTTTTACAAAAGCACTACTAAAAACCTATTTCAAAGCATTTTAAGAAAATTTATCTGATAAAAAGTTGCTTTCTTAAAATATTTTTTTGAAAGAAATAAAAGTTGTTTTTCGCAAAAGTACTTTATTGAACAACTACTCATTTGCAAAAATTACTTGTTTGGAAAAAGTACTTTTAGGGAGGAAGAATTTTGTTAGTAAAATTTTTAAAATATTTATTAAAAGTACTTTTTGGAAAAAGGTACTTTATTTGACATAAGTACTATTAAAGAAGCATATTTTTAAAAGTATTTTCAGAAAAGTCATCTTACAAAAAGTTGCTCTCTTGACATGTACTTTTTAGAAGTGCTTTGGAAACAAAAGCTATTTCTTTAGCGAGGCGATTTTTGGAAAAGGTACTTTATGCAAAAGGTGCTTTACGAAAAGTACGCATAGGGAAAAAGTACTTTTTGGAAAAATTAGTAGTATAAAAAATAGAAAAGTATTTGTGTTTACCCCGAATATATTCTATCAAAATAAATCTGTTAGCAAGTCGCCCAAATATCCGAGAGTTCGTGCTGGTTTAATCTCTTCACAGCGGGTAACACGTTAGTTTCAATATAAAATTTGCCACAATCAATTTATCGTTAACATTTTTCAAGTCCAGCAAAAATATAAATTTTCTTGGTATTTGAAAGTGTGCGTGACAACAGTTATCAAATATTAAAACTGTTTTTATTACGATCATGAATGTGGGATTTAGCGCGGGTTAAGTTCTTCTTTGAACTCACTGATGCCATAAAATTGCGCACATAATTGATTTCATTTAAATTAAAGCAACAACACATTTTAATCCAATTATTATATATGACAGGTATTGCCCAAATGTGGCATTTTAATGTAATTAAAATCATTTTGTTCAAATACATTAAACATGCAATTTGCAGTTGTAAATAAAATGGTTTTTGTATACATTTTTGATTTGTTTAAATGGTTTTTTTCCTTCTTGAATAATAAAACCTTTTAATTAAATGTATGAAAATTGCCCTAAACTAACAAATAAAAAGGCATTTTAGTTGAGGAATTTTTTTAATTCTAATTACAAATAAGATGCGTTTTAATTAGTTGGCTTAATAAATTGGCATATTTATTTGAAATATGTTTGTTTGTTTGTTTGTTTGTTTTTAAATTGAAATTATACATTCAAATTACCAACATTATGTTATTAAAAAAAAAAACCATTTAAATATTTATTTTACGAAATGTTTAGCAGAAATATCCTCTGAAGTATTTCGTAATTTAATCTCTATTTACATCCTAAAGCGCCGCAAGTTATGCTATATTTTTAAAGCAGTTTTATTGTTTGTGTTTCTGCACTGCAAATTGAATTCACTTTTGGAATTTTAAAGGACTTCATAATATGTGATTGACAGGATAGTTGATATTGAAAAAATATGCTGATAAGAAGAATAGAACAGCTATCGAATATTCAAAATGAAGAGCAGCTAAAAAGGTTAACTTGTTTTTTAAAAGAAATCTTAGAAATGGTTTTTGTTTTATATGCAAACATTTTTGTTTGCATATTATCGTTTATACAATTATAGCATTGAACACAATAACGACAGCAGGCTACACGAACACCGGCTACAAAAGTCGTTGGCTACAATTGTCGCCTCGTAGTCAGCTACTCAATTATAGTTAAGACGACGCCACCAAATCAATAACCATGAGTTGGTGTTTGTAGTAGAATTCTCTTCAAACGCCAGTGTACCCGCTTTCTTATGTTTAATACTCTTAAATAGTGTTATTCCAATAAAATATATTTAAAGTCCACAGTATATATGTAACAAGAAAGCATTTCATTAGCTTGGAAATATAGTTTTTTGTTCCTTTTTATATAAGAAAACAGCATATTTTCAAGTTTACTTTAATTGAATTTATTTATTTTACACTGGCAACACTGCATCTACTCATTGTCGCTCACCAAAATAGAAATCAGTTTAATTTGACTACAACTACAAAAACAGCATGGACAACAACCAGTAGCCGTGTTGTCTGCAGTAGTAAAAATAATCACTCTCATATACGCACATGTATTCTGTTATTGACAAGTTGTAGTCTGTAGTCTGTTGTCGTTATTGTGTTTAATGCCTTAGAAATGTTTTTTTTTTGTATTTGTAAAAATTTTTGTTTGCATATTCTTATTTATAAAACTATTGTTTCATATAAAAAAATATCGATAAGTTTTTGAGTCAATAATAAAATGAAAATTTTTCCAAAAACTAATCAAGATCCTTTAAATTTATATACAGTGAAATTTCTCCCAACGAACACCTCCTCTAACCGGATGAAATCTATCGATTTGTGTTTTCACACTGGCACAATTTTAATAAATTCTGGTTTCAACGTTAAAATCAGTTGTTTTTACTGAACAATATGATTGTTTTAATACCAACTCGAAATCATTTTTAAATGGAATTTAAATTAATTTTTATTAAAAATATTTATTTTTGTTTTATTATGATTTAAACTTGTGTCACTCTAGAAAAAAATGGTCATTACAAAATGATATATTTGATTTATATGATATGAGATATTTGATTTATTCTGATTCAATTTATTGGACAAACTGTGTGTTGAAACCGGAAATTATTATATCTGTAGTGTGACAGGAAAATCACATATTTATGGTTTTAATGCCAAAACCAGGTTTTAATTTTCAGTGCGAAAACACTATAAATAATTAATGTTTTATTTTAAGGAATTATTTATTAAAAAAATCTGCAATCAATAATTAAAATCTTTAATTGAAATGAAATTATTGTGAAGTTGAAATTAAAGATTGTGAATGCTGGAAAGATATTCAACAAAAAAAAAAAAATAATATTTTTTTAAATTCTGTATGACCATGAAATATACTGTGCATTGATCTAGAAGTAGAAAGAAGGGGATCGTGTTAAGAGGACAGCTGAGAAGACAGATTAAAAGATACATGATTTTGAAAAAAAAATCGAAGCCGGGTCACCTTTGAAACATATTTGTTTTTCACATGACTTCTTTAGGAGTTTAAGACCCGTAATAAACCAAGTAAAATATTCTCTTTATCTTATATTTTTTTGGTATTAAAGCAAGTCTTTATAAGACTTCAGTCTTATTTCTTAACAGTTCAATTTTTGAAATACCACCGTATAAAAATACTTTTTAAAATCTTAATTGAAAGTACATCATCTCAAATAGAGTATTTAAAACTTCTATCCGAATTTCGCTGGTACCGAAAATGACAAAACGAGAACATGTCACACATGTTTTCCTGGTACACTTCGAACTATTTTATCGTCTGCTTAAATGGATGAAACCGATACGGTTCGATGGGTGTTTTCATGTAGATGCGCACACCATTTTATTTATTTTAATTATTAACTTGAACATAGAAAATATTTTAAATATGCACTTTTTATATAATAATTATGTACAAGTTGTATATAATACGTTGAGGGTCATGACATATTATTTACAAGATTTATTAAACAAAATATTTGCTTGCAACTCTACAATTTACTTTAAAATAATCGCCGTCATAATCTGTTTGAAAACTCTTTAAAACTCCTTTCTTTCGCTTCAACTTTGCCATTTAATTTCTATCGTTACGCTACTTAATTTTTATATTTTCATCTCCCAGTTTCAAATTAATTTAATCAAATCACACAAATGTTTACGATTCTCAAGCAATCCATTCATTTCATTTCTAATATCTAGACATTTAAAGTTTATTTCGAATGAAATGCTTCGGTTAAGAAGTTCTTTTATTTTTTATTTGTTAAATATTTAATCCTTTAAAAACTTTTTACCTTAAGCGATCCTTTTAGCTTGCGAGTAGAATGCAAAGAATGTTGTTGGCTAAAACCAAACGGCCCCACAAAAGCAGTAACGACTGTGATGAGTATCACGTTGATGAAGATACAGATACAATTTGATGATGGTGACGGAGTTGTTGTGTTGATGGTGGAAGGAGAAGTGCATTTCAATGATGACTAAAGTCAATGTTTGTCCTGTCATGCTTTTCATTCAACTCCCTTTTTATGCTGATGCATTAAATTTTCGTTCATTTGATTTCGTTTTTTTATTCCCTTTTTCTTAATGCCGCCTTTGGGACCTGTTTTTATCAATATTTCACGTTGCTGTGTGTGAATGGGTTAGTGACTTCTTCTTGAGGTTCTGTTTCCATTCTACAGCATTCAAAAGTCCTTTTTTTAATTTCATATACTTTTATTCCGCAGGATCAGAAAGTAAGTGAAAAGCATGATATGGCAGGAAAGCCATACAAAAAACAGCCAAATTCTGGTCCAGTTTTATATATTTTAATTTCTGAATGAAAAAATAAAATACAATCGAACAATAAGAAAAATTACTTTTTAAAATACAGGGAGAGGTTACTAAAATGGTGCGTTATTTTAAAAATAATATATATATATATATATACATATATATATATATATATATATATATATAAATAAATGCTGGGGAGGTACGAGGAGATGAAACTAAAATTAATAAGATAATAGTTTCTCAACAATTACAAAAACACAATAAATAAAAATGCGTTCTTGGAAAAGAAAGCAGAGAGAAACAGGGTGACACATTGACGGGTGTCTGATCTCAAATCAAACACGAAAGAAAAAAATTCTCCGAAGTCACTCTGTTCCCATAACCAGTACTCTTGAACATTTGCTTCGATTAGCACCCGGCAAAGCAAGAGTTGTGATTACAGACTTCAACGTTCTTGGGCACTTCTAGGAGGAAATCGCATTTCATTTTAGCAAACTTTTCCTGCGAAAATAAATTAATTTATAATAGTTTTATTATAAAAAAAATATATATATAATTTTGACTAAAAAAGCAAGAAAATTAATGTTAAAAAGCATCGAGCACCAACGTCAAAATCTTTTCGCCCCCTTGAATCTAAAAAAACTAAAACTATTTTGGTGCTCTTTGGAGTTCCTTTAAATAGCCAATCGTTCCTTAACTTTATTGATGGTCTGCCTTCCTGCTTCGGACATTCTAAAGGACGCTGATGATTTAAAGTACTTCCTAAACCTACTGGAGTTGAACTCCAAGAAATGCAAATAAGTCTCGTTCTATAAAGCAAATTCTATAGCATGTGGCTGTAGAATTAGTGAACCCATAGTTGATCTATTTCTTGATCTTAGTGAACTACTTGACATTAATTTGAGTTATAATTCTCAAACTGTCTACACAATAAAAAGGTTTTATTAAATGAATTTGGTGATCCGTGTATCACAAGGAGTTGTGGTCTGGCACTGGTTCATAAAGGGAAAGTTGCGTTTGTTCAAAAGATTTCTTCTACCTGCCCTGCTACGAAAATACTTACCATCATATGAAACCTTCCCTCTCATTATCCAAGTAGGATAACTTGTATTTATATCTCATTTGTTTTATATTAATTCATAGTAAAACTGTCTCTGATAATCTCTTTAACAAACTGGAACTTATACTGTAATATCTTCTTAACCGCTTCAACTTCCAAGAAGCTTTAAAAGAAATATGAAGTCTTTGAACACTTATTGTTGGCTTCACTTGTATGTCTTCAAAGTTCCGGTATTCGGCCAATAATTGATGGTCCGAGTGTAAATATAATTCGTTGGTGGGTGCGGAGATTCCACGCAACTGCTGCCGCTATGAATGTCTCACGGCCAGGCCCCAGCCGATCTTCAAGGACCACCGAAAACAGCAGCCCCACTGGGACTCCCAAGAGCGATTATTCATGAAACTTTCAAAAAGGATCAGAATTAAAATCGTTTTAGAACTGAAGGAAAGTAATTTTGATTTATGGAAAATTTTTTCTGAAACGTTTTCGAACTGTTAATCCCATTTTTTGGATCTACGAGACAAGCAAAACTGTCGCAATCCTCGATTGAAATATCAAAAACCATTTGCTTCGGGAAAATTTCCCCCAAAAACTGAGCAGTCGCTTTGGGGACATCCCATGGCCACTGAGGATGCGCAATCTATAGCAGCCATAGATTTTTTATGAGGCTACCTCAAAGAGAGGTTTCAGTATGACAATCCCAAATCTCTTGTGACTTTCAAGGAAAATATTAGCCGAGAAATCAACTCAATTGAGCCAAGTTTACTACAGCGTGTGGTGCATAACGCAAGGCACCTTTTTGAACAGCATATTCAACTCGATGGAAAATATATGGATGACACACTCTCTAAAAAATAAAACTCAACTTTCCTTTCTATCGTTAAATGCTCTTAACAAAACTTTTTCTCAATTATTGTTATTTTTATTTAAGTTTGAAAATATAAATCTGCTACTAGACAACCTCTAAATACTTCCATACACATAACGCGTATAAAAAAATCACCTTATCGGGAATAAACTTTATTTGTTTGAACAGACCTCGTATGTAAAATGCTCCTTTAATTCCTACAATAAACTTAAATACATGCAAGCAATTTGATAAACTCCTTCATGTTTTCTTTGCATGTGTACTTTCATGCACCGAAACATTTAAATAATGTGTTAAGCCTTAAAATAGGCAGTGCATTGCAAATCCGCCTGAAATGAGGCAATGAATTTTACTTCAACTGCTCTTTTATATATTAAAGCTGAAGAATGATATAAAAAAATGATATTCCTTAAAACTTTCTGAATTGCTTATGTTAATGTGTTTTTGCGTAAGTATTTGTGATGCACATGTGTAATATAATTCGTCGTTATCCATTCATAATCGTTTAACTTTATAAATTCTATATATGCATAACAACAGGCGCTGAGCTCTTTAACAATATTAATGCTTCAGTCCTGCTAAAATTATTTCATTCCACCACCCAAAAGTCTGCCATTATTAAGTTAAATAAAAGCTCCTCAAGTTATGCCACGTATATTCGCTTAAACCGTAAGCAACTTGTTAGCAGGTTGTACCAGATAAAAAAAAATTGTATAAATATTTTCCACGTTAAAATGCCAGTGAACATTTCGTTATTTAAACTCTTTGTATCACTTCCAGGTAGTTTTAATGTTCTGAACACATCCGTTTAGTCCTTTGCCCCAACATGCAAAACTGCAACGTTTCTTTTCTCTTTTGTTATGTGTGCTTTAAGCAGACTTACTTCTCTCGATTTTTCTTCTATAGTCTTCATCGAACTTAACGTGCATGTGTACAGCCAGCTAAAATGTCAACCGTCAGCCAGAGTGCACGCGTGTTGGTAGTATTTGTTAAGTAACCACTTGCGTGACTTTGGAATACGAGCGGCACATCATCATTTAATGTTTGTGGCAGTTTTACGTTACTCATAATATTCACTCGTTCACTCATACATTTAAACAGGAGTATGACGCGATCCTTGAAAAGACTGCGGTTGGGTGAAAATGTGTCAAACTAAATACTGTTGGATTTTTCTTTTATATCTACAGTTTCAGCTTTTTGTTTTGTTTGCTAGTGTTTTATAGTTTGTTCCCTTAAATTCTTGTTAACCAGTAATGAACGCCGTAACTCAAACATGTTTCATGTGCGGCAGCATTCCTTTCACTGCAGTGGCAATCATGATTATGTGATAATCAGTGGCAGTTCCATTTTAATAATAATTGCAGGAGTATTTTTTTTAATTACAACGTGTGAGCACGAAATATACGAACGGTAAACAAAAAATTAAAATGCAAAGACAGACAGATAGACTAGTGGCTTGACACGAATATGTCTAGTCAGAGACCAGACATGAGAGTAAATAATCCTGACACTTTGATGTCTAGTCAGAGATTTCACTGTCTAAACATTGACTAGACACTGTAAAACTGCGCCACAAAATACAAAAGTTATTCCAAAGTGTTTCGCCATCATGGGTCAGCAAATAAGAGCAGTGCAGGCAACTTTAATTATAAAATTCTTTTTTGTCTTGGACCAGTGGTCAGGGGATGACCGCTACATATATAGTGCACTGTGTCAGAACTAGGAAGGAGGAGATAGAATTAAGGGGACAGATGAAAACAGATTAGAAGATATAGAATTTGTTGTGGTTATTTTTACTTTGCCGCAAAATTTTTTTTTCGCCGCAGGTACCGACGAAGGAGAGTACTGTTTTCCGCTCCTTAGTACATGACATTGTCAATCGCTGTCCGTAAAGTTCAGCGACCAGTACTACGCCTCCGTCGTTGTGACAAGCCGGTAACAATTAACCCGACTCTGCACTATTGCAGATAAGAAATATTCGACGCCATAGCCATGGTGTGGGAGCGCAGTTGAACACGACTCCTAAGGCACCGTAGTCTTGTGTTTACTACTTCAGCCAACGGCACCCTACTAGATATTGTAAAACCGTGCCACAAAATGCAAACGTAGTCCCAACTGTCTCGGCATTAATATCATGGGTCAATAAATAAAAGAAGTGGAATCCACTGAAAACATTATTGGACTACAAATCTAAAATGAGGTAACACTAGAACCCAACCCAAGACCTGTCTTAGTCATGAATATGATATCGAGTTTTTTTGGACCTGCTTTACTTACCCTGGGGAGTAAGACAAGCAAGTTGGTGCTACTCTACATCTTGTAGCAGTGCAGATCGGGAGATGGAGTAACAGTGGATTCCAGGTAAAGTCCTCTGGCTTGTTACCTCTAAATTGTATGTGTCACTATTCATTCCTGAAATAACAAAGAAACGTGCATTCAAGTACTTTAAAGGAAGCAGGTTTGCCTACAACAATCTAGACGGGGTTAGTCAGGTTTGACCTTTGCTGATAACCCGTAAAACGTGCATGTTGCTGCCCAACAGGAAAGTGGGCTCGCCTAAAAGAGTTTGGTAAAAAGGTGCAAGGATATCTAAAGTGCTCCGCGTAGTGAAACTCAGTTGAAAGCTATAAACCTTTTTTGGGTTGCTTTCAGGTCTTGTCAAGTAATCACTTGAGTGGTTAAAGCCCTTCAGGGAGGGCTACCACAGGTCCATTGTGCAGGTGCGTAAGATATTGTTGTATGTGATACTACTTTTTCTTTAGACACTTTTTACGTTCGAATAATGGTGAGGCATTTTTGATATCCTTAATATTGTCAGGCGGTATGCCGCTCCGGAGGAGTATGATGCCACGAAGTCTCTACCACTTCCCATACCGTGGTCATTATTATTTAGATGGGAGTATTGGTCACATTAAGATTAAATTACTACTTCTAATTTAGTGGTTGCTTAATCCATTCCTCTCTGCCCAGCCGGTGGGGCGAACTTTTTTTACTTTCTTATTGAGTTTTGGATGATCCTGTAGATGTTGAATGGTGAGTTCTACTTCGGAAGTTCACATGGTGGTTGTAGTTGGTTACCATGAGCACAAATGCTGAGTTCGCATTGATGCTTGGAAGGGGCAGCACTAACCACAAAAGTATTGACGCTGTAATAGGGGCGGCAATAGCTCAGCACGGCGTTTATACTGTACATGGTAGCATGTTTAAGATGTCTCTATCTGTGCGTGCCTGGTTAACCGCGCTGGTGTGGAAAACAAACGGCGTTGGACTGGCGACTCTTCTCTTTTGCGAGGAGTACAGCCGGGTCTGTCGGCCATGGTTCCAATAATGATGTCATATCACTAGTCGCTACACGTTAACGACAGCGGCTGTCAGTATGCCATACTTAAGAGTGTCCTTATAGCTCTGTTGAGATAGTCAGGGCTCTCTGAAGGCTCCTCTGTTAGGAAGTTTCATTCTAAACTTGTTTGGATGGTTTTGACTCACTTCAGATATAATCCAAGAAGAAATTAAATAGCGGATGAATTATCCAAAAGGGCAGGAGGTACTGCATTTTGTGGATTAGGATGAACCTGGGACACCTCCCACTTCAATAATATGAGAGAATGAGACCCTCCCATTGAGAGAGCCTCTCCAGTTATGAGACAAACTAAAGCGTTGATCTTTTCTATTAAAAGCCCGCCCTGCGATTGGTCTATCGTGTTCTTAATAGTCATTGTGCACTGAATTATATTTGTAAAGGGTGTTTTTTTAATATCATAAAAATTTCCTTTGAGCATGTGGCTTCGTCGTGTTGGAGTCATATATCAGCTTGATTTCACATTTGGGAACCGTGATTTGGCTAATAGACTGAGGGGACATGTGAATGTTGCTAGTCTACGCCGATAACTCCTAAAGTCGCTAGTTAAAGCTCAAAGACAACTGACCATTTGGAGAAAAAAATTTGCCGCATTATGGCCGATATACGGCCCCATATGTTGGAAAAAGTTTTCGAAAATTGGATCTCTAGATGTTGCTACATCCGTGCCAGCCGTAGCAGTCATATGCCAGGAGTCATATTTAATTTATAAAGCCAGAAGACTTGTTTTTATAATAAAAAAAGTTTTTTTTCCTGTTAAGGAAATGCGATTTTCAAAGTTCTATTCCCAAAATAAAACAGCCAGTTTTTCCAAGCCTTCGATTAAGTTTGAAATCGGCCTTTTAAGAACAGATCATTTCCATTTTATTGACAATCGCCCATATTTTCATAACCCATCGTTGATATTTTGATACCGTGTCCATTTGTATTTAGTTCCGATTATTTTCCTTTTTCCTGCTACGAAAATTTAAAGTTTTCAAATATCGGGAAGCTATTTGTTTTATACCCTTTTGAAAAAATCGAGTTCTCTTCAGATCTGCACATTGTGAGTTTCTAGGATGCTCCTCTGGCTTCCTTAACTTTTCGAGATTTGAAGACTATTCTTGAATTTAGATTTTGTGTAAATTTTAACCGATTCGAACCGGTAAATTTCCAAAAAATCTCAGGAAAGCTTAGAAAAAAACCATCTTTCAAACTGGTTTTTTTAATAACTTTTTTCAACTGCTTCACAGATCGATCCCATTGATTAATCAGCTGTTAAAATAAAACCATGTCCATCACTGAGAACCGGGTCAAAAGCGGTTAATCCTTTCGCGAGATATGAAGCAAAAAATTAGAAAAAAATCATTTATTTTGTAAAACTCCGAAATTGTATAACATCTGCTCAGTTGATGTTGTCGATTCTTTTATATATATCGAAAACTACTTTAATCAGCGCTTATCACGTGGGAACCGAATGATTAGAAATTTAAAATAATAGAGTTTTAGCTCGAAGGGTTAAAAGCATAGAGTAGCACAAAAACCAGGTGACAATAGTTTTGCGGGAAATTGCAGGGAAGGCCTTTAGAGTCAACCATTTTCCTCAACAGACCGCTTTTAATGTCAACATTTATGTAACACCTTTTTCTCTCTCTCCTTACTCTCTCCTATCTCTCTCCTTTCTCGCTCCTTTCTCTTCCTCCCCATCTTTGTCTCTCTTTCTATTTATTATACTTTCTAACCGAATAACCTTTAAAGAAATCACTCTTTAGAACACCTGCCTAACTTTTTCCTAAAATATTTTTGCCTACGCTTCTGTTTAACGCACTTTGCCAACTGATACCCATTCACAATCTTCCACATGTTTGTTACGCGGATGTATGAAGTCGCTTCGTACTCGCACATGTCAAAGAATGTGATACACTTTTCAATCCAATTAAAATCTGGCAGATATTACGAACTTTTAACGTGTGCAACTTTATATTCTGGTATGAAACTGGAAAAAAAGAGGAAACAACGTCATGCATGTATACGCTGGTAGGCCCAAGCACGCAGAATTTTTATTTTATTTGCTTTTGCTGTTGTTGTTGTTGTTGCTGTTGTGTAGTAACTTTTGCTTGTTAGAAAAATATGTATCATGAAGTTTTTACGTAAAGGTTTTAATATAAATAATTTTTATTTTTTGCCAACTTTTGAACATTTTTAGCCTGCTGTTATGTGTGGTTGCACAAGCTAAAAGTTTAATAATATTTTTTCTTGTTGGTTTTTTGTTTTGTTCCGGGGTAACCTGAATCATGCACACATATTTTTGCACTTGCAGTTATTTAGCCCTGCAAATTTATCGTTTTATTTCTTAAATGAAAAATAAAATAAAAACGAATATTTAATAAAAAAAAAATTATAAATAAAAAAGTGTATAACTCTTGTGGGGATTTTCCATGTTTGTGGCTGTTATTGTAAGCTGATATTTATGATTTGTGTAACATACTTTTAGGAGCATAATAAAGTTTTTTTTTTAAAAGACTTTTTATATCACAACTAAAGCGATTTTTATGATTATTATTATTGGTAATCGTGTTATATTTAAAGCCTTAAAAGTCCTTGTAATTGAAAATCGCTTTAAATATTTATTGCAAATTTGGTGAAAGTAAAGTAATAAAAAACTTAAGTCAAAAAATTGCCAGTAAAAAGCAAAAGTGCGATATATTGCAGCAGAATATCGGGACAATTATTTTTGGCAACAACCCTTTGCTCTTTAGGGAAGTATTTGATTTGAGGCGTAGCCAAAAAGCTTAACTTTTATGTATCGCGTTCCGTAAACGCACCCGTTTAATGTGCCATGAAACGTTGTGTGTGATTAATTTTTTTAAAAGTTCAAAAACTTCAATCAAGTTTAAATAGTTTCTTTTCTTTTAAGTGCTGCTAACGTTACCTTCGCAAGTTTTTGTGCAGAATTTTATCAAAATTTTTTTTCTCTTGTCTGCAGTGTGTCCTTTTTGGCCAAAGGCGGAGGCAAGTGCTCGTACTTGTAATAATTGCTGTTAGTGTTAAGTCAACAGGAAAAATATTGCATTAAAAAGTTGTTTTTTTTTTAATATTCTTGTGTGCCATTTTCTTTTTGGTTTTCTATTTTGGTTGCACTACGATTACAGGCTGGCTTCTAGTTGCCACGTTGCAGCATATTTTCGTGTTGTAGATCTTTTTGAGAGTTATAGTCAACATTAACTAAGCTTTTGGCCTACAAACATAAAACTGTTGTAAGTAAGTGGCAATAAGAACACTTCTTTTCCTACTCCTTCTCTTCCTATTTCCTCTTACGGTTAAATGCATTTTTGCTTATTGTATTTTTTAAATGTTGAACTTTGCAATATAGAAAAAAAAACAGAACAAATACGTGCTGGAAATATTTACCTGGAGTTTTATATTCTTCCTTTTGTGCTTTAAGTACAGGCGAGGTTTAATGGAAAATGTTTACTTGGAACCAGCTGCCGCCAGTGGATGCAAAAGTGTATTGATGGAGTCAAAGGCTTTTATTGCAAATGCCATGCTTGCAGTGATGCAACACAAAACAAAAAATTTTCAATAAAAAAGAGAAAGAAAAAAGAAAAAAAAAAACGAAGTTGAAAGTGTAACAAAAGCGGAAGCAAAAAGTTTTTCGTTTATATACCTGCTCATTGTTAAAAGGTGAAGTGCAGATGTATCTGGAGGCAAACAAACTTTTTGTATTGCAACACCAAAAGCCAAATGAAAGAGGTAGCCAAAACTAATAAATCAGTTAACGTGATTTCTGGATAGTTTTAATATGATTTTAATTTTGATAGCAGAACAAAAAATTATCGTAGACAAAAAAGTTTTAAAGCTGACTTTTATTTAAAATATACTTTCGTTTAAATCTTAGTTGTTGTGGGCAGTTTCCAAAGAGCCGATTAGGAAAGTCGTTTGTTCGATAACGTTATCTGCCAAGTCCAGAAAAGAGCATACAATTTTTCCGATTGATTTACAGCGGGATTGTAAAAAAGAATTGTATCAGACTAGGACTTCAGATCATCATAAATATAAATAGATTTATTTTCTAGTTGTCATACGATTGAATGTTTTAAATGTAAACCGACAAGGAATTCAATGATGATTTCTTTGCTAGAAAATAATGCTACATTTTTACACTTTTTAACAGAAAATAGCAGCATTCCAGGTCCGGATTTCATTCAAATCGAAAGAGGTTGTGTCAAACTCTCTGTCCCTTTGAAATCAAATTAACCATAAAAGGATTTGGAAATTTAAGCGATACAATAAATGTTAGGAATCCCCCCCGTTAATTTCTTCTATGAACTATTTGCCTCTACTCATGCATCCCCTCCCTAAATGATAAAAATTAATTCTGTACTTTCATTCTGGTGATAAAAGTATTAAAATATTATAAATATAAAACTTATGTTGATTTCTTTTCTAGAAAAGAGTGCAACATTTTTTACACTTTTTAATAGAAAATAGAAATATTCTGTTATTTGAAAATAAAGAATTTATTAGAAATTAATTCAACATATTTTGCAAAAAATAATTTAAATTTAAAACTCCTTCAAACTGCCACTAATTAGAAAAGATGTGAAAAATGTTGCACGTTTTCTAGAAAAGAAAACGCCTTTATTGTTGAAACATAAATAATGGAAAAAAATGTATAACATCAGAAAAATAATCACCGTCCCGGGTTTCCACACCAGCTTAATATTAAAGCAGTTCTCGTATATAATTTTTTTTGAAAACTTGTATAAATGGAAACTCTTTTCAGACTCAACTAATGTCGATGTCTTTTCTAGAAAATAATGCAAAATTTTTCACACTTTTTAACAGAAAATGGCAACATTTTGTCCTTAGGAATTTATTAGAAATTCATCCAACATCTTGTACGAAAAATAATTTCTGTCTTAAAGTCCTCAAAACTGTCACTTTCTAGAAAAGACCTGAAAAAATCTTGCACTTTTTCCAGAAAAGAAAACGTTATAAGTGATAAAAGTGAGAAAACACAAACAAAAAATTAAAGAAAAAGTAACCCTGCAGTTGCTAAAAGGATACTTAGCTGAAAGTGAAATTGCATAAAATGCGATGCCGACTTTAAGGTTGGAATATGAATACTGTATCCTGAAAAAGGATGGGGCATTCCCCGATAGCCTTGAGGCTGTGAAAAATTGAATTCTTACAAAAGAAAGTTCCGATCAAAGAATTGAAATCTAAGAAATTAACAAAATATTCAATTTATTTTTTGATGTAAATTATACAGGGTGTTTTTTAGGCTGTCACAACTATGAGCAACCATTTAACAGCTGACATTTACTTTTTGTTTAGTTTCCTTTGAAAGTTCATTATGAATCGACTTACCCCAGAGAGCAATGCGTGCGTATTGTTGAAATTTTTTATCAAAATAATTATTCTCTTCAAGAAAGACCATGACATTACGAGAAAATTACTGTTTGGTGCGCTTTATGGGCTGGCGGAGTCATTGACCCGAATGTCTTCAAAATAAATGATGGTTAGAATGTTACTGTGAATGGTGAACAGTAGAGGAACATGATTGGAAATTCTTTTGTGCTTGAATTACGTGGCATTAATCTTGTTGATATGTGGTCCCAACAGGACGGAGCCACATGGCACACAGTGGGCGCTACAATTGATTTACTTAAATAAACTTTTAATGACAAAATAATTACACATAACGGCTCAATTAATTGGCCACCAAGATCGTGTGACTTAACCCCATTGAATTATTTTCTTGGAGAATATGTTAAGCCACTTGTCGACGTCGACAAAACACAAACACTTGAACACCTGGAATTGTACATTCCCAGAGTTATCAGCGAAATACGGCCGCAAATGCTGCGAAAAGATGTTGAAAATTAGTGTTCCATATTGTGCCTTCTACGCGCCAGTTGTGGCGGCCACATGACAGAAATCATATTTAAAAATTAATTTCATAAAATTTTCTTTCAATTAAAGCCCGTTTGATTGATATTAAAAATATATTTCCTGGTTTTATTATGATTTAAACTTGTGTCACTCTATAAGAAACACCCATTACAAGCGAAATTTGCTATCTATATAAAATTATATATATATATATATATATATATATATATATATTTATATACACATATATATTATATATATATATATATATATATATATATATATAATAGTTTATGGCACTTTTCTTTCAATAATAAATAGTTGGTGAAACAAATCAGTTTGATGTATCAATTAATCATTTGCGAGCTCTGCATTTATGGCACCAAAAATGCTCCCTTTTTCAAATATTCTGCACTCTACTTCAAAGTTAATGTGCCCAGAAGAAAATGCGCTACAAGAACACAAAAGTTTGAAAAACAAATGAAAAATTTCTTATCGTCTTGTTCGTAGTTCGTTATTTACTTGAAATGTTGTACGATAAAAATGTATGCGATGTTTCGTAGAACGTTGCAACTGCCGCTGCTGGTTACAACTTGCAAAGTATTAAACTATTATCAGCGTAGATGCTGCATGTTATTTACAACCGAAAGTTGCATTAATTAAACACATAAAAAAGTCACATACAAATACAACAAAATACTTGAAAATTTCTCCAAATTGCCATGAGTATTGGAAAAAGTTTTGCAGATTATTTAAGATGCAGAGAAGTAGTAAGAAAATTATGGGCACTTCATAATTTGGGCGAAGAGCATTTTAAAAAGTGAAAATTTTATGTTCTTTTAAAGAAATTTTGTTTTCTTAAAATTAATGGAAAACAATTAAATTGCATGTTATGCGGAAATTCAAAAGCGGGCAGCACTTGGTTGGCCAGTGTAAGAATATATTCTATGATTTTATATATTTAATTGCAAAAAAGTACCGACTTTTCCCTGCCCCCTTTCTATATATTGACCAGCAGCCTGCCCGCTTCCCCCTTCAGCCATAATCACAGACTGCAATGCACCGGCCTCATTATGGAGTTGGGAGGTTAATTCTGCCCCGCGATGATTCAGAGTCCATTAAAAAGTCTATTTTGGTACATCAGTACGAGGACTGTTAACAAAAAGAGGTAAATTTTCAAAAATAGCGGACTGCGTACGTTTGGTTAATACTTTTTTTTTAACTTCTCGTCAAGAAAATTTAAAATTTTCAAAAATCGGACTGCTTCGGAGGGGACAAGTTAGAAATTAATTAATAAATGTTTTTAAAGAAAAATAAAAATTCATATTATATATCAAACAAGTTTTGATATTAAATTTTAAATTATTAAAATTAAAAAGGGTACTCATTTTTCGCATTCCATAAATTAATCTCGTTCTTATATTTTGTGCCAGTGTAACAAACATAAAAACAATAAATAAATTAAATTTTCAAGTTAATATTTTTAATATGGCAACGCTGCAAGCAAAACAGCTGTTGCTGTGACTTTTTGCACAAGTTGTTACTCTTGATATTCGAAATCTTTTCAACAATTTCGATAAACCGACAGTTTATTTTCTTTACAATTTATTAGCGGAGAGAAAAGTGGACAAAATATATCAGCTGTGGTACTCTTTGTGTTTTGGGTACCTTTTGCCATCAGTATCGAAATAAGAAACTACACAAGATATTTTTTTTTAGTGTAGGAAGCCATTTCTTTGAATTCGGTTCCAAATTTCATGTGAAGGCCACTTTCAAACACTTGTAATTTCTATGAGAAATACTTTGCGAAATATATGTACAAAAAATAGGTGCGCCCATGTCAGCGGAGCGATATTATTAACCGTTAATTTTTATCCGTTCTTATGACTGACTGTATGACAAATGCCTTCACATTAAAAGTGAACCGGGGAAAATTTCTTAGAAGAACCCCTAAATCTCTGCTGTCGTCTAGGGTATAGGAACTTAACCAGCGCGAAAGAGCCGGAAAAGAGAAAGAGAGTAAATGATTCGTGACTGGGAAGCACTTAAAAACTAGTTGCCAACGACACAACTGAGAGTTGCACACAGTTTCAGACATATTTTGAATGAAATATTTTATAATTTAAATTTTAATTAAACTATTAATTATATGCCAGAAAAATGTATTAATTAAAACGATCAATTTGTTTGCTAATGCAACAAATAAATATAAACAATATTTTAATTAATACAACGTATTTTTATAGAACTTATTTAATATATATATATATATATATATATATATATATATACATATATATATATATATATATATATATATATATATATATATATATATATACATATATATATATATATATATATATATATATATATAATGGGTGATTTTATAAGAACTATCGGAAATTAAAAAAAAGAAAACACACAAAATTCAGAAAAATGCATGAAATATTTATTTGGATTGATAGTTGGGTCGATATAATTTAATGTTTGAAGATTATTTCATGCAAATGTTGGCCGCGGCTGCGCCTCAAATGGTCCATCCGCTTAGTCCAATTTCGGCATACTCTTTCCAACATTTCGGCCGGTATCCCACGAATAATGTTGGCAATGTTGGCTTCCAGTGCGTCAATCGAAGCGGGCTTGTCGCTATAGACATTAGCCTTAACATAGCCCCACAAAAAATAGTCTAGAGGCGTTAAATCGCACGATCTGGGCGGCCAATTGACTGGTCCCAAGCGTGAAATAAACTGTTCACCGAACTCGCCTCTCAATTGGTCCATTGTTTCGCGTGCTGTGTGGCATGTGGCACCGTCTTGTTGAAACCACGTGTCATGCAAGTCAAGCTCTTCCATTTTGGGCAAAAAAAAGTTTGTTATCATCGCACGGTAGCGCTCACCATTCACAGTAACGTTGTGATTCGCATCATCTTTGAAGAAATACGGCCCAATGATGCCGCCAGCCCATAATCCGCACCAAACGCTTGTTTTTTGTGGATGCATTGGTAGCTCTTGCAATGCTTCTGGCTGCTCTTCACTCCAAATACGGCAGTTTTGCTTGTTCACGTATCCATTCAACCAGAAATGAGCCTCGTCGCTGAACACAATTCTTCGATAAAAAAGTGGATCTTCATTTAACTTTTCAAGAGCCCATTCACCAAATATTTGGCGTTGTGGTAGGTCGTTTGGCTTTAATTCTTGCACCAGCTGTATCTTATAAGGCTTCACACCCAAATCCTTCCGCAAAATTTTCCACGTAGTGGAGTAACAGAGGCCCAATTGCTGCGAACGGCGCCGAATCGATAATTCACGGTCATCACCAACACTGGCCGATACGGCTGCGATATTTTCTTCAGTTCGCACTCTACGTAAGCGTGTTGGTGGTTTAATGTCCAACAATGTAAATTTGGTGCGAAATTTTTTTACAAAAGCCCTAATAGAAGCCTCAGTAGGTCGATTAAACTGACCATAAAATGGAAGAAGCGCGCGATGAACTTTCTTAACAGAGCACGCATTTTGGTAATAAAATTCAATAATTTGCAAGCGTTGTTCGTTTGTAAGACGATTCATGATTAAATTATAGACCAAACTGAAGATGTTTGACAGTGAGACAAGATACAAAACGTGCGCGAGCTGTCAAAACTAGTGTTGCCAAAAAGATAATAGCAAAAAAATCACTCGTTATATATATATATATATATATATATATATATATATCCCAGGTAGAAAATCAAGACTTTAAAACACTTTTTGTCAAGTCCATAAATACCAACTCCAGTTAGTGTTTATGTCTCTGTATTCATAAAAATTGTGATAGTTTTAGTTGGACGCCGATATAAAGAAAGAAATCTAGGATTTTTGTAGTTAATTAATTTTATATTATATCTTCTAAACCATTTAATGCAACAACCCGGCGTCTAATTGCTGCAATACAAAAAAATCCATTCAACCATTAAAACTCTTTTATTTCAGCTTTGAAATTACTTCTTTTAATATCAGAAAAAAAAAAAAAAAAAAAAACTTTGCCAATAAGACAATTAAAAAACGTTTCAGATAAGACAATTCGTTTTTAATTGCACAGCGGCTTACGCGTTAAATCTTTTTAGTTGTTCTACTTTCCGTTAGTAATTCACTGGAGAACAGCTACACGACATTTCCGTTCAATTCTATTTGTTTACTTCGAACGCTTTTCACAGTATCTGTAAGATTGTTTTGTAGCATTTTGCAACTTCATCTTCTTGCAAACTTTTTTGTTGTTGTATTTGCAACAATTATTGCTGGCAAAGCGAGTTCAATTGAAATCTTTGGAATTCCGGAGTGCCAATGACAATTGGAAAAGAAATTAAAGCGAAGAAAAAGAAAGAAACAATTTTGTCACCAGCATTAATTTGCGGTATTGCGGAATACAACAACAATTTTAGTGTTTATTTGTCAAAAGGAAATAAAACGATTTGGTAAATTTTGTAAAACAGAAAAAAAATCGAATATTTGCTACAAGACAATAGGAAAAGTTTAATTAACACGGAAAAGAAGTTAAATTGTTTAAAGAAGGATTTCTGATGCGTTTGTTTGTGTTCTTAACTTGGACAATGCGAAGTGCTTTCTTTTTGTAAAATAAATATTTTTTTGTGACAACAAGAAATAATTTTTCTTTGCTTAATTGATGTATTTACCAGCAGGACCACCTTCCTGCGGGTTGTTAATTTTCTATTTGCAGCGTTTCACTTGCAGCTACAAATCTGTTGAAGTTGGGATATAACCAGTAACGAGATATCGGCGAAGTCAACTGAAAAACAGGAACCATTCAAGCAAATCTTGTGTTTAAAGGGTATTTTTATAGAGGTATATCAATTGAAAATGAAAAAGCCCATCCCGTTTACCGCAAGACTATCGTAACCTGGGTTTTGTGCTGTTCTTTGGTTTTGAACTCTGCAGGCTAAAATACGTTTTAAAATCAACCGGTTCCCAAGTGATAAGCGGGGATTTATGTAGTTTTCGATTATATATCATCAGATATATAATCTGGGAATTTCGATTTGTTTCGTGATCGAAATGAAATGTCAAGAGCTGATTAGTTTGTAAAATCGATCGGTGAAGCCGCTTAAAAGTTATTCTAAAAAAGAAAAAAAAAAACACTGAAAATGCTTAATTTTTCTAAGCAATTTTTTGAAATCTCCCGGTTCGAGTCGGTGCAAATCTACAGGAAGTCAAACGCTCTTCAAAACCCTACCGGTTTGATTTGAACCTATTTGGCCATTTAAAAGTTATAAGTGGATCTCGAATCCACAGAGATGGAGAAAGACACACACATAGAGAGATAGAGAGAGAGAGAAAGAGGCAGATACACACACAGAGAGACAGACAAACACAGAGAGGGAGAGAGAGAGAGATAGAGCCAGACAGACACACACACACACACACAGATACAGACACACACGCACACAAAGGCAGACACACAAAGGCAGACACACAAAGCCAGACACACACACACATAACAGAGACAGACGCATACACATAAACACACGCACACACAGAGAGGGAGACACACACACACCCAGAGAAGGAGACAGACACACACATACAGAGGGAAGGTGACAGACACACACACACACACACTCACAGAGAGAGAGGGGGAGTCAGACACACACACAGAGAGAGCGAGACAGACACATACACACACAGAGAGAGCGAGACAGACACACACACACACACAGAGAGGGAGACAGACACAAACACAAAGAGAGAGAGAGAGACACACACACACACAGCGACGCATAGACATACAGCTATTAATAGGCATGGTGACAGCCTCTCAGAATAAGTCAGGGAAATTTCCTAGCACCTCAAAACGTGAGGATATAATGAGAATTCGATATTTTCAAAATGGGGAGTAACCAATAACTTGCCGAACATTGAAGATTTTAAATTTTCCTAGTGGAAGGTCGAAAAATAAATAATACAGGACGATTTGACGAAATGTCGGGAAAAACTATAACTAAAAGGATTTTTATTTACATTTAAAAAAGATTTTGGTCAATTAGCTAGAAACTAATTACTTGAACTAATTGTTACATTAAATTTAAAATATGGTTTGAAATGAAGAATTTGTACTGCGAAACTAGTTTTTGCTATAAGATATTTTTCAACACAGATTTGAGATTATTTCTGTAATTGAGTTCATTGTCGTTGTTCTTGTTAATATATTAAATTTGGTTTTTAATTTTTATATTTTGATTTAATGTTAAGTTACATTGACGAGTCCTGTTATATAAGCGATACAAGAAATATATAAATAATAGCAGAAATTAAGAAACTATACAACGAGTTTTAACAATATATTTCTTTTTTTTCATTCCAGGTATGCTGCTCTTTTTCCTTTAACAAAATCAATATATTAAACGTGAGTTGAAGTGACACAAGTTAGACTAGCAAAAATCCAACATTATTTATTCCGACTAGTTTGAGTATAATAAAAAAGCCTGCATTTGATTTAAAAAGGAAAATATTATCCAAATTTATTGCCTACCCAAAGGCTGTAATTATCTGCTTCGTGTTTATAAGCAAGCCGGTAATAAATTGTCTCATAGACGACATGTTAGCACAGTTAGTTAAGCAAACACGATTTCGTTTTAAGGTTAATCGGTGAATTGCATGCATACCAAATAGTGCAATTCATGTGGGCAAATAAACCATAAATAAAATAAATTACCACCCAAGGGTAGGCAGCACTTTTTGATGACCAACTGGCTGCCTACACGTAGGCTACAAAATTGTTTTCATTTTGAAAAAACCTAAATTATATAAATAACAGCACAGAATATTATTTCTATAGATTTTATATTCTCAGCAAATACGACTTTCTAAAGTTTTAGTAGATTTCAGGAAATCCTGTATCTTGTAAATTCTTTACTTGTCGAAATAACTACACAAATATGCGTGTTATGCAAAAAGTAGTTTGCAGAGGGAGAATGAAAAAGTATTTAATAAAAATAAAATTCAAAACAGTCACTTACCCCAGATTAACTGACAATTGAAGGAAAATAAAACCAAACCAAAACAAACTTAACCGAACAAAACAAAATAATTCAAGGCACCACCTTTTCTTTTTTAAGAACTGCACTCGTAAACAAACTTCAGATTACGTTCCACGTTCGCTGCAAAAGGGTGTCAGCAGGGTCAGAGACTGGCAAGCAAAAAAAAAAAAAATAACAACATATTTCAACAACTAAAACTTAAGAGCTGAAGTAAGAAACTTTAATTTTTTTGTTTGTTATACTTTTCATTTAATTTCTTCTTGATATTCGCCTGCTGGTCAAACCAGGTATTTGAAAAATTACACACAAAATCAATTAATCACTTTGCGAGTGCGAGCTAAGCAAACACACATGGGGGTCATTTTACAGCAGCAGCAGCAGAAAATAAAAAAAATAAAATAAAATACTAGAAAATAAAAAGAAAGAAGACTGAAGTTACAACGAAATCGTTATGTGAAAATGGCTAATAAATCGATAAAGTTTTTTCTCTTAAAATGGAGAGCAACGAAATAAAAGTAAAACGATTGTTGTTGGCAACTTCAAATCTGTTCCATAAAAAACGGGCAAAAGTTTATCGCTGGAACTTAACGAGTGGTTTATGTGGAAGTAGTAGAGGAGAAAACTATTTTTTTTTTCAAAGAAAATTTACTTAAAATATTTTGAAATTGAGGTGCTGGAGAAAAATATTTAGATAAAAATCCAGCAGGAAATTTGTGGTATCATTTCAGCCGTTAAGCAAAAAGATGTTATTTTGATATTTCAAAAAAAAAGAAAAAAGAATTTAGGACTTTTTTGGGGAAGTACATTTTCTTTACTTTCAAAATACTTACCAGTTATCCATAAGCGACAATAATATTGCAGCGTGGTATGGGTCCCAACTTTCGAATTAATCTGAATCCATAAAATGGACTACAGGTCTTGTGAATTGCAGATAAAAATAGCGAACCTTAAATCATTTTGAAATTTGCTAAAAAAAAAAAACGGTCTACAATTTAGAGTGTTGAAAAAAAAAGAATTCACATAAAATCAAAACTCAAAAGCAGCAATTTGATTGCATGTTGTTTCTTAAAAAACTCGCATCTACGGCGGGCATAAAAGGACACAGACAACATGGAAAACAACATGAATTAAGTGCTCGTTGTGTTCTGAAATTAAAATATTTACACTAACGACGAGCGGACAGGCCGACTAAAAACAAAAAAGACACTCACGCCACCGATATTTTCCCTCTTGTCATGAAACAAAGAGACAGGCGGCAGACAGTGAGACACTTTAACACACACACACACACACACGCACACATAGAAACAAGAAAAAATAAAGTAGAAGAATGAAAAAACTGGAGGTGTCCTGTTCACGTGACTGCAGTTATGAGCTCATGATTTTGATACACAATAAAAATAATTTAAATGATTAAATGCTGAGACAATAATTATTATTCAGGTTCGAGTACAAAACCGGGCATTTACAAATTATTTTTAATTTGTATTACATTCGAGTTTTTATTAAAAGTGAAATATCTATTTGGAATATTTATTATAATAAAAATAGCAGAACGGAAAAAAGTATTTTGAAGAAATTTTATTTATTCAAAAGTAATTTTTGTAAAGACACTTTATTAAAAAGGTTTTTTTTAATTCGAAAAGGTACTCTACCAGAAAAAGGGGACTTTTTTTAATACTAAAAGGAACTTTATTAGAAAGGGGATTTTTTTGAACTAAAAGTTTTCTTTTTGAAAAGGGAACTTTATTAAGAAGGGGAATTTTGAACTAAAAATGTACTTTTTTGAAAAGATAATATTTCGTGAAGTAACTTTATTAGAAAATGGGACTTTTTTAAACTAAAAATGTACCTTTTTGGAAAGATAATATTTCGTTAAAGAATTTTATTTAAAAGGGAGTTTTTTTTTAACTAAAAATGTACTTTTTGGAAAAGGTAATATTTCGTAAATACACTTTATTAAAAAGGGGGACTTTTTTGAACTAAAAATTTACTCTTTTGAAAAGGTAATACTTCGCCAAGGAAATTTATTTAAAAGGGATTTTCTTGAACTAATAATGTAACTTTTTTAAATGGTAATATTTCGTAAAGAGACTATTAAAAAAGGGAATTTTTTTAAAACTGTAAATGTATATTTTGAAAAGGCAATATTTCAAGAAGTAACTTTAATAAAAATGGGATTTTTTTTTGGAAAAGGGAATTTGTTTAAATTAAAAATGTACTGTTTGGAAAAGGTAATATTTCGTAAAGGAGCCTTATTTAAAAGGCGATTTTTTAAAACTAAAAATTTAATCTCTTGAAAACGTAATATTTCGTAAACAAACTTTATTAAAAGAGGGAATTTTTTTGAAATAAAAATGTACCTTTTTGAAACGATAATATTTCGTAAAGGAATTTTGTTAAAAAGAGGATTTTTTTAAACTAAAAGTGTAATAATTTGAAAAAGTAATTTTTGAAAAATGTAATATCTGATTTCGCGATACGAAAATTTTTGCAGAACATATTTTTTGAAAGATGAATTTTTTGTTATGATTCTTTTTTTGTTAGAGTACTCTTTTAATGAGAGGTATTTTTTACAGAGTTGGTCTTGAAAGAATAACTTTTGAACAAAATTATTTAAAAAAAAATTAAATATGTTTCGGAAAAAGTATTTTTAAAACAATTTCAATAGTTGGAAAAGGTAATTTTTCGAAAGGGTACTTTATTACAAAACAAGTCTTTTTTTATTTCAAAAAGGTACTTTATCAGAAAAAGGGTGATGTTTTTTTGTATTAAAAATTTACATTTTTGAAAAGGTAATTAATTTTTTGTAAAATTACTTTAGTAAAAAAAGGGGATTTTCTATGTCGATTTCTTTTCTAAAAAAGAGTGCAACATTTATCACACTTTTTAACAGATGATGGCAATATTCTGCCATCATAAATCAAATACTCGTAAAAAAATAATATCTCTTTGAAAATTCTTTCCAACTGCCTTTTGTTTAGAAAATAAGCTCAAAAATGTTGCATGTTTTCGAGGAAAGAAAACGCAATTAAACTAAAAAAAGTACTTATTTGAAAAAGTATTTTTTGAAATAATAATTGAAAAATATAATATTTGCAAATATAATATCTGATTTTGCGATACGAAAACTTTTGCAGAACATATTTTTTGAAAGATGTAGTTTTTGGTTATGGTACTTTATGATAAGAGTACTCTTTTAATAAGAGGTTTTTGTTTTACAGAGGTTGTTTTCGAATAATTACTTTTGTAAAATTAGTACTTTTAAATAAAATAATTTAAAAAAAATTATATATGTTTCAAAAAAAGTATTTTTAAAAAAATTAAATTTGTTTAAAAAGGTATTAAAAAAAGTCTTGTTTTATATATTTAAATCAGAAGAAGGGTGATATATTTTTTACTAAAAATTTACTTTGTTCAAAAGGTAATTTTTTTAAAAGGAATTTTATTAAAACAGTATTTTATAAAATATTTGAAAAATACAAAATTTGCAAAATTAATATCTGATTTCGCGATACGGAAACTTTTGCGGAGCATATTTTTTGAAAGATGTAGTTTTTGGTTATGGTACTTTATGATAAGAGTACTCTTTTAACAAGAGGCATTTTTTGGAGAGCTGATTTTGGAATAATTACTTTTTTAAAAAGGGGATTTTTTTAAAACTAAAAATGTACTTATTTGATAAAGTAATTTTTCGTTAGAGTATTTAAAATTATTTTAAAGTTGCTTGTTCCTAAAATATACATACTTAAATTTAAGGAAACGTACTTTTTTAAAAAGTCGTTTTTGAAAATTGTACATTTTGCAACATGTCTTTTATTTTATATGATCTTTTTGAAGGCAATTTGTTAATTATATAAGAGTTTTGTTTATTGTGCGCTAAAGCATGGCCATTTGCATTTGTAATTCTCATTTGGTTTTCGAAGGTTTGTGCAGACGTTTAAATTTTTATTTTTATTTAAAAGCAATTGCAAGAAAAATAAATTTTTTGAAAGCTTCAAACTGTCTTAAGCAAAATTGATCATCTTAATATTCTGTCACAAAAGTTGTTCATTTTGATTTGAAAAGTTACTCATGAGCTCATCTCCAAAACACAATTATAAATATTCATGGATGTGTCCACATCTGAAATTTTGCAGACATTTTCATTTTATAAAAAGCAACACAAAAGATGCAAATTTATCGTGAGTTTCATTTCAGTTGTTTTTTATTTTTTTATATATTTTTCATCTTCTATTTTTCTACCAAAATGTGCAAATCAAAAATATGAAATGAAAATGGGGGGAAGAATATTTAGAGAGAGAGAGAAAAAAATGCATTTTTAAACTCAAGTCATTTGTGTAAAATGTTAAATGAATTGTCATTGCTGCCATAAAGCATCATGCAAATGAAACATGTCTCCTATTGCACTGGTTCTGGCTCACCCCGTGAAAAAAATAAATGCAGAACAGAGTAGAGGAGAAAAAAATGTAACCGAAAAGTACACACATGCGACTAAAATGCACTTGACAGATAGACTGAAATAGAAGTGGTTAAAAACTCTATATATTTTTATATCATTTTTTTTTCAGACAATTCAACATTTTATGGAAATTATAATAAAGAAAATAGCAGAAGTACAACAATTTAATTAACAGTTTTGTTAAACAAACTCGAAAATTGTCATATCAGATATTTTTATTTGGTGATATATTTTATTATTTTTAATATTTAAAAACGAAGAAAAAAAGTGTTGAAATAATAGGAAATAATAGCGAATGTTTTGCTGTCGTTGCATGCAGAGGGAAACTTTAAATAATTAAAGCGCAATTTTTAGAATTTGTCAGATAAAATACGTTCATTCATATTGTCGTTTCATGTTTTGTGAGAAACAATTATTTAGAGAAAATATATATATTAAGGGGGCGATTATTCATGGAAGTTAAAGAAGGCTCTGAAGTTCCATTCTTCTAAACTTTAAATCGTTCAAGAACTGAAAGAAACTGACTTTGATTTATGCAAACATTTTTGTGAAACGATGTTGGAGCGTTTTCGCATTGTAAATCCCAATTTTTGGAGCGACGAGACCAATTTTTACTTAAACGGCCACGTCAACAAGCAGAACTTCCGCTGCTAGTCTCCAAGAAACCGCAACCGCCGATGGAAGCACCAAAAACCATCTTAAAAGTCTTAATAAATTTCGATTTTTGTAATATTTTATAAAAAGTTAATTGATTTTCAAAAAAAATAGTGGTTATACATCGATATAAATAAAGAATATTAGTTTCTTTAATTTTACCTGCTGCTGATTTCTACTCTCAGACACTTTTCCTTGAATTGCTTCTTAGGTTCTGGTTCAAATAAATCTTTCAGTTTGACTACATTTTTGACAACCTCTTCAACTGCCAGTGATTGCAAATAAATACAACATTTCTAATTTCCTGTGGCAATTTAACTTGTTTTTAAATAAAATTAATTTTATTTTATTTCATATAATAACAATCCGATTTGTGTAAATTTTGCTTTAAATTACCTGGTTTTATTATTCGTAAAGTGAAACTGTAATTATGTATCTAGTCAAAAAGTATGCTTCATATAATTTTATTCAAATGCTTCCTGAAAAGTATGCTACACTTGTTAAGCAGCAGCATTATTGAAATACAAAAATTGCTTGTGTGCCATTTTCAAAACAAATAACCGACAAGCAAACTACATGCTATTATGCCATTAAATACAGATATGCAATTATTAAAGGCCGGCCGAATGCGCAACCGAACATGATATTTTTAATTGCATTTGATTCAGATGCATTTAACAACAGGTTTACATGTGTGATTTGTTTTGAAAATAAAAAAAGGTAAAAAATAGTACAGCTTTATTTTATTATTCTCTCCGGCATATAGTTACAGCGGCATTACTTAGTTTGAATAAGAGTTCAGGAATCACATAGAAAAATACTGCACACATTTTGTCTTGGTACGTTTCTAAATATCTTATCGCTTCTTAATATTGTAATTATATACATTTCTTAGAAGGTATTTCAGTGAAGATAAGCACAAAAATAATTTTTAGCAAAAAATTTAAAGAAATTGTTGTTAAGCTTCTCACTTATTAAAGTGGAAGTTTGAAATAAATATCTTTAGTTATTGTAAGAAATATTGGGTAAAGGTTCCCTGACGCTCTGCATTAGCCCCAGTGAAAAGCGCATAAAAATTAGCTAAAACCTCTCAATCGGTCAATTTTAATTTTAATATAAATTTGGGAAAAAAATCAGAACGAAAATAAAAATTAAAGAGGTAAAAAGTTGATTTTTTATATATTTAACAGAAAAAGCTCATACAGGGTGTCTGGTAATATATTTATGTTTTCAAACTTAAATAAAAACAATAATAATTGACGCAAAGTTTTATTGAAAGCGTTGAGCGATAGAATGGAAATTCAGATTTTATTTTTTAAGGAGTGTGTCACCCGGATGTTTTCTGTCAAGTGCAACACACTGTTCAAAACGGCGCCACACGCTGCAGTAAACTTTCTCGACGAATATATTCCTTTAAAGCCACCAGAGATTGGAGATTGTCATTATAAACATTTTCCTTGAGGTAGCCCGATAAAAAAATCTACGGGGACTTAGATCGGGCTACCTCGGTGACCCAAAGCGACTGATCAGATTTTGAGGGATATTTTCCCGAAGGAAATTCATCGAAGCTCTGACTGTCGCCCCATCCTGTTGAAACTAAGTGTGTGAAGAGTACGATTGATGAGCTCGCAGGGTTGGCAAAAAGAATTCCTTCATGATAAGTCGATAACTTTCACCGTTGACATGCATCGTCTGTTCTCGAGAATTTTCGAAAAAAAGGTCAAATTATCTCATGCGTGGATAAGGCACACCAAACAGTTACCCTGGGGCAATATAATGGTTTTTGATGTTTCCATCGGCGGTTGCGGTTTCTTGGAGACCAGCAGCGGAAGTTTTGCTTGTTGACGTAGTCGTTTAAGTAAAAATTGGTCTGGTCGCTCCAAAAATTGGGATTTACAATGCGAAAACGCTCCAACATCGTTTCACAAAAATGTTTGCATAAATCAAAGTCAGTTTCTTTCAGTTCTTGAACGATTTAAAGTTTAGAAGAATGGAACTTCAGAGCCTTTTTTAACTTCCATGAATAATCGCTCTTGAAAGTCCCAGTGAGGCTGCTCTTTTCCGTATTGACAGTCGCGTATTGAAGTAGTTCAATGTTTTCGGGGGTCCTTGAAGATCGACTGGGCTTTGGCCGTGGGACATTCATAACTGAGACTGTTGCGTGAAATCTCAGCACCCACGAACGAATTGAATTTAAACTCGCCGGATACCGGGACTCTGAACAAAATTGTCTACGAGCAATTACGTTAGAATCAAGACTATTCTAATATGTTTCCACAGCGAACATACGATAGTCACTCAACCACTGCGGCATCGCGGCCGAAAAATCCGCACAAGCGATAATCTTCCCGTTTATTACTTTTTAAAATAAGCCTTCGTTTCGTTGACTGTGTGGGCTTTGTAGCGTCTATATCCTCAATTTGTGGCCGCAAGAAGCCCGTTACTATCTCGCGCCAGCGAATACCATTTACGACAACTGCTTAGCCGACCTTATATTCGAAGAAGTACGACCCGATGAGGCCGTCAGTCCGTAAACTTTAGAACGAACTGGGCGCGCTTGCGCAAACGTTTTTCCATTTCTTTCACAACCGATTTGCTCAAATTTTTTCGCAATTCTCGCTTTAGAGACACATTGAATCGATTATGCTGACGTGCGCGAAATGCATTTTGATTTGAACGCCCATTTTCGTAAAAGTCCTCAACAATCTTAACGCGCTGCTCGATTGTGTACCTCTTCATGGCTGAAATTGTCACAAACTGAAATAAAGAAATTTCAAATTAAGTCGTGCAAAATACTTGACTGTTGAGCTGTGAGTCACAAGGGTTGGACCACACTTTATTTTTAATATTTCGTTGGACCTGCGTTAATTTATTCCGGAAATCTTTTAGTTTGTTTGTAACATATTTTTTTTCTTACGATCACAATTTTAAACGAATCGAATTCGATGTAATTCGGTCGATGATAATAGAAAACTCCATAAGAAAAAAATAGATGCTGGTCCATTTTAAGCCCAAACATTTTGAGTTGTTGTTGCTTTTCAAGGAAAACATAACTGAGCGAATTTTTTTTCCTGATACCACTTGGAAATGTGACTAATTTAAAGCAAAGATTTTATTAAATCAATTTAATACTTTTTTTTATGGTGCCAGCATGAATCGACCCGTGAATCTCACAAGCGTCAACATGCTGGACACCACAAGTGCTACATCTTGATTCCAAATACACAAACCAGAAGTTCTTCAAAATGAACCGTTTCATATCCTGCCGCCTTTTGTATTACTTCACAGTGTACGCTCAAAACAACTACCAAAAGTAAAAAAAGTAAAGCCGAATATTCGGTTGGTACCTCAGTAATTATAACAATTAAAAGTAGAAAATAAAAGCTTAAAAAGATCCATTCAAATGCTCAATTTTATTCCAGCAAAACAACAATTTTGCCTAAAACATTTAACAAAATGTTTGCCATTTCCATATCTATTGCATTTACATGTTGCAAGATTCTCATGCAACATGACGACTGTCATGTCATTTGAATAATTTCTGTTGTTCTGCAGAAGTTGTTCCTATTATCGTACAAGTATTTGGCAGAGAAAAACTACGTTTGTGTGTGTGTGTGTATGTGTCTCTTAAAAACTTGAGAATTATGCGAGTACTCACATATTTAAAATATTTTCCATCTACACGTTCTATAAATTTCGCAAAAGGGTTGAAAGGAAATATGATAATGCAAAATTCATAACGCTGTTGGTAACATGACTTTTAGGGCATAAATGTTTTGTACTGCTTAAAATGAATTTAGTGCATTAATTTGCCATGGATGGAATGGGAAGGAAGACACAGACGTACTAAATATTTAAACAAATTTTGAGTTTGTCGTCAGCATTATTATTGTGCCAGGAATGTGCTGTCTGGAGCGTCAGTAGCAGACGCAGTGTTAGCAGCAGCAACTCGTGTTCAGTCATGGCAATAGCAGAATCAATTTATTATGGCACAACATCGCAATAAGCGTCAGCAGTGTTTGGCAACAGCGCTGCTGGAAAAGATAGTCAATTGAAGGATAATTGGAGTATCATTAATTTGAGTTTCTTGGGAAAAATTAATTTATTCATTTGTTTTTGTAATTATCACAAACAGTACCCTTTAAATACTTATTCCGATAATATTATAATATTCGAATGTAATAAACGCTTCATGTATTCCCTACTTTTAAGGCCTCGTACTTAAATTTTCGCCAAGATGGCAACACTTTTTTGTTTCCTAAACTGTTTAAATAGATAAGGACTCAACTATTACATATTACAAGTTCCATTAAAAAAAGCTGAATATTAATTAAAGTATTTATTCGCCCTTATTCTGTAACTATTTCTCAACGTCACGTCGCGACAGTATCAAAATTAGCAATCTTATCTACTCCCAGTGGGGTGTTCTCTAAGGCTTTGGATAAAGCAAGAGACTGTTGGGTATTGTCAGTTACTGAAGAGAAGCATTCTATTTTTAATATTGTCTTAAAGTGACATCGACAAATAGTTCTAGAATAAGGGGGGATATATATATTTCAATTTCGCCTTGTTCAAAGTAGTCCTCTCAGTTTTGATTCAAAATAAGTTAACAAGCATTCTAATTTTTTATTGTCTTGAAGTGACGTCGACAGGGAGTTATAGAATAAGGTAAAATATTGATTTACACTTTGCTTCGTTTGAAGTAGTTCACTCGGTTATAAGTCACTTGGCTGATGAAGAGAAGTAAAAAAGCGTTCTATTTTAGATATTGTCTTGAAGTGACGTCGACAAATAGTTACAGAATAAGAGCGAATATTAATTTCTATTTTGTATAGTTAAAATTAGTCCCCTCAGTTATACCGCATTTGATAAAAAGGAATAAACAAGAATTCTATTTTTGTTATTGTCTTGAAGTGACGTCAACAGGTAGTTATAGAATAAGGGATAATATTGGTTTGCACTTTGCTTCGTTTAAAGTAGGTCACTCGGTTATGAGCCACTTGGCTGATGAAGAGAAGTAAAGAAGCGTCCTATTTTAGATATTGTCTTGAAGTGATGACGAATATTTACAGAATAAGGGGGAATATAAATTTTTATTTTGCCTCCTTTAAAATAGTTCCCTCAGTTATAATTTATAGTATAAAAAGGTGTAAAGTATTCTATGATTATTATTATTATTATTATTATTATTATTATTATTATTATTATTATTATTATTATTATTATTATTATTATTATTATTATTGTTATTATTATTATTATTATTATTATTATTATTATTATTATTATTATTATTATTATTATTATTATTGTTGTCTTGAAGTGACGTCGACGAGTAGTTACAGAATAAGGGGGAATATTGATTTTCATTTTGCTTCATTCAAAGCGATCCTCTTAGTTACAATTCGCTTGGCTGAAGGAAAGGATATACTCCTTATAATTCACTTGGCTGATGAAAAGTAGCAAAGAAGCTTTCTATTTTTGAAATTGTCTGGAATTGACGTCGACATATAGTTACAGAATAAGAACGAACATTAGTTTCCATTTTGCCTCTTTCAGAGCCCGTGTTTTTTTTTTTCTTTTCTTTAATTCTTAAAGCAGTTCTAATGTCATTTACTATGTCCTTGAGTTCTCTCATCGATTCTTGCTGATGAAAATTTAGATTGAAAAAAAAAGAAAAAAAAAAATATGGCATGAGCCGACTTTCTCAGAAGCTTCTCTAATAGTGATTTGACATTTCTCAATAACAATTTTCTCCACGTTTCAAAATGTTTAACGATTGATGACTTTCTGCCGCGTCACCTGTAAACGTAGTTCTGTCTTAAACTGTTTGTCTATCAAGTCTCACTGAGTATTTAATTAAAGTTCACTTTCTCGATTGTAAAAGTAGACCAACCACAATCTGTTTCTGGTTTCCCAAAAAGTTCTGTTTACATAAATACTTCAAATTAGAAACAAGTTTGGAACCGCTCCTTCTCATTGCTAATAATTATGTAAGAAAATCCTTTTAAGGAAACCTTACAAAACAAATTTATCAAATATTTGGTTGCTTTAATTTGGTTTTCTCAAAAGGACAGATTTGATTGAAATTCCGAAAATACCACAAACAAATACGAGTATTGAAATAAAAATAAATATAAATATATAAATGCAAGCGCAATTCTCCAGAAGCAATAAACAGGAAAACTGTTCCAACGAGGGGAGTATCCAGCAAGTTTCGGTAATTGCTGGGAGACAAAAATCTTTATAACAAACATAAGACGAAGAAGTTATTGAGTTGCTAAGAAATCAAGTTGTTGCCATTTTTTATATTCCATTAAACCATTAAGTGTTTATGGAACAAAAAAAAGTATTTTTTTCTAAACGGTTAGAGATTTTCATTAACTTGTCCACCGATTTTATGTCTATAGAATGACGAAGTATGAAACTAAAAACGGCAAGAGGTTATTGAGTTGTTGTTGTAAGTTTCTTATGTTTATTAAAAAGTTTAACCAGTTGAGTAGAAGTTGTAATTATGTTTCTAATATTTATGAAAATTTTTGTGTAAAGTTTCTCAGAAAGTCTGCTTTAATTAGCAGTGCCCTGCGTATAGAATTTGGCGGAAAATCTCTGAATAGTCACATTCAATTAATTTCAGAGTTGGACAACACTAAAAAAACAAATTATTCAATATTAAATTATACGCAAAAAGCAAAATTAAAACAAAATATATATGAGTCAATCCATATCAAATTAACCGATTTGAATGAAATTCGGTCGCTGGCTCACTCTCGTTCTATTTCGTACTTTTACCACAAAATTGAAAAAAAAATGAAAATAATATTTTTCCAAAATTATGTTAAGAATTTCATAATACCGTCGAATTTGTTGATAAAATTCTTGCAGCCACAACTACTAAATAATTTGGGGGCCGTTCAAGCCATATTCCATAATCACATTATCTTAATTTTCTTACCATTCACAGCTGGTATCTAGATATTTATAATTCATATATAAAATACGCTTTTATCGTGCTTTATATTGAAAGTTTTTCTGGCCTATTTTGCCAATATTAATTAAATGAAAGAAAATATCGTTCTCAATGAATGAAAATATCGTCTTCAATAGAAGAATTTTTAAAATAATACACGATTTTTAAAGCCTTCATTATCTTTTTAAAAAATAACTCTTGGAAAACCCAATATTTCTAAGTATTCCTTGTCAAAAAGTATCATTTAACACTTTCAAAATCAACCCTCGTATCGAAGAGCAGTTGCATTATTGCAAATTAAATTAACATTTTTTATCATTTTCAAATGAACTGCATCGATTCCTTCCACTCGACCTGCCTGCAATAAATTGTCATTTTAATGGTTCGTATAAATTGTTTCGCATAAATTATTTATAATTGAAATACATAAATAATTTCTTCTTATTTACATCTAGTCATTGTATGTGTAACGTATAACTGAGCTAAAATAAATATTATATATTATTAAAAATCTATTCTCAATAGTTTTGGTAATTTGAAATCAATATAAATCAAATTGGTTTTACTTTCGTTGTGGTAAAGTGTCCATGGATGGGAAATAAGTTTGTGTATCTCAAAAATGAAATGGAAAGGATTTGTTGGACAGAGAGTTTCACATGTTGAGAATTCTGTTGGAAATATTTTAATTTGAAATAGGCACTTTTCCCCCTGCATAATTTTTTTTCAGGCATTTAATTTTGCTGTTAGAATTTTGCGGCGTTACTTGTAAATATCTAACAGTTTGATATTCTCCTAAATATATGTTTCTCCTGCTGCTGAAAAAATACCCGTTATTGCTTTTACTTTTAATAATAACATGCGAAATGATTCTCTTTGGACAAAGTCCCTCTGACCAAGTTTGTGTTCGTTTCTTAAAATATGCAACATTTTTCCTTAAATATGAAACATGTTTTTAAAAAACATGCAACATTTTTTCACTTCTTTTCTAAAAACTAGCACTTTTAGAGCAGCCTTAAAACAGAAATTATTTTTCGTAAATGTTGCTGGATTAATGTCTAATAAATTGATAATTTTTAAATGACAGAACGGTGCCATTTTGTATAAAAAAGTGCAAAAAATGTTGCATTATTCTCTAGAAAAGCAATCAATATGACTTTAGTTCAGGGTAAGTTGCATATCATATTACAGGTATTTAATTTTATTATACAAAATTTATTCTTAAGTCATAGTTAAACGTTTCGGACTCGTGAATTAACCCGCTAGACCGTGTCCTTTAAAAAGTGCAAAAAATGTTGCAGAAATCAATATAACTTTAGTTCAGGGTGAAATGCATTCCATTTTACAGATATTAATCGTTTGCGATTTAAGCTACTGAATGAATTAATGCGGGCCATTATTAAACCTCTTGTTAGTTAAAAGTGGAATCTTATCACACGGATAAATAACTGTACACTCAAAGTGTACGATAAGTTAAAGGCAGGACTATCTATTTGTAACTTATCGTGGGGATAACGTCTTTGAAAATGCCAGAAACGCACAAACATGACTGATATATAATAAATATTATGGCATAGTTTTAGGAGCACGAATAACCTTATTTTTACTCCTTTAAACTGTGCACTAAAACAGCACTGAAGAGGCATGTAATTATTAACGGGTGTTTTTTTTAGAGTGACACAATTTTAAATCATAATAAAACAAGGAAATATATTTTTAATGTCAATGAAACGGGACTTATTTGAGAGAAAGTTTTATGAAATTAGCATTTAAATAAAATATCTGTTATGTGGTGGTCACCGCTGGCGCGTAGAAGGCGCCATCTGGAACACCAATTTGAAAAAAATTTTCGCAGCATTAACGGTCCTTTTTCGCCGATAACTCTTGGATTGTTGAGTCCCAGGTGTTCAATTGTTTGTGGTTTATCAACGTAGACAAGTAACTTAACACATTCCCCAGGAAAATGATTGAATGGGGTTAAATCACATGATCTTAATGGCCAATTAATTGAGTCATTATATAAAATTATTTTTTCATCAAAAGTTTCATTAACTAAATCATAAATAGTAGCGCCCGCTGAGTGGCATGTGGAACCAAAATTAATGCCACATAATTGAAGCACGAAAAAATTTCTAATCATGTTCCCATACCGTTTGCCAATGACAGTAAAATTCCGACCATCATCCTTATTGAAGACATGGGCGTCAATGACTCCGCCAGCCCATGACGCTCATCAAACAATAGATGTAATCGTGTTTCGACAAAAGCTTGTGAAGTCTCCTCCTTAAGAACCAAATCAAACAGAAATGCTCTTCATCGGGAAATAAAATTTTAAATGGAAACTCAAAATCAATATCAATTTGTGATTCAGCCCATTCGCCGAATTGGCAGCGCAAACGATGGCCGTTTGGCTTTAATTTCTGCTTGAGTTGAATTTTGAAAGTTTTTAAGCCACGATCCTTTCGTCAAATCTTACAACTACAATTAGAGACAGCAAAATGTCAACCAATTGTAGAATAAAAAACGTAAGAAAATAAAAAAGGAAAAGTGATCAGTTAGTTCTTGTTATGACTTTGATATTTGTTTTAGACTTCTCACTTATTAAAGTGGAAGTTTGAAATAAATATCTTTAGTTATTCTAAGAAATGTTGGTAAATTTTTCCTGCTGATCTGCATTGGCTCCAGTGGAATGCGCATGGGAACCAGATAAAACCCCGCAATAGATCTCTTTAAAATTTTCAGCAAGACTTTAGGAAAAAAGCGTCAGCACTATATTAAAATTAAAGGCGACACAATTCCAGTTGCTGAGAACACTGACGAATTGATTGATTAGGATCATCTTCAATGCTTTTCTGAACAGCGGCTACTGTTTGGGATGCACATTATCAGTAACAGGAAATGTGCGTAAATGTTCTTCGAATTAGCCGTTCTAAAGGACGATTATGTGCGCCCTAAAATGGAAGCAGAGCACGATTGACGAGTTTGGTCAATCGGACAATTGTTTCGATGAAAAATTTCAAAAATTTACACGGATTGCCTGGTGTAACTCGATTCATAGTGAAATTTCAAAGGAAATTAAACACAAATCAATTACCAGCTGTTAAATGGGTGCTCAAATATAGCAGTGATGCCAACTCAAAGTTGTGACACCCTAAAAAACACGCTGTAGTTTTCAAAATAACACGTATTTTCTTTAGAATTGTGCCATGAAACTGCGCTAAAGAGGCGCCTAAAAGTAGTCTGTCGGCGCATACCGCACTGTAAGTAAGAAATAAAGTTGTTTTTAACGATTTTTATTTTTGTAATTTCCTAATAGAGTAGAATTTATTTATTTTCTTTGTTATGTGACAGTACCTGACCAAATCACTATTTTAAGTTTCTCTTTAGTGAACTAAAATGCTAGACTATTTATTTTTGCTCTTAAAACTATGCCATAAAGTATACTACATATCTCTTCTGTTTGGGGGTTAATGGCAGCGTCCCCTTAAAATTATGAGTACATTCTCAGTCCCCCAGCAGTCCTAAATCAGTCAACATCAAGTCTCAAGCAGTCAGATGTTTATTCTTTCCCGAGAATTTTGCTTTTACTTCTACTCCTCAGCTTAAGCGGCTAAAAGTTTTTTGCTATTAATTTCATTTTACATTAAAATAATAACAAAATCTCAGTATAATTTTATTAAATGAAAATTTTGTTATAAATCTCTTCTTATAATAAAAAATTTTAAAGTTAAAAATTTCTTTTATTTATAAGCTAATTTCCTAAGTTTGTCAGTTTATATATTTTGTACATCAAGAACTCTTAATCGATTTGTAATATCCTTTTATAAAACCACCTCTCGTCTAAATTTCGTCCTCAATGTAATTTATTTGTATTGGTTTCATATTATATAAAATATAAAATGCCTTAAAGCAGACTTCATTATTTAAACGAAATCATATTTATTAACGCATTTACATATTTTGACATTTGAAACGTTGTGCTGTCTTGTTTAGTCACATATTTTTTGGCAATATTTTCTAAAACAGTTTTAATATAAAATAAAAAAAAAAGGCAAACCGATTTAATTTCTAATAAACCATTCATTTTTTGCTCCCTTTTCAACTGCTCTTCTCCTTTTTGTCCTGGTTTATTTCGGGATTACAGCGACAGCCATTATAACAGCATTAGCAAACACAATATTTGTGCTGTCATTGTCGTTGTCGATTAAAATATAATTTCCCTGCTCTATTCTGTTTCCTCGCATTTAATATTAAATGTTGAGGGCGGGTAATTTAGCTAAATACTAAAAATATATGCGTGATTGTGTTTATTATGTTAGCAGAGAATAGAGAAAATTAATTAGAGTCTACATTTAGGCTGTTAATAAAACATGGCAAATTTAACTCCCTCATTTTGAGCTGGGGATAATGCAATTAATTTCTACATAAAAAAAAAGAATTAACGAAATAACAGCGGCAATAAAGGACAACTACACCAACACAATTACAAATACATGAAACCAGTGTGAAGCAGGATGTTTTCAAAAATGATTTGCTCTGAAAATGGGGCTACACAAAAATAAAGAGATTAGAAATTGTAGGAAATTCTGCTGGTTGTGCAGATTTATGAGGAGAAAATAGTGCAAAAAGGCGCGTCGAATTAAGATGCTGCGTATTGTGAGAATGCAATATGTCCTGGCCGGTTGCTTTGTATGGCCACAATTATTTCTTAATGTTCAGTTTTTGAAGGAAGAAAATATTTTTTTTGTTATTCTTTATTAACATATTAATATTAAGTTTAATGTTAATAATATTTCAAAGTAATTGTTGACAAAATAAAAAAAAGTATTTATTACAAAGAGATGCATGACTAATAAAATCAATTATAGATGAAATGTTGCGGCATTCCAAAACTATACGTTTCAAGTTTTGATATAAATTTTCTTTTATATTGGAAATTTTCGTTTAATTTTTTTAAATAAAACTAATTATATGGAAATTGTTCTTTAATACCAACATTTTACTGACGATGTCGATTTGTCTCTGTTTTGAAATCAATAGTTTATTTTAAAACAGTTCTTTAACAACATTTTACTAACGCTAATGCAGATCTTCTAGGAACTCTTCACTTTAATTTATCTGCTGTTTCTTTTTTCCCAAAATTATACTAAAATATTGAAAGTGGTCAATTGAGGAGTTTTAGCTGGTTCCCATGAGCATTTCACTGGGGCTAATGCGGATCATCAGGGAACCTTTACCCAACATTTCTTAGAATAACTAAAGATGTTTATTTCAAACTTCCACTTTACTAAGTGAGAAGTCTAAAACAATTATCAAAGTCATAACAAGAACTCACTGATCACTGATCACTTTTTTTTTTTTTTTTTTTTTGATATTAAGCCAAATTTCCTAGAAAAACTAGAGATATTTTTTTAAACTTCCGCTTGATTGAATGAGAAGTTTAAATAAATTTCAAAGTTGCAACAAAAGCTGACTAGACACGCATCGTTCTAAAGCGTGCCCTTGAAGCTGAATAATATCCTCCTAAAGGTTTTGTTTGTTATAATCTGTTAGATAATATCATGTCATCTATTTTTCAATATGATGTCCGCCGCGGCTACGAGTTACACGTTTCATACGTTCAGACACAATTTTTGACTTCTTATCCCATTAAATCTGGCCGTGTGGCTGGAATGTTGCCTTTCAATGCTTAATAAACGAATCATTTGAAATTTTGTCATAAAAAGCAGTCCAGAGGTGTCGACCCTAAAGCCCGTGGACAAAAATCACTTCTACAAATAAAATTGTCACCAAATTGATTTCTCCATAAATCGATCATCAAGTGCGCTGTGTGGCAAGTGGCTGTGTCTAAAATTTCGTTGCTAATTTGCTGATCAACTATTGAATAGAATTATAATAGAAATTCTCCTAAGTATATATCTCATACTGCTGAAAAAATACCAGTTATTGCTTTTATTTTCAATAATAACATGCAAAATGCTTCTCTTTGGACAAAGTCTAAAACCACCCCCTGAACATGTTTGTGTTCGTTTCTTAAAATATGCAACATTCTTCCTTAAATATGAAACATGTTATTGAAAAAAATGCAAAATTTTTTCACTTCTTTTCTAAAAAGTAGCTCGTTTAGAGATGCATTAAAAATTAATCATTTTTAAATGACAGAACGGTGCCACTTTGTATAAAAAAGTGCAAAAAATGTTGCATTATTCTGTAGAAAAGAAATCAATATGACTTTAGTTCAGGGTAAGTTGCATATCATATTACAGGTATTTAATTTTATTACACAAACTTGAGTTTATTCTTAAGTCATAGTTAAACGTTTCGGGCCCGTGAAATAACCCGCAAGATCGTGCGATTTACGACGCTAGATTGTTGTCTGTGGGGATAAGAAAACTAACTAGTCTACGCCGATAAGCGTGAAACTATTGACCACTTGGCGTTATTGCCGATATACGGCTGCATATATCGGCGGTTTTTATAGAGTGATACAACTTTGAGTTGGTATCACTGCTTTATTTGACCACCCATTTTCTGATTTTTGTTTAGTTTGCTTTGACATTTCATTATCGATCGACTTATACCAGAGCAACGCGTGCAAATTATGGAAATTTTTAATCAAAATAATGGTTCTGTTCGTCAAACTCATCATGCACATCGTCCATTTTATGGCGTACATAGTGGTCCCTTAGAGCTGCTAATTCGAAGAACAATAGATCGTTGTCGGACCACATTTACTGTTACTGATAATGTGCATCATGTAAGACGCCGAACAGTGCGCACTGAAGATCTATAGCCGCTGTAGGGAAAGCATTGAATCCATCAATTCGTCGTCGTTCTCAGAAACTGGGGTTGTGTTCTTCCACTTTAAGGAAGATTTTACGCAAAGATCTTGGCTTAAAAGCTTTCAAGATTCCTTATGGGCTGACGATAGTGGTCAGAATGTTACTGTATGTGCAAATTGGTGTTCCAGATTGCGCCTTGTATGCGCCAGCCGTGGTCACATGGCCGTAATCATATTTAAACATTAATGTCATAAAATTTTCTATTCAATAAAGACCGTTTCGTTGATATCAAAAGTATATCACTATGTTTTATTATGATTTAAACTTGTATCACTCTAAAAAAAAAACAACCAAAATAAAAAAAATTGCATCTTCAGACTAGACTACGTCCGAGTCAGCCGTGGCAGTCATGTGGCAAAAATATTTAAATTATAATTCCAGCAGATTATATGTTGGATTAAGTTAATTTCAAGTCAATATTTTATTTTTAATAAAACAGTTTAAATTAAATTTTATACTAGGAAATTGTAATACTCTTGCTTGGTTGCTGGTTAGCATGCACGATCATGATTGTTGGGCTATTAACTTTTTGATTTCCACTCAACTGAAATAAATAATAATAAAAGTAGGACTATTTTGTATATCCTGGAAATGTTTAGCGCTGCTCCAATAAATAGTTAAGCCAACATTAGCGCTTATTAAAAAATTATATGATGACAGTTTTCTTATCATATCCTTGTGATTCTTCTCATGAGATCTGCTACTGTTGACTATCTTCAATCCTTGATTATTAACTTTTATTTGGTGCAGAAACTTCTCTAATTATGTGTACAAAATATTTACATGAATATGCGTTTTTATATTTTTCTGTGATTAAAAAGAATCCTTAAGCAGTCTAGCACTCTGGGACTTTGCACTTAAACTTGTGCGGAAACGGAAATGTTGGTGTTTGCTAGAGTTTGTTAATGTATACAAATAGGGCTGGCTGTTTACGTTTATATGTGTGTGTGTGTGGTCCTGTTTCTGTGTGTTCGTGTGCTTGTGTGTGTGTGTGTGTGGTCCTGTTTGTGTGTGTTTCCATTTGATATTTTAGTCAAAATATTTATGGTTTACCAGAAACAAGTAATTTTTCGCACGAATGCCTTTTTTTCACTCTACTTCTGGTTGCATTCGTGCTTTTTTTTTCTACTCATATTTTTATTGTTCGTCTAAAAATATTTTGAAAAATTCTTTCTTTCGTTGTGCGGCTGCTGCCATTGTTGTTTTGGCTTGATGAAACCACTATGAGAATTCCCATGATGTCCTAGTTAAAGTTTTTGTGTGCACAAGCCAGTGTTAGAAATAGGAGCAGAAAAGAAAAATATAAAATAAAAAAATGAATAAGAAAAAAGAGAACACCAAACAGCATACTAACAAGCAAGAACAACAACAAAAAGAGCAAGAGGAAAAAATGTCTCAAATGTACTGGAGTTGGTCTCTGGTACTTATTGCAGAAGGAAACTTACTTCATCATATTGTTGGCAGCTAAATTATATTATGGCTCAGAGCCATAAATCAAGATTCATGTGCGGATAGCAGAGCGCACCCATACATATTTAGAGCTCTTCATTAAAACACACACACACACACACATTTACAGGATTTACATGTATAAACGAGCACACATTCATAGACGCTGGCCTAATCTCCTTTTCCACTATTTCCCCCTTTTTTTTTTGGACACTAAAATCGGGCCTTGACTTGCTTAAACACGTCATAGAATTTGATTGCGTTTAGCCGAATACGGCTAAACGGCTTATTAAATTTTTCTATTGTGGTCGATGTAATCGAAATATTAGTTTTTAATTACAACACACTTCAACGCAATTAATAACGCATTCGCGTTTGTTGCTGCCATCCTTTTGGTGCAAAAGATGCCCATATCCAGGATTTTATATGTGCTGCTGTTCAAGTGATGGGATGTGCAATGAAATTCCATTGAATGATAATTTTTTAATTGTTTAATTTTTATTAAATGTAAAACTTTTATTGATTGATTTTATTTTTGCTTATTAACTTCATGAATCTTCTTTTAGCATTTCAACGCAATACTTTTGAAAGGTGAAAGTTTTATTTATTTGTAAATGGCAGAAAAACGCCCAACAAGCAAATAATATCTAACTCACTTTCTCAAAAAAAAAAATCTAACAGCAGAAAATTTCAATAGATTTTCAAGACCAGAATACTAACATTGAAAAAAATTGAACAAACCTCGTACTGCCTAATTTCCACCACCCCATAATTTGAATAAAAAAACAGGACAAGTGCCGATATATTGAAAAATAAATAGTATTTTAAACTAAAATGAAAAGAGCTTAAACTCAAAAATATTAGAGAATATTATGACTTAAAAACATGACAAGAAACTACAAGATTTTGATTAAAAATAACAAATTTTCAAAGTAAAAAAAAATGATAATAAATAAAAATAAAATAAGAAAATGATAAACAACTAGACATAAAAAACTTCAAAAAGGAAATAAAAATTAATAAAAATAGATGCACGCAAATAAAAATAAATAAAATTTAAAAAGTTAAGTAAAGTTAAACCAGAAAAATTGGAAGAAAGTAAAAAAGCAAAAAATCAATAAAAGAATTATAAAAAAAAATAAAAAGAACAATAAAAAAAGAATAAAAATAATAAAAGTAGAAACAAATAAAACTAAAAAAAGAATAAGAATAAAAAGATAAAAAGAAAAGACAAAAAAGATAAAAAAAATAAAACAAAGAAATATTAAAAAATGAAAATTTGGTCGAAAACCTCTGTACCTTTATTTTCTCTCTAAATTTGTATTCATAATATATTATGTACATAAATTTTGTAAATAAATAATAAAAAATGAAAAACAAAATAAAATAATTTTATAAAAATTAAATAATATTTAAAAATAAAATAACTATATAGAAATAAAATAGTTATATAAAAATAATATAACAAAAAATAAAAAATAAAAAATAAAATAATAATAATAAAAAAAAATAAATAAAAAAAATGAAAATGAGTAAAAATAAAGGACAATAATAAAAGAGAGTGAAAATAAAAAAGAAAAAAAAATTAAACCTAAAATAATATTAAAAATAAAAACAAAACAAAGCAATTAAAAAAAAATTAAATATTTTTATGAAAATAAAGTAACAATATAAAAATAATATAACAAAAAATAATAAAGAATTAAAAAAAAAAATTATTTAAAAAATGAACTTGAATAAAAATAAAAAATAAAAATGAGGGAAAACAATAATAAAGAAGAATAAAAATAAAAAAGAGTTAAAAAAATGAAACAAAATAATATTAAAAAATAAAAAACAAAATAAAATAATTATATTAAAATCAAATAATTATTTAAAAGCAAAATAATTATATAAAAAAGTAACGATATGAAAATAAAATAATTATATTAAAATAATACAACAAAAAAACAAAAAATATAAGAAAAATAAAAAATAAATAAAAATAAAAAATAAATAAAAAATAAAATAAATAAAAAAAATAAAAAATAAAAAAAGTTATAAAAATCAAAATATAAAAAGTTAAATAATCAAAGATTATATAATAACGAAAATTCAAAAATAATAAAATTATAAATAAGCAATAAATAAATAAATAACTATAAAAAATAAAAAAATGAGCGAATTAAAAATATTATTTTGAATAAAAAAATAAAAATAAAACACGAATAGTATAAAGAAAAAAAAAAGAAAAAAAGAAAAAAAGCAAAAAAAGAAAAAAAGGAAAAAAAGAAAAAAAAGAAAAAGAAGAAAAAAAAGAAAAAGAAAAAGAAAAAATTAAAAATAATAATAAGTAATTAAAAAAGTCTAAAAATAATTAATATAAATAATTTAAATTTTATTTAAAATTATAAATATTCTTTGAATTTGTATTTTCTTAAATAAAAGAATTTCTAATAAAAAATACTTTTTTAATCAATTTTTTCCTCCGTAAAATAATTTATGAATTAATCTCTTTCTTAAAGAAATACTTCATGTTTTTCTCTTAAAATACTGAAGTTTGCACAAGAAAAAAGAAGTTCTTCTTTTTGCCATCAATTGCAAAAGAGTTCACTGTTCCCCACGAGTGACGTTTGCCAAGTTCTCTGTTAAACTCAATTTCTTTTAATCTAAAAAAAATTTACTTCTTAATTATCCCGAAATAATTTATTTCGCGTCACAAAAACAACTCAACAGTTCATGGAGAGCATCGCAACAGAAACATCTTGTCACAAAATTGTTGACTTACGCCAGTACGAAGAGAACTTCCAAAAGGAATGCTCTTCGTTGTGACTGTTTGGGATTGTGCGAAGTGCCTTGTCCTCGAAACGTTTCTGGCACAATCCCCGTTGGCATCCTACCAGATCGACTGCAGGCAACACTGTTTCGCTTAATAACTCAAAACATTTTCGTACAACAACAAACACGAAAGAAATACGGAAGTTGTTGCGAGTTCCAAATTAATTTCATTATGATTGGCTTGATGTGTGCGTGTGTGTGAGAGAGAGAGAGAGGGAGTGAGTACTTTTTTTATTGCATATTGTCGTGAGCAGGTTTTAGTTGTACAAATTTTGGCACTACTTTTTGTCTGCTAAATTGGAAATAATTTATTCTCTTTTAACAAAATAGAAACTCCGTTAATTATTTGCTTTTTAATTTCCAAAACGGGAAAAAGTTGTGTTGACGTTTTCAGTTGTTTTCAAAAATTTTAAAAGAAAATTAATTTTTGTTTTCCTTTTCGGTGTTTTTATCAAAGTAAATTTCTAGTGAACAACTGCAGGGACTCGATTGTTCGCTTCGGTTGAAAAATAAATAAAATGTGAATTATTCCAGATGAAGTTTAAACACTGGAAGCGTATAAGCAGAAAGTCCCCTGCCCAGAGTTCCACAACAACAATTTAGTAAATCCTTTAGTTTCGATCTTGATTTTAAATTTTTATATTTTAAAAATCCAACTAAAGGTGAGTTGTTTTATTGCTTTCCCGAAATACAATAACAAATCGGGCTTTAGAACTTTGGAATACTTATTAAATGTAATTGGATATGTTTTCGTAGGGCGCAACATCTTCTTGTATATTAATATGTAGTTAATACGACAACAGTTTACTTCATTAAGTAAAATTTAATAAATGTTTTTCTGGAATGCACTAAAATATCAGACACTAAAATTAAAAAAAAAACTTAATGTAACGAGATACTGTTTTCAAAGGACGCAACAGCTTTCTCTTATTAGAGTGTGGTTAATACAACAGTTTCAGTCAGTAAAATTTGATAAATATGTTTTTCTAAGATAACTAAAATATCAGACACTAAAATTAAAAAAAAAAAACTTAATGTAAGTAGATACGGTTTTCAAAGGACGCAACAGCTTTCTGTTATTAGAAAGTGGTTAATACGACAACAGTTTATTTCATTCAGTAAAATTTGATAAATATGTTTTTCTAAGGCGCACTAAAAAGCAGACACTAAAATTTTTAAAAAACTTAATGTAACTAGATACGGTTTTCGAAGGACGCAACAGCTTTCTTTTATTAGAAAGTGGTTAATACGACAACAGTTTATTTCATTCAGTAAAATTTGATAAATATGTTTTTCTAAGATAACTAAAATATCAGACACTAAAATTAAAAAAAAAAAAAAAAAAAAACTTAATGTAACTAGATACGGTTTTCGAAATACGCCACAGCTTTCTTTTATTAGAAAGTGGTTAATACCACAACAGTTTATTTCATGCAGTAAAATTTGATAAATAAGTTTTTTTAAGGTGCACTAAAATATCAGACACTAAAGTTTTTAAAAAACTTAATGTAACCAGATATGGTTTTCGAAGGACGCAACAGCTTTCTTTCATACGAACATGGTTAACACGAAAAGACTTTGTCATAAAAATTTTAATATAAGAAATGTTGATAAATTTATATATAAAAAAGGCATCAGCCCTAAATTGATGATATATCAAATACATCGATAATTTTTAATATCCAATTAAATTATTTTCTACAACTCTCGTATTTAAATTATTGAATTAAACCAGCATTTTTCCGAGTTAAGAAAAGCGTGGTTAAGATGATACCCGTCGATAGGGGTGTAGCGTTTTGCTAAGTGCCATATTTTTATTTTCATCCTCGTGCGAGGTCTGCTCAAAAAGTGAGGTAAAAATTTAGGCGCTACGCTTACTCGATTTGTAAATTCATATAGCGTCAGTAGTAAATCTATGATATATCCAGTATAACGATCATTAATATGTTTTTTTATCTAATAAAAATTTTTTGTAACTCTCGTATTTGAATTATTAATGTCACATTCAATTAAACCACAATATTTGCAAGTAGAGAAAAAGTAAATAAAAATGTAATGATATCTGTTAATGAGAGTGTAGTGGTTAGCAAAGCACTATTTTTCCTTTTCGTCCTTATGCGAGGTCAGTTTAAAAATTGAGACAAAATTTTAGGGTCTACGCAAACTCGTTTAGTGTTTTACTTGTGTTGATACACTTGTTTCGGAGAGTTTTATTTACTATTTTTAGTTTATTTGTGAGGCTCATAAAAGTTTTAAAAGTTCAGGGGATTCCACAATTTTTCGCTTAGAAAAGAAATACAAAACTATAATTATAAATAAAAAAAAGAAATTTTATTTCTTCTGTACTTCACTTAACAAAAATTAGACTAATAAAATCTCTTGATACTAAAAATAAAATCAGTTCCCTTTGATTTCATTGCAATGAAATTATAAAATTTTTAAAATTTAATGTTGCAATAATTTTGTTTTAAGTTTTAATAAAAATATTTGTTTTCTTTTCGATTTCAGGTAATATTTTCTATTGTGTGATTTTTGCTTGAAAGACATAAACCCGTCTGACATTTATATTGTGAGTATTTTATTTCACTTTTAACATTTCGTAGCTGCCATTCGTGTGGTATAAAAGTTTGAAGTCAACTGCAGTAAACATTATTAAACCAGCAAACATTTGCTGTTGGGTCTTTCGATTACAAAAAATTTATGAACTCTCCAGTTTAACTCTTCCCATATTTATAATTGTTTCAGGACTTTTAGGGGAATGCTTTTGTACAAAAATAAATGTTGTAAAATGAAATACAAGGGATTTTTCGTCTATTGGTTTGCTGATGGAAATATCCACCATCGCTGACTAGTGAAGTTACAATTTGTATATATTAATATTAATTTTTAGACTCGATCTTGTCTTTTATATATACGAGTCTTGTTCTGAAATTATTAGTGATCTTAAAATCACAGGATCTGTGGTTTTTAGTATTGACTTGCATTATTTGGAAGCACGAATTAACAGCTTCGTTGGTTTGTTCACAGTTTCAAATTATTATATATTCGAGTGATTTATCAGAAAACTATAATAAATTGAAAATTTATTAAATCGCTTCCGTATATAAAAAAATGTCCGCAGAAAATTCACTAGCGTAAGTCGTTGAAAAATAAAGCAGTTAATGAAGATGTAAATCACGAATTACATGATTCGAAACTAATGAGAAGGTTAAGGACTGTTTGAATTAATTTTTATATATAAAGTTTCTGCTGTGTTAATTAATTAATTCTTTTTAAAAAATAATTTAAATAAAAAACATTATTAAATAGTTTGTTATTCGAAGCCAATTTCTTAAAAACCTTTAAGTCGATTGATACCGTCGGGCACTTCTCTTGAGCCGTTTAAAACCACGATAATTTAAAGATTTTTGGGGGCACAACACCTCTTCAGTGATCTGACATCTTTTTAAAAAAAACTGCTTAACAGAAAATGGCTGAATCGCTCATTTACTTCCAAAGCGTCATAACTTTAAAATCTAAAAAAAATTTCTTTTCTCTCAGGATTAAAATATTTAAATATTATTTTACACAATTTAAGAAATTTTCACACAATAACAAGAAGGATATATTCAAAAAAGTTCTAAATCATTAACTTAAAAAAATACATTATTCTGAGTTATGATAGTATTGCAGTAAATAAGAGATACATGTTTCGTACATGAAATTGATTGATACAAATCGGCTTCTATTCAGTTAAATTTGGTACGCTGAGGTTTGATTAGTAAGCATTGACTGATATATCTATCAATTATGACCGGTCAGCTGCTTGTCTATTAAAACTTTCCTAACTTTGTTATTTCTTTTTATTAATCAGGATCGCACAGTGGTCGAAATCATCAAAAATACTGTGCAGTGATGCAGTCTGCCATTGCTTACCAAAAATAAAGTACACTGGAAAAAATTTTTATGTTTTAGAACTCAGTCGTACGTATAAAATAAATATATTTCGTAAATACATAAAGCTCGTCCGTGTGCTAGTAAATAAACTTTTTGCTTTATGATGTTTTTTTAATATTTATTTATATATTAAATTTATGACAAACGTAGCAGAATTAGATAAAGTAGCTTATGTAAATATAGCACACCTATTTTGTGGTTCATTTTTAAGTGACTTATCGCTCACCAATATTGATAATGCGTACCACGTTCAAAAGGTATTTTAATGTAGATAAGCACAACATCGAGGTTTCAACAATTTTTAAAATGAAAATTAAAAAAAAACTTAAAGTAAAAAGTAAAATGTGTATACCGGTTCTGGATCACTTTTTCCAAAAAGGCTGCTCATGCTGCTAGTGTTGCCATATTTATTATGAAATATGAAGAAAAAGTAACCAGGTTTGCTAAAGATAATCAATATGGCAACCATGGCAGCATGAGCAGCCTTTTTGGAAAAAGTGATACAGAACCGGTATACACATTTTACTCTTTACTTTAAGTTTTTTTTTTAATTTTTATTTTAAAAATTATTGAAACCTCGATGTTGTGCTTATCTACATTAAAATACCTTTTGAATTTGGTGCGCATTATCAATATTGGTGAGCGATAAGTTGCTTTAAAATGAACTACAAAAAAGATATATCATATATATAATTCTATATCTAATTCTGTTACCTTTTTCATAATTTTTACAACTTGCACATCGATTTTGCTTACGCCCAGATATTAAATGTTCACTGTGTTCATCACATTCTCCTTCGCATTCTTTACTTTCACACCATCGTCGAGCATCAGTTGAATAGATTCAGGTAACTGCTACAACAAACAATATCTTTGCAAATACAAATCCATGTGAAATTCCTTTATAAGCTTTTCAGAAAAACACACATCAGCATGCACGCCAGCATACAAGTTTTATATCAGATCAGAAGGTAACAAATGACTTTGCCCCGAAACCACCCACCACCACCATCATCCCATCATTCTTTTAGAAGAATTGATGACTTTCAATCGTTTTGTATTGCCTTGCATTCTTTTGCATTGTTGTGTGTGTGTCTGTGTGTGTCTATGTGTTTGTAAGTTTCTTTATCTTATACTTTAGCCAGTTTGTTATTGTATTTCTGCTCTGTCTATTTCAACTTCATGGTGATTGTATGACATTTTCAGAGATGCACAATAATTTATCTTGATACGTACACACACACACATGCAATCATACATCGATCGATTGCAGGCAAATAACTCTCGTATGCAAATATTCAAACAACATGCACACACACTCTCCTCTCACCATGTATTTTTAATATATATTTTGATTCATTTCTATTTGCATTCTATGAAGTGCTAAAGAAATTGAATTTTGCATTCAATATATTCACGTACAACATTTATGAAATTTATCTATGTTTTCACAAAATTCATAGATGTCTGTAAAATATAGACGTGCATTTCAGAAAGACTCTCTGAATTATAATATTAGATGGCTACAAATTAAAATTTTTTCTTTTAACAATAAATTTTTTTTTTTGGAATAAAAATTAAGTTATCAAGAAAAATAATACCATTTAGTATCAAGCTGATCATGGTTAACTCAGTTGGTTAAATCAGCTGATTAATTTTGAGATTAACGTTCTATATTAAATTATGGCACTAAGAGTCGCCTTGGCAGCAGGGTCAGTAAAACCATATTTTTCTCTTCGTTTATACTTGCGTATTGAACTAATCGAGGTACTTTTATTATTCAATTAATCGTGCGAACAATTATTCGAATGAAAAATGTAGTGGAATAGTAATCGAATCATTTAATAATATTCGATTAATCGAATAATTGTATTATAACATTAGCGAAAATAAAGATATTAAAAAAAACTTTAAGGATAAAAGAGAACAACTTTTTGAATATTCTTTTAAAAAGGGTGTGCAGTTTCTGTGTTCTTTTTCTTGTCTCTTCTAAATGGTGAAGCAAATTGAGAACCCTTATTTTTTCAAAAAGAATTAACAAAAAATAAGTCCTGCAAAAAAGCAAATATTCGATTAATCGACATTAATTATTAACATTTTTCGTTAATCGAAAATAAGAAATTTTAAATTTTTTGAACTATATAATCGCCAAAATTTAATCGATTTATTTGACCAATATTCAAACCCAAGCTTTACGGTCGCGCTTTTATTACACCGACTACGAACTCGGGCCGAAAAATCTTTGAATTTTCCAAAGTTCCTATTGTACTCTTCCTACATTTCATGTGATGCCTTCGTGTCTATTTTTATATAAAATAATTAAAAAACCAAAGAATAAAATACAATTTTTTTTATTAATCGATTAATCGACATAAATTATTCGAATGATTCGTTAATTGAAAAAAAGCAATTTTAAATTTTTCATGCAGATAATCGCCTAAAATTATGCGATTAATCGGACAATGGCTAAACATTTAAGTACCCCAATATATACGTACCCGATAATAAAGCGATGCTTAATGGCTGCAGTCTGGTCTTTATGTGTTATCAGTGTCCGATCGATGCCGAACTCGGATAAGAATATGAACCAAGTTCCCATAGCATTAGTTCTATATTATATAATATGAGTACTTACCTTTTTCAAAGAAAATAACAACAAAAACAAATCTTCGATTAATCGATTAATCGATATAAATTATTTAAACTTTTCGTTAATCGAAAATATGAAACTTTAAGTTTTTCTAATATCTTATCGCCAAAATTTAATAGATTAATCGAACAATCGTCACACTTTATCACACCGAACTCGGGTCGAAAAATCTTTCAATTTTGTAAAGTTCCCATTGAACTCTTCATATATACATGATGTGTACGTACTTTTTTTTTACATAAAATAAAAAAAATCAAATTTGTTCCGCGAAAAAATTTGTTTCCAATTAATCGATTAGTTGACATACAATATTAGAATTATTCGTTCAACGCAAATAAACAGTTTTAAATTTCTCGATTAGATAATTTGCCCAAAATGGTAGATTAATCGCACAATAGCCAAGCGTTTGAGTTCCCTAGTCAATAAGTACCCTGATGTTCAAGCGACGATTAATGGTCGCACTTTATGGCACCGAACCCGAACTTGGGCTGGCAAATCTGTAAGTTTTGCCTACCATTTTTACGTAACCATTTTACTTATAACATAAAATAAAAATAAATATCTACAGTGAAGAAAAGATATTTTCTATTAATCTAATAATCAATATAAATTATATGAACTTTTCGTTAAGCGAAAAAAATCAATTTAAAAACTTTCGAATATGTAATCGCCAAAATTTAATCGATTAATCGAACAATACTTATGGCGTTTTCTTTTCTAGAAAACATATAACATTTTTTCACTTATTTTCTAAAGAGTGGTGGTTTAGAAAAGTTTTAAAACAGAAATTATTTTTCTAAAAAATTCCTTATTTTGAAATGGCAAAATGTTGCCATTTTCTGTAAAAAAGTGTGAAAAATGTTGCATTATCTTTTTGAAAAGAAATCGACATTAATTGTTCGAGCATCCTGGTAAATACGCACTTTGATAATAAAGTTAAGACGTATCGTGATGCTCAACAGTCTGACTCTAACCTCGTAAGTTTTTTCAGTGGCCGACCGTATGCTTTTAATCACACCGAAGCTGCACAATTTTCCATAGTTCGGACGAACTCTAAATCGAGTTTTTGTTTGTTTTTGAAATTTATTTATGTAAAACAAAAATAAATTTAAAAAATTCATAAAAGTTTTATGCATAAAAAAATGTGATAAAACACTGCTCAGCAGCAAAATCCTCCTTTTAATAAAACTATGTGGACCATATGGATTTTGATGCGCTGAACTCAAATTCGTTGTCGGTTTTTTTCCATCAGCTCAAACTTTTTTTATGGGCGCGGCAATTTCCCCAACCCCCCACCTGCAGAGCAGTATTATTAAAAAGAAGCGATTTCGTATATATTTAATAATTTTAGTTTTCTAAGAATTAACTATTTACAAATCCTCGATCCCTTACATTCGGTCGGACCCTATTATTTTGATGTCCAGCTATTTTTTTGTGTAGCTTATCAGCAGCACTACTAGACTGAGATAGGCTCTTTCAAACAGGTCCTATAAACTTGTTTCTATTAACAAAAATTTGCGCCACCCTATTATTATTGTTTATGCATGCATTTGAAAATAGATTACAAAGCCGAGTTGCCTCCCTGACAGAGCAAAATATTATTGGAAATCATACGCATCATTTGATTTATACGTCTTTGGCCAAATCTTTTTTATTCAAAACTATTTTATTTGTCACATCCTTATTTGAGCCGAAATTGTCGTGTATTATATATTTACCTATTTTTTTAAAATTGATGAGTTTATTTGTTATTTCATGTATCTTCATTCAATAAATTTCATTTATTTGAAAAATTTTTCTTGATTTCTGGAAACAGTTTGCAACAGGTGGTAGATTGATATTAATTTTTTCATGAAGCTTTTTTATAAAATTAAGTAAAATTATTAGTAAAATAATTAGCTGAACGGAAAATAATTTTTTATTTAAAGCATTAAACACAATAACGACAGCAGACTACAGACTACAACTTGTCAAAAATAGAATACGTGTGCGTATATAAGAATGATTATTTTTATTACTGCAGGCAACACGGCTAATGGTTGTTGTCCATGCTGTTTTTGCGGTTGTAGTCAAATTACACTAATTTCTATTTTGGTGGGCGACAATGAGCAGATACAATGTTGCCAGTGTAATAGAAATAAATTCAATTATTGTAAACTGGAAAATATACTGTTTTATTATACAAAGAGAAACAACAAACTATATTTCCAAGCTAATGTAATGATTTCTTGTCATATACTGTGGACTTTAAATATATTTTATTGGAATAACACTATTTAAGAGTATTAAATGTGTGAAAGCGGCTACACTGGCGTTTGAAGACAATTCTACTACAAACAACAACTCATGGTTCTGGATTTGGTGGTGTCATTTTAAAAATAATTCAGTAGCTGACTAGCTGGCGACGATTGTAGCCAACGGCTTTTGTAGTCGGTGTTCGTGTAGCCTGCTGTCGTTATTGTGTTTACGAGCAGGGCTGCCATGTAATCTTCGTCATCCTCTCCGGAAAATTCCTTCTTGTTAAAGAAGTTCTTTAAAGGAAACCTTTTTCTGCCTGTTTGCCTCAGACGCTTTCTAGCGTTCGATCGAATAAATAACATAAAAAAATATTTGAATTATGTTTGTCTTTTAAATGTTATTTATTCGATATTCGGTCGTACGATAACTGACACCATTTAAGTGGGATTATTGGATTTTTCATAGTCCAGAACCTTTAAGAAATTTATTTAATTGAAAATGGGTTTCATCGCTCATTATGATCTTCTGCTTCACATGATTTTGGTGGCCAATTATTTGGGTAACGGCCTAAATTAAATGAAATTATATTTTGATTGTAAGTTTCTTTCAATAAATTAATTTTAGCACCCGATGTGTGGCGTGTAGTTCCGCCGTGTTGTAAACCAGATATCAGCGAAAATAATGCCACGTAATTGAGGAACGAACAATTTTCGAATCATGTTCCTATACCGTTCACCATTGACTATAACATTCTATCCATCATCGTTTTTGGATACTTACGGGTCAATGACTACGCCGCGACCCTTATAGCGAACCAAAAACCGTAATTTTTGTGTGGATTTAATGGTGTTTCGGCCACAGCTTGTAGATTCTTTTCTTTTCAAATACGAAAATTCTGCTTATTTACGTACCCATTTAACCAGAAATAAGCTTTCACGGAAAATAAAATTTTAAATGGATGAGTTTGACGAATAAAAGAACTATTTTGATTTAAAACTTTAACAATTCTCCCGCTTTGCTCTCTGGTGTAAGTCCATTCATAATGAAATTGCAAGTCAAAGTAAACAGTAAGACACTATCAGCTGTTATATGGGTGCTCACGTAAAGCAGTGATGCCAACTCAAAGTTGTGATACTGTAAAAAAGCGCTTTAGTAATGTTAAATCTAAGAAGGCAGGTATCAGGATACGTAAAATATTGAATAACTTTTTGTAACACTTTGAAATATTGTCAGTCTCTACAGTTTTAAAATATGATTGATTGGCTATTTGTAATAAAACCCTATTGATAAAACTAAAAGAGATCTGCTACATATATATATACACACACACATATATATATATATATATATATATATATATATATATTTAAATCTACTCCTCCTTAAAGTATGCCTTACATTTTGCAAAAAACATGTTAACCAAAGTATGCTTCATTTTCAATAACAAATCCCACACACTTATACACTCGCATACCACAACACCACTACTGATTTATTAAAAACAAAATATTATTGCATAGTTAAGGGGATTTTGCAATTAAATAACAAAATGTTTCGGCATTCAATTTCAATATTTCAACATTTCGACTGTCATTAAAATGGCACACAAAAGCAAAACATTTGCAAACCAGAATAGCAACGAAACGAAATGAATTATTATTATTAATAATGCCCTGCTAAGCAAACGAAATGACCCAAAAAATTTAACAAAAACAAAAACAAAAACAATGTCAGAACTGGAATGGATTCCATTTGTGTTAAGCCACCAGACACTTCTGCAGTTGAAAGAAGACAACAAACATGGAAATTATGAGGCAAACCAAAACACATGTGAACACATTTTTTAATGTTCCATTTTATACCAGCATTCGCCCGCTCCTGCTGTTAGTGTTCCTGCTGTCTGTTATCTTTGTTTTTATCATTTTAATGTTTTTATTATTGCCAACATTATTGCTCTGAACACGATAAACATTCATTCTGCAAAATATTGCAAACTTTTGCTGTTGCCAGTAGCTGAAGCACTAGTTGATGACGATGATGGTTGAAAGTAAATGTGAGTGTTTTGGAATGAAAATTCTGTACTTGCAAAGAATTTGAGGAACTTTTTTTTTTTTCTCAGAAGTAAATGAACTCTTGTTCTTATCTTGTAAATTGTAAAGTACTTGAAATATTATTAACATGTAGGCTTAAAAGTTTTTTATTGTCAGTGTGTGTTTATAGCGCAAATGAAAACTTATTAACAACAACATTTGCCGAAGTATGATTTGCTGCTACCGCATAAGGACGTTCAAAGGACTTTTGGTGATATAAAAACTTTTGTTTTATCCACTCGATTGCGTAAAATGTTTGAATTGTGGTGGACCACAAGGTGTAATTAAGTGTCCCATTTTAATATTGACTTGACGCGACTTTGACAAATAGTTAGGGAATAAGGGGGATTCATTTGACTTGAACAAAGCAAAAACAAAATTTTATTTATTTCTCTTACAACTACAACTGGAGTCGGAAAAAAGCCAACCAATTGTATAATAAAAACGTAAGAAAATTAAAAAGGAAAAGAGATCAGTTCTTGTTATGACTTTGATGTTTGTTTTTAAGCTTCTCATTTATTAAAGTGGAAGTTTGAAATAAATATCTTTAGTAATTCTAAGAAATGTTGGGTAAAGATTACCTGATGATCTGCATTAGCACCAGTGAAATGCGTAGAGGAAGTAGCTTAAACCCCTCGATCACTCTGAATTTTTTTTTTTAAGATTTTGGGAAAAAAAGAATCGGCTTATAAAATTGAAATTCAAGAGTTTTAAAATTCTATTAGGTTAAATTCATTAGCGGAAGAAAAATGCTTGGGGATCCTTCGTACTCTAGAGCAGTGGGCTAATTACGATCAAAATTTGTATAAAACTTGTATTGAAATTTCGATTGTAAACGAATGCGATAATTTGGCAACAGAATGTTCATTTAATAAAATATTTTGGCATCAAAATGAATGATAAACGTGGGCCGTAAATAAACGTAAAGAAGAAAAACGAGAACGTGTCCTGAATTTGTTAGCCAAGTGCAATACCAGAGGTTTTTACGACTCTAATTTTATAACGTTTGCCTTTCTGAAAAACTTGTAAGATTTTTTTTCTTCTCTTCTAAAAAGTGGCAGTTTGGAGGAGTTTTAAAATATTTGTTATATTTCGTAATCAATGCTGCACTAAATCCTAAAAAGTCTTTATGTTGAAATCCCAGAATGTTGCCCCTTTTCAACTAAAAAGTGTAAAGAATGTTGCACTCTTTTCTAGAAAAGAAATCAGCATTAATTTAAAAAAAATGAATTTTTCAATAACATATTGGGAAAAACGGAATCAGCACGAAATTAATTTACAAAATCTTAAAACGATAAATTCCAAAACCCAGAGGATTTTTTTGATGTGGGTAGGATTTTGAAGGTCCTTCGAGAGAGAAGACGATGTTAAGAACTTCGTAATCAAGTGTTGTGATAGATGTAATTTTTTATGAGTAGAACCAGCACTTAAAGAACGACCTCTACATGTGCAGTCTGGAAGTGGGAAAGTAGGGGATGCAGACAGTTTAGAAGACAGAGACATTTTTGGTAACAATTTTTACTTTTTATTTCGCCAGTGAATTTTTTCCTCCACGTGCCATTGAAGCAGGGTGATGTATCCTGCTATTTTCAGTGCCTAACGGTGTTAATCGTTGTCGGTATTGTTCAGCAGCCAGTGCTATGCCTTCGTCATTGGGACGAGATCACTACGATTAATACCATCCTGCGCTAGTGCAGATAAAAATCGACACCATATTCATGAGTGACAGTGGAGTCGAGCTTGGGTCCTAGGGCTTAAACACAATAACGACAGCAGGCTACACGGACACCGACTACAAAAGCCGTTGTCTACAATCGTCGCCTCGTAGTCAGCTACTTAATTATTTTTAAAACGACACCAAATCAATAACCAAGTGCTGTTGTTTGTAGTAGAATTCTCTTCAAACGCCAGTGTAGCCGCTTTCGTATATTTAATACTCTTAAATAGTGTTATGCCAATAAAATATATTTAAAGTCCACAATATATGACAAGAAATCATATAATTAGCTTGGAAATATAGTTTGTTGTTTCTTTACGATAAAACAATAAATATATTTTCAATAACGGAATTTATTTATATTAAACTGGCAACACTGAATTTACTCATTATCGCTCACCAAAATAGAAATCAGTTTAATTTGACTGCAACCACAAAAACAGCATGGACAACAACCAGTAGCCGTGTTGCCTGTAGTAGTAAAAATAATCATTCTCATATACGCCCACGTATTCTATTTTTGACAAGCTGTAGTCTGTAGCCTGCTGTCGTTATTGTGTTTAATGCCTTACTACTTATGACTGTTTTAGTAAAAGTTTAAAATTGGCATTTAAAAAAATTTCTTAAATAGATAATTAAAGAGTCAACACTGTTTGGCTGATGAACCGTTTAATGAGTTCAAAATGCCACGTCATTGTGCTTGATAAGATTGAACTTCAATAATCGATATTCATATCTTACAGTCATTTACTAACCTGCTTCTGCTGAAGAATTATGAAATATAAAAAATATCTATAAAAATGCAAATAATATGTTTGACAGCCGACTATTAACTTTATGAAAATGACATAAACCAAATACGAAATGCCATGTAAAATAAAAATAGTAAAAAAGGCCAGCACCTGAGTTAGATACAAACAGGAATCTCGTGAGACTCGTAACAACATCTTCCAGAGTGATGGACCGTCTGTCCTGCAAACCCACTGGCATTTAATTCTGCAGCCTCTTATCGCCTGTGAAAGTATAAAAATATTTGACATTTTTGTGTACATATTTTATTTACACTCACACACACACACACACACTTACACTACAATTTTATTTCCCCAAGGCACCGCAACACAAACACAACTAACGAAGAAAAGAGAGAGAGAGAGAGAAAAAAAAAATAGTGCAAGAATTTCTGCAAGTTGAAACATTTTTAAAATATTTCTAACGTTTGACATTTTAATCAAGCGCCTAACTTTTCTCTGTGATGACGATGCCTGTTGTTGTTGTTATGATTTTGATGTCGTATTTGTCATTGTAGTTTTCATGCTTAAGGAAAATTTGCTGCGGAAAGCAACACATTTTCTTTTAGCTGCCTTATTGAAGCGATTTATGTCTCCCTGGTGTATAATGAAAGTGAGATGATGATAAAACGAACGAACGAATCAACGAAAACATTCATCATCATTATCTGCGAGTGAATGTTTCATTGATATTATAATGAAAATTTAAATCATGGATGTCATTTCTCCCCTCGGCCACAACAACTCAAACAAACTTTTTCTTCTCTGCATTGACTTTTAGCTGTGCCCCTATTTTTTTTATATATAAATTTTGTATTGAACAAAATACGTCATGAAGAATGGGGAAAACTTTTTTCTTTTCATTTTTAAATTAAGAATTTGTGTGGTGTGTGACAAAACGGCGCCTTACGCACTCACTACCATCTTTGTGTTGCTGGCAACGTGGCCCAATAAACAGTTTCCAACTTTAAAGGCCAGCAGTAAATAAATATATGCATTGGAATTTTGTCGATTTTTTTTCTTCTTTCAGTTGATGGTCATTGTGGTGACGCCATTTATAGGGTTGTGTAGTAATTTGAAGTTGGTTGGCATCTAAAAAAAAAAAAAAAAAAAATTAAAAATTAAGATACAAATATTTAAATGTGATGGGATGCCAATGACAAACAGAATTCCAATATAGACATTTGATTTAACGAGCTGTTAGGAACAGGGAAGTGCTGCGTGCCAATTTAATACGAAACGCACTTTTCAATTACTTACTCATCTGTTTGATTTTTTTAAATTTATTTATATATTTTTGTCAGCTGTTTTTGTAAAGTTTTATGGTTATTATTTTTAATTTATTTGAAATGAAACCATAAACCATGAATAGTCAAGTATTGTTGTATTTTTATTTTGAAATATATTCGTTAGTCATTCCCAAATGTAAAGGGTGTGTCAGTAGGAGTGTAGTTTTCAAATTTATATCGTGTTCTTTTCTAAAAAAAATCTGCAAATTTCGCACTTTTCATTAAAAAGTTGCACGAAATTTGCTAAAAATTACTTCCTTAGACAATAACAAGTTAAATTTCCTTTTTTAAAGAAGGCGTAATAATAATTTTTAGTTTCCTTAAAACAAATATAAAATATTGCATTGATTTTAGAAAAAAAAATGTCATTTTCTATCATAAGCTTGACCATCTGACTGGCTTCAGGAGTAAATAAAAGTGTTGAAATTAGGGCCCAAAAAATCATTTTACTCACTTATCGGTGAGATACAGCCACATTTCTGCGAAAAAGACATGGAAAATTTCTGGCCCTTGCGAGCCGTTTGAAAATTATTTTATTTAATACATAATTGGAACTTGTCACCTCTACAATCTAATAAAAAATAATAATTATCTTTAAAAATATTTTCTTTTACACTAAAATGAAAAAAGTGTATTCTCTTTGAGACACCCTTTTTTTTTGTTAAATTACTTTTTATTGGCTCAGGTAAGCAGCAGGCAGTCGTCGTTGCAGTTTTTGCTCTTAAAATAGAATTTTTGATTAACCATGTTGGCTTTTTCCACTTGGCAAAACAAATGGGTCAAGATATTTGTTTTTTTTAATCTTAAAACGCAATTGTGTAACAACTCAGAGAGGACTTGAAAAGGAAAGGAAAAGGTATGAAAAAAAAGTTATTAAACGAAAATATTTCATGGGAGACTGAAAATAATTTAAATTCTTTGATTAGTGGAAGATGGAAAACAAGGCAAATAACCATTGTTATGGACATGAAATTGACCAGATATAAAATTAAAAAAGAAATTAATTCTATCACAATTACGGGTGCCTTAAAACAAAATTAAGAGAAAGATGGGACTTAAAAAAAGTTATTAGAATAAATTTAAAGTCAAAGTCAAAGTCTAAAAATTGGAGGAAAAAAGAAAAGAAAAAAAGAAAAAAGAATTAAAAATATAATAAAATTCTTTTAAAATTAAGCTTTAAACACAATAACGACAGCAAGCTACACGAACACTGACTACAAAAGTCGTCGGCTATAATCGTAGCCTCGTAGTCAGCCACTTAATTAGTTTTAAAACGACACCACCAAATCAATAACCTTGAGTTGTTGTTTGTAGTAGAAATTTCTTGAAACGCCAGTGTAGCCGCTTTCATATATTTAATGTTCTTAAATAGTGTTATTGCAATAAAATATATTTGAAGTCCACAATATATGACAAGAAATCATTTAGTTTGTTGTTTATTTTTGTATAATAAAACAATATATTTTCAAGTTTAGAATAAATGAATTAATTTATATTAAACTGGCAACACTGGATCTACTCATTGTCGCTGACCAAAAAAGAAATTAGTTTAATTTGACTGCAACCACAAAAACAGCATGGACAACAACCAGTAGCCGTGTTGCCTGCAGTAATAAAAATAATCATTCTTATATACGCACAAGTATTCTATTTTTGACAAGTTGTAGTCTGTAGCCTGCTGTCGTAATTGTGTTTAATACCTTGTGGCATTAAGCACAATAACGACAGTAGCCTACGAACTACAACCTGTCAAAATTAAAATACACGCATTGAAATCGGAATGACCATTTTAGCGACGACACAGCCACACGACTACCGACCACCGTTGTAGCTGTAGCCGAAATTAAACTAATTTCTATTTTGGTGAGCGACAGTGAGCGAATGTAGTGTTGCCAGTATAATATAAATAATTTCAATTATTGGAAACTTGAAACTATATTGTTTTATTATACAAAAAGGATTAACAAACTTTATTTCCAAGCTAATGAAATGAATTCTTGTCATATATTGTGGACGTTAAATATATTTTATTGGAATAACACTATTGAATAGTATTAAATATATGAAAGCGGCTACACTGGCGCTTGAAGAGAATTCTACTACAAAAAACAACTCAAGGTTATTGATTTGGTGGTGTCTTTTTAAAAATAATTAAGTAGCTGACTACGAGGCGACGATTATAGCCAACGGCTTTTGTAGTCGGTGTTCGTGTAGCCTGCTGTCGTTATTGTGTTTAAAGCTTATGTGTGATATGTTTCATATAATTAAAAAAGCCAAAACAAATTTATATTATAGATAACTTTCAATATTAAGGAAATGATCCAAAAATGATCTACACAAGTCGCTCTACCTTTTAAATTAGATAATTTCGGAGGTATTTTTTTTACTATTACATCTGCGAAATTTTCAACCTCTCAGATGTGTTTCAAATGTATCTTAGAAATTTCGAAACAAGAAATATGTAAAAAAAAAAATTCCAAAAAAATAAAAAATGAAAAAAAACTATAATCAAACGGCAACACAGAGACTTAGCGAAAGAGTGTTGCCATTGGTTTGAAACAGTTCTCGTAGAACTCAGTAGAAACTGTTATCACAGTCAACTGAGCCACCCATCTAGTAGTGATAAACAAAAATGAGCATGAGTACTGATGATGAAAGTGTAGCGGCTTTCGAAAACACCTATTCTGCTCTGCTGTGTGTTGAATATAACAAACTGATGTTGACTTTATTCTGTGCTTTGGAAAACTACTTTTTGGGCAGTCAGCTTATAAAATTAAAATTATTAATAAAATGGTTTTAGTTTAATAAAATTGTTTTCTATTCACAGCAGCCATATATTTTCATTTTATCACTATATGACATATGACCTTATGACCACCGTTTGAATATACCCAACAATCTAGACAGGACTTATTGGCCTGTATTTATAAAAGAAATTTATCATTGCCGAATAGGCATCTTAAATAGTTTTTATGAATAAACACTCTTTAATTTTAAATTTATTAATATTTCGCTTTGCATATGCTGAAGTGCTCTACAATAAATTTCAAATAAAAAATGATTTATTATTTGTGCTCTATTGACAACAGCTGTTCTCCACAAACTTTAAATATTTTCCTTTAATATATTTCGTTGACCTTCATAACATCTGAGACATCATAGGACATTCTATTATTATAAATATGCCGACAGACAGGCACAGAAATATAATTCATTATATTCATTGTGACACAAGAAAAAATAAAAAGAACAAGTCAAAGCTAAAGGACAAAAATTATATTCAAGAAAATTTCAATATAAATGCAAATTATGATTTAAAACAGGCAACGGAAAATGTTATAGAACGTTGTGATGGCTGAGGAAAATAGTTACAAAAAGATATGAAAATTACGTTGTAACTTAAAGCCAGAGGTTAGAAAAAGTATTAAAAAAAAACTACAACAATTCCAAGTTGATATCTTGACTTTTGTTGTGAGAAAATATTAATATTTATTTGAAATGATAATGTAAAAACCAGCTGAAGAAGGTGGAAACAAACTTCAGATGTATTTACATTTCATGATTGGCTTGTGGCAACGTTTTCTATTAAAGATGTGCAGCAAATGAGACATTCAGTTTGGTGCTGCCGGGTTTAAAGAGCATTTTCTTATCTATTTGAATTGTGCCAAATTTGGTGCTGCTGAAATTGAATTTTTTGTATCCTTTAGTTTTAATATAATCACGCTGATTCTTTTTCCTTAAAAGGTTATTAAAAAACTTTAAAGTAATACGGCGTTTTTTTTTAAGTGCCAAAATTTTCAGTTGGCATCACGGCTTTATTTAACAGCTGATGGTTGCTATTTGAAATTTCATTATGGATCGACTTACACCAGAGGAACGCGTGACAATTTTTGAAATACTTAATCAAAATAATTGTTCTATTCGTCAAACTCATACATTCAAAATTTTATTTTCCGAAAAAGCCCATTTCTGATGAATGGGTACGTAAATAAGCAAATTTGTTGCATTTTGATGTGTGTGAAGATAAATTTAAATTTAACTAGCCGAGACACAAACCGAAATTTGTACCAAACCTGTTCTGCAGTTAGCAGAGCTCTGTTAACTACTTAACAGTTCGAGCAAATTTTGACTAAATTCACTTATAGACCAAAATCCAGGAATTGGAACACAGTCAGTGTGCAGAATACACGACCCAAAGGATACTTGATGGCCCAGAGAGTCCTTTATATAGCAGAAAAGGTCTGATGTCTGAAATAATTTTGGAACTTTAATAATATCAATTTAAAAAAAATTCTCTTGAAAAGTGTGCTTGGCAGGATTAGTGGCCATTGTGGGAAAATGGGAAATACTACCAATATGCCACTATATACAAATGATGGTCCAGAGAGCCCTTTATATAGCAGAAAAGGTCTCATGTCTGAAATAATTTTGGAATTCGAGTAATACCAGTTTTAAAATTTTGTTTCTCTAGAGGATCAGTGGCCACTGTGGGGAAATGGGAAATACTACCAATATGCCACTATATACAAATGATGGTCCATAGAGCCTTTTATATAGCAGAAAAGGTCTGATGTCTGAAATAATTTTGGAATTCGAGTAATACCAGTTTTAAAATTTTGTTTCTCGAGAGGAGCAGTGGCCACTGTGGGGAAATGGGAAATACTACCAATATGCCACTATATGCAAATGATGGCCCAGAGAGTCCTTTATATAGCAGAAAAGGTCTGATGTCTGAAATAATTTTGGAACTTTAATAATATCAATTTAAAAAAAATTCTCTTGAAAAGTGTGCTTGGCAGGATTAGTGGCCATTGTGGGAAAATGGGAAATACTACCAATATGCCACTATATACAAATGATGGTCCAGAGAGCCCTTTATATAGCAGAAAAGGTCTCATGTCTGAAATAATTTTGGAATTCGAGTAATACCAGTTTTAAAATTTTGTTTCTCTAGAGGATCAGTGGCCACTGTGGGGAAATGGGAAATACTACCAATATGCCACTATATACAAATGATGGTCCATAGAGCCTTTTATATAGCAGAAAAGGTCTGATGTCTGAAATAATTTTGGAATTCGAGTAATACCAGTTTTAAAATTTTGTTTCTCGAGAGGAGCAGTGGCCACTGTGGGGAAATGGGAAATACTACCAATATGCCACTATATGCAAATGATGGCCCAGAGAGTCCTTTATATAGCAGAAAAGGTCTGATGTCTGAAATAATTTTGGAACTTTAATAATATCAATTTAAAAAAAATTCTCTTGAAAAGTGTGCTTGGCAGGATTAGTGGCCATTGTGGGAAAATGGGAAATACTACCAATATGCCACTATATACAAATGATGGTCCAGAGAGCCCTTTATATAGCAGAAAAGGTCTCATGTCTGAAATAATTTTGGAATTCGAGTAATACCAGTTTTAAAATTTTGTTTCTCTAGAGGATCAGTGGCCACTGTGGGGAAATGGGAAATACTACCAATATGCCACTATATACAAATGATGGTCCATAGAGCCTTTTATATAGCAGAAAAGGTCTGATGTCTGAAATAATTTTGGAATTCGAGTAATACCAGTTTTAAAATTTTGTTTCTCGAGAGGAGCAGTGGCCACTGTGGGGAAATGGGAAATACTACCAATATGCCACTATATGCAAATGATGGCCCAGAGAGTCCTTTATATAGCAGAAAAGGTCTGATGTCTGAAATAATTTTGGAACTTTAATAATATCAATTTAAAAAAAATTCTCTTGAAAAGTGTGCTTGGCAGGATTAGTGGCCATTGTGGGAAAATGGGAAATACTACCAATATGCCACTATATACAAATGATGGTCCAGAGAGCCCTTTATATAGCAGAAAAGGTCTCATGTCTGAAATAATTTTGGAATTCGAGTAATACCAGTTTTAAAATTTTGTTTCTCTAGAGGATCAGTGGCCACTGTGGGGAAATGGGAAATACTACCAATATGCCACTATATACAAATGATGGTCCATAGAGCCTTTTATATAGCAGAAAAGGTCTGATGTCTGAAATAATTTTGGAATTCGAGTAATACCAGTTTTAAAATTTTGTTTCTCGAGAGGAGCAGTGGCCACTGTGGGGAAATGGGAAATACTACCAATATGCCACTATATGCAAATGATGGCCCAGAGAGTCCTTTATATAGCAGAAAAGGTCTGATGTCTGAAATAATTTTGGAACTTTAATAATATCAATTTAAAAAAAATTCTCTTGAAAAGTGTGCTTGGCAGGATTAGTGGCCATTGTGGGAAAATGGGAAATACTACCAATATGCCACTATATACAAATGATGGTCCAGAGAGCCCTTTATATAGCAGAAAAGGTCTCATGTCTGAAATAATTTTGGAATTCGAGTAATACCAGTTTTAAAATTTTGTTTCTCTAGAGGATCAGTGGCCACTGTGGGGAAATGGGAAATACTACCAATATGCCACTATATACAAATGATGGTCCATAGAGCCTTTTATATAGCAGAAAAGGTCTGATGTCTGAAATAATTTTGGAATTCGAGTAATACCAGTTTTAAAATTTTGTTTCTCGAGAGGAGCAGTGGCCACTGTGGGGAAATGGGAAATACTACCAATATGCCACTATATGCAAATGATGGCCCAGAGAGTCCTTTATATAGCAGAAAAGGTCTGATGTCTGAAATAATTTTGGAACTTTAATAATATCAATTTAAAAAAAATTCTCTTGAAAAGTGTGCTTGGCAGGATTAGTGGCCATTGTGGGAAAATGGGAAATACTACCAATATGCCACTATATACAAATGATGGTCCAGAGAGCCCTTTATATAGCAGAAAAGGTCTCATGTCTGAAATAATTTTGGAATTCGAGTAATACCAGTTTTAAAATTTTGTTTCTCTAGAGGATCAGTGGCCACTGTGGGGAAATGGGAAATACTACCAATATGCCACTATATACAAATGATGGTCCATAGAGCCTTTTATATAGCAGAAAAGGTCTGATGTCTGAAATAATTTTGGAATTCGAGTAATACCAGTTTTAAAATTTTGTTTCTCGAGAGGAGCAGTGGCCACTGTGGGGAAATGGGAAATACTACCAATATGCCACTATATGCAAATGATGGCCCAGAGAGTCCTTTATATAGCAGAAAAGGTCTGATGTCTGAAATAATTTTGGAACTTTAATAATATCAATTTAAAAAAAATTCTCTTGAAAAGTGTGCTTGGCAGGATTAGTGGCCATTGTGGGAAAATGGGAAATACTACCAATATGCCACTATATACAAATGATGGTCCAGAGAGCCCTTTATATAGCAGAAAAGGTCTCATGTCTGAAATAATTTTGGAATTCGAGTAATACCAGTTTTAAAATTTTGTTTCTCTAGAGGATCAGTGGCCACTGTGGGGAAATGGGAAATACTACCAATATGCCACTATATACAAATGATGGTCCATAGAGCCTTTTATATAGCAGAAAAGGTCTGATGTCTGAAATAATTTTGGAATTCGAGTAATACCAGTTTTAAAATTTTGTTTCTCGAGAGGAGCAGTGGCCACTGTGGGGAAATGGGAAATACTACCAATATGCCACTATATGCAAATGATGGCCCAGAGAGTCCTTTATATAGCAGAAAAGGTCTGATGTCTGAAATAATTTTGGAACTTTAATAATATCAATTTAAAAAAAATTCTCTTGAAAAGTGTGCTTGGCAGGATTAGTGGCCATTGTGGGAAAATGGGAAATACTACCAATATGCCACTATATACAAATGATGGTCCAGAGAGCCCTTTATATAGCAGAAAAGGTCTCATGTCTGAAATAATTTTGGAATTCGAGTAATACCAGTTTTAAAATTTTGTTTCTCTAGAGGATCAGTGGCCACTGTGGGGAAATGGGAAATACTACCAATATGCCACTATATACAAATGATGGTCCATAGAGCCTTTTATATAGCAGAAAAGGTCTGATGTCTGAAATAATTTTGGAATTCGAGTAATACCAGTTTTAAAATTTTGTTTCTCGAGAGGAGCAGTGGCCACTGTGGGGAAATGGGAAATACTACCAATATGCCACTATATGCAAATGATGGCCCAGAGAGTCCTTTATATAGCAGAAAAGGTCTGATGTCTGAAATAATTTTGGAACTTTAATAATATCAATTTAAAAAAAATTCTCTTGAAAAGTGTGCTTGGCAGGATTAGTGGCCATTGTGGGAAAATGGGAAATACTACCAATATGCCACTATATACAAATGATGGTCCAGAGAGCCCTTTATATAGCAGAAAAGGTCTCATGTCTGAAATAATTTTGGAATTCGAGTAATACCAGTTTTAAAATTTTGTTTCTCTAGAGGATCAGTGGCCACTGTGGGGAAATGGGAAATACTACCAATATGCCACTATATACAAATGATGGTCCATAGAGCCTTTTATATAGCAGAAAAGGTCTGATGTCTGAAATAATTTTGGAATTCGAGTAATACCAGTTTTAAAATTTTGTTTCTCGAGAGGAGCAGTGGCCACTGTGGGGAAATGGGAAATACTACCAATATGCCACTATATGCAAATGATGGCCCAGAGAGTCCTTTATATAGCAGAAAAGGTCTGATGTCTGAAATAATTTTGGAACTTTAATAATATCAATTTAAAAAAAATTCTCTTGAAAAGTGTGCTTGGCAGGATTAGTGGCCATTGTGGGAAAATGGGAAATACTACCAATATGCCACTATATACAAATGATGGTCCAGAGAGCCCTTTATATAGCAGAAAAGGTCTCATGTCTGAAATAATTTTGGAATTCGAGTAATACCAGTTTTAAAATTTTGTTTCTCTAGAGGATCAGTGGCCACTGTGGGGAAATGGGAAATACTACCAATATGCCACTATATACAAATGATGGTCCATAGAGCCTTTTATATAGCAGAAAAGGTCTGATGTCTGAAATAATTTTGGAATTCGAGTAATACCAGTTTTAAAATTTTGTTTCTCGAGAGGAGCAGTGGCCACTGTGGGGAAATGGGAAATACTACCAATATGCCACTATATGCAAATGATGGCCCAGAGAGTCCTTTATATAGCAGAAAAGGTCTGATGTCTGAAATAATTTTGGAACTTTAATAATATCAATTTAAAAAAAATTCTCTTGAAAAGTGTGCTTGGCAGGATTAGTGGCCATTGTGGGAAAATGGGAAATACTACCAATATGCCACTATATACAAATGATGGTCCAGAGAGCCCTTTATATAGCAGAAAAGGTCTCATGTCTGAAATAATTTTGGAATTCGAGTAATACCAGTTTTAAAATTTTGTTTCTCTAGAGGATCAGTGGCCACTGTGGGGAAATGGGAAATACTACCAATATGCCACTATATACAAATGATGGTCCATAGAGCCTTTTATATAGCAGAAAAGGTCTGATGTCTGAAATAATTTTGGAATTCGAGTAATACCAGTTTTAAAATTTTGTTTCTCGAGAGGAGCAGTGGCCATTGTGGGAAAATGGGAAATACTACCAATATGCCACTATATACAAATGATGGTCCAGAGAGCCCTTTATATAGCAGAAAAGGTCTCATGTCTGAAATAATTTTGGAATTCGAGTAATACCAGTTTTAAAATTTTGTTTCTCGAGAGGATCTCTTGAAAAGTGTGCTTCTTAAATAAATTACATAAAAAATTGTGCTACATCGAATGAAGCTTGGTTGAAATTGAAAGATATATAGTGTTATTTGCAGATTTCCACACCACCACTGGGGTACTACTTATGGCGCGTTGCCTTAGTTTATAATGGCAGGCATCCCCAATAGGCATAAACCATTTTATATATAATTTTTACATGCAAACATAAAATAAAACACAGCTTATTTAATAATATGGACTAATATTTTTAAGCTTAAGGACTCTGTATATTTATTAAATTATAAATTGTTTTTCGACATTTCTTCACTCCTTTTTGTGACTTATTTATTTATTTTTTATTTGATGTGAAAAAATTATTTTTGGAGTGACGAAATGTCGAAAAACAATTTATAATTTAATAAATATACAGAGTCCTTAAGCTTAAAAATATTAGTCCATATTATTAAATAAGCTGTGTTTTATTTTATGTTTGCATGTAAAAATTATATATAAAATGGTTTATGCCTATTGGGGATGCCTGCCATTATAAACTAAGGCAACGCGCCATAAGTAGTACCCCAGTGGTGGTGTGGAAATCTGCAAATAACACTATATATCTTTCAATTTCAACCAAGCTTCATTCGATGTAGCACAATTTTTTATGTAATTTATTTAAGAAGCACACTTTTCAAGAGATCCTCTCGAGAAACAAAATTTTAAAACTGGTATTACTCGAATTCCAAAATTATTTCAGACATGAGACCTTTTCTGCTATATAAAGGGCTCTCTGGACCATCATTTGTATATAGTGGCATATTGGTAGTATTTCCCATTTTCCCACAATGGCCACTAATCCTGCCAAGCACACTTTTCAAGAGAATTTTTTTTAAATTGATATTATTAAAGTTCCAAAATTATTTCAGACATCAGACCTTTTCTGCTATATAAAGGACTCTCTGGGCCATCATTTGCATATAGTGGCATATTGGTAGTATTTCCCATTTCCCCACAGTGGCCACTGCTCCTCTCGAGAAACAAAATTTTAAAACTGGTATTACTCGAATTCCAAAATTATTTCAGACATCAGACCTTTTCTGCTATATAAAAGGCTCTATGGACCATCATTTGTATATAGTGGCATATTGGTAGTATTTCCCATTTCCCCACAGTGGCCACTGATCCTCTAGAGAAACAAAATTTTAAAACTGGTATTACTCGAATTCCAAAATTATTTCAGACATGAGACCTTTTCTGCTATATAAAGGGCTCTCTGGACCATCATTTGTATATAGTGGCATATTGGTAGTATTTCCCATTTTCCCACAATGGCCACTAATCCTGCCAAGCACACTTTTCAAGAGAATTTTTTTTAAATTGATATTATTAAAGTTCCAAAATTATTTCAGACATCAGACCTTTTCTGCTATATAAAGGACTCTCTGGGCCATCATTTGCATATAGTGGCATATTGGTAGTATTTCCCATTTCCCCACAGTGGCCACTGCTCCTCTCGAGAAACAAAATTTTAAAACTGGTATTACTCGAATTCCAAAATTATTTCAGACATCAGACCTTTTCTGCTATATAAAAGGCTCTATGGACCATCATTTGTATATAGTGGCATATTGGTAGTATTTCCCATTTCCCCACAGTGGCCACTGATCCTCTAGAGAAACAAAATTTTAAAACTGGTATTACTCGAATTCCAAAATTATTTCAGACATGAGACCTTTTCTGCTATATAAAGGGCTCTCTGGACCATCATTTGTATATAGTGGCATATTGGTAGTATTTCCCATTTTCCCACAATGGCCACTAATCCTGCCAAGCACACTTTTCAAGAGAATTTTTTTTAAATTGATATTATTAAAGTTCCAAAATTATTTCAGACATCAGACCTTTTCTGCTATATAAAGGACTCTCTGGGCCATCATTTGCATATAGTGGCATATTGGTAGTATTTCCCATTTCCCCACAGTGGCCACTGCTCCTCTCGAGAAACAAAATTTTAAAACTGGTATTACTCGAATTCCAAAATTATTTCAGACATCAGACCTTTTCTGCTATATAAAAGGCTCTATGGACCATCATTTGTATATAGTGGCATATTGGTAGTATTTCCCATTTCCCCACAGTGGCCACTGATCCTCTAGAGAAACAAAATTTTAAAACTGGTATTACTCGAATTCCAAAATTATTTCAGACATGAGACCTTTTCTGCTATATAAAGGGCTCTCTGGACCATCATTTGTATATAGTGGCATATTGGTAGTATTTCCCATTTTCCCACAATGGCCACTAATCCTGCCAAGCACACTTTTCAAGAGAATTTTTTTTAAATTGATATTATTAAAGTTCCAAAATTATTTCAGACATCAGACCTTTTCTGCTATATAAAGGACTCTCTGGGCCATCATTTGCATATAGTGGCATATTGGTAGTATTTCCCATTTCCCCACAGTGGCCACTGCTCCTCTCGAGAAACAAAATTTTAAAACTGGTATTACTCGAATTCCAAAATTATTTCAGACATCAGACCTTTTCTGCTATATAAAAGGCTCTATGGACCATCATTTGTATATAGTGGCATATTGGTAGTATTTCCCATTTCCCCACAGTGGCCACTGCTCCTCTCGAGAAACAAAATTTTAAAACTGGTATTACTCGAATTCCAAAATTATTTCAGACATCAGACCTTTTCTGCTATATAAAAGGCTCTATGGACCATCATTTGTATATAGTGGCATATTGGTAGTATTTCCCATTTCCCCACAGTGGCCACTGATCCTCTAGAGAAACAAAATTTTAAAACTGGTATTACTCGAATTCCAAAATTATTTCAGACATGAGACCTTTTCTGCTATATAAAGGGCTCTCTGGACCATCATTTGTATATAGTGGCATATTGGTAGTATTTCCCATTTTCCCACAATGGCCACTAATCCTGCCAAGCACACTTTTCAAGAGAATTTTTTTTAAATTGATATTATTAAAGTTCCAAAATTATTTCAGACATCAGACCTTTTCTGCTATATAAAGGACTCTCTGGGCCATCATTTGCATATAGTGGCATATTGGTAGTATTTCCCATTTCCCCACAGTGGCCACTGCTCCTCTCGAGAAACAAAATTTTAAAACTGGTATTACTCGAATTCCAAAATTATTTCAGACATCAGACCTTTTCTGCTATATAAAAGGCTCTATGGACCATCATTTGTATATAGTGGCATATTGGTAGTATTTCCCATTTCCCCACAGTGGCCACTGATCCTCTAGAGAAACAAAATTTTAAAACTGGTATTACTCGAATTCCAAAATTATTTCAGACATGAGACCTTTTCTGCTATATAAAGGGCTCTCTGGACCATCATTTGTATATAGTGGCATATTGGTAGTATTTCCCATTTTCCCACAATGGCCACTAATCCTGCCAAGCACACTTTTCAAGAGAATTTTTTTTAAATTGATATTATTAAAGTTCCAAAATTATTTCAGACATCAGACCTTTTCTGCTATATAAAGGACTCTCTGGGCCATCATTTGCATATAGTGGCATATTGGTAGTATTTCCCATTTCCCCACAGTGGCCACTGCTCCTCTCGAGAAACAAAATTTTAAAACTGGTATTACTCGAATTCCAAAATTATTTCAGACATCAGACCTTTTCTGCTATATAAAAGGCTCTATGGACCATCATTTGTATATAGTGGCATATTGGTAGTATTTCCCATTTCCCCACAGTGGCCACTGATCCTCTAGAGAAACAAAATTTTAAAACTGGTATTACTCGAATTCCAAAATTATTTCAGACATGAGACCTTTTCTGCTATATAAAGGGCTCTCTGGACCATCATTTGTATATAGTGGCATATTGGTAGTATTTCCCATTTTCCCACAATGGCCACTAATCCTGCCAAGCACACTTTTCAAGAGAATTTTTTTTAAATTGATATTATTAAAGTTCCAAAATTATTTCAGACATCAGACCTTTTCTGCTATATAAAGGACTCTCTGGGCCATCAAGTATCCTTTGGGTCGTGTATTCTGCACACTGACTGTGTTCCAATTCCTGGATTTTGGTCTATAAGTGAATTTAGTCAAAATTTGCTCGAACTGTTAAGTAGTTAACAGAGCTCTGCTAACTGCAGAACAGGTTTGGTACAAATTTCGGTTTGTGTCTCGGCTAGTTAAATTTAAATTTATCTTCACACACATTGCATTTTGTATTGCGGAGAATCCACAAGCTTTTGTTGAAAGACCATGACATTCCCAGAAAATTGTTGTTTGGTGCGCTTTGTAAACTGGCGGAGTCATTGGCCCTTATATCTTCAAAAGCGATGATGATCAGGGGGCAAATTACAGCACTCATTATCGAACGAAATTACGTAATATTTCAATAAAGTTTATATGGAAATATTTTACAATTTCGAATGCCGTAATCTGTCCCCAGGATGTCACTATAAACGGTGTAGTAACATGATTCGAAATATTTTCGTTCCTCAGTTACGTGTCATTAATATTGCTGATATGGGGTTCCAACACAGCGGACGCTACATTTATTTAGCGCAAAGAAACTTTCCATAAAAAAATAATGTCATATAATGGGCCAATTAATCGGCGACCAAGATCGTGTGGTTTAACCCAATTCCATTTATGTAATCTTTTTTGGAGGTTATGTTAAGTTACTCCCGAAAGTCACCATTCGCAAAGTCATCGGCCGCAAATGCTATGAAAAGTTGTTGAGAATTGCAGTTCCAGATTGCGTCTTCTACTCGCCCGCCGTGGCGGCCACATGGCAGAAATCATTTAAATTTTAATTTCATAAAAATTTCGCTCAAATAAAGACCGTTTCACTGATATTAAAAATATATTTCCTTGTTTTATTATAATATATGTTTGTTCCACTCTCTAAAAAAAACACCCATTACAGCGAGAAGTTGCTGATCTTTCCTATATGTATTGCGCTGGGGCTTTAATGCAGCTCATTAGGAAATCTCTAGATATTTTCTAACTTTAATTGTACAAATTTGAGGTTAGGAAATGAATAGACTGTCAAATGCTGAAAAGTAAAGAATTCAGTTGTCATTCTTTCACATTTATTTAGTAAAAAGATGGGAAATTTTAACCATGAAACGTTACACTGTTCAACAAAGAATTTTAATTGTGAATTATTTGTTTGAAAAATTTCACGAAAACCACGCATTTAAAAAATCATCTAAAATGGTGAGACATATATTCAATTAGCCGTCCCATTCTTGTGATTTAACGACGTTCTCTGGGATCATTTGAACTACAGGGTTTACGTGAATAGACCACAAACTACTGACACTGCAAAATTTGACGAGATAAGCAACTCTCTTACAACTACAATTCGAGTAAGAAACTAAGCAAGAAACTAAGTAATTGTAGAATGAAACGTAAGAAAATAAAAAAAGAAAAGTGATCAGTGAGTTCTTGTTGTGACTTTGATGTTTGTTTTTAAGCTTCTCATTTATTAATGTCGAATTTGGAAATAAATATCTTTAGCTATTCTAAGAAATGTTGGGTAAAGGATCCCTGCTGATGTGCATTAGCCCCAGTGAAATGCGCATGGGAACTTGCTAAAACCCCTCAATTGATCACTTTGAATTTTCGAAGCAAAATTTTGGGAAAAAGTAACAGCACATAATTAAAATTGAAGAGTTTAAAACGATAATTCCCCAAAATATACACTAAACAAAGTTTTCTTTCAAAATATCATTCAATATTGTGTAAAAAAAGGCGGAGGTGTGCCAAAGTACTAGAAGTCAACATTTACCCGCCGTCTTATTCCATTATTAACTTCCATAGTACTTCATTAAATTGCTATCAATAAATCAAAGTTTATAAATAAAAAAGTTTGTCTTAAAAACAACTTACTACCCAACCTCAAATTTCCCCACCTTTTGGTTTCATAATTGGCAAATGAAATTTATGAGAATTTCCATTTTGATTGACAGAACTTTGGAAGATTTTTTGTTTCTATTTTTTGATTTTATTCAATATTTATGCTTCTGATAAAATGCTCTTGTTTATGATTTAAATAATTTTAAATTTTATAATGATTGACTATAAATTTCGCAGTGAAAACAATTTGTGTGTCGTTTGAAATATTATTTTTCACTTGTTTTTCATTTCTTTTTTTTTCAAATTAAAAATATTGCAGCACTTTTGGCGTTGCTCATTTCCCTGTACTGCTGGGGTTATAAGCCCAGTTATGGTTTTTGAGTGTTTTGTGCGAATATATTTTTCATTTATATTTAGCAAACACACACACTCTCTCTATTCCCTTAAGTGCGGGGTTTGCAAAAATGCGTAAATTTTTTTTAAATAACTTTTACATTTTTTTACGATAATGGAGTCACGTACAAAATGAAGAATTGTACTAAAAATCTCACAGAAGTCGAAAAATGTGTTAATATTGAAAACATGTGCTCGAGTTAGTGATGTGTCGAATATTAATTTTAGACTGAAACAACATTCGTGAGTACGGACGCATTAATTAGCTGGAAAATTTTAAGAGATTTGATTGACACTCTGTTGACGTCTGTCAGATGAGATATGCAATTTTTTTTTATGAATGTTTGTGTACTTTCAAGCTAATAAAAAAAATATTTTAAATATTATAGGCTTAACGTCGTGATGGGAAATTCAGAAAGACATTATAAATATTTTATTAATTTAATTTTCAAATTTTAAAGAAGAGCAGAATAGCGCTGATTTCGAAATCCGCTACACTTAAATCAGCACTAATCTTGTTTATTTTAGTTTTTAAAAACATGTTTGGTAGTTCAGCTGAATGTCGTACTTGTTTTTATTAATACTAATTTTTTATTTTCAGGAAACAGCATACGAGAGTTGTAGCAAACCGATGGTAATAAGTATTTAATACCAGTTTTGGATTATATTCTTCAGTGCATAATTTTCTGAACAATTATTTTTTCAAAAGTACTTCGTTGGGTTAAGTGGCTTTCCTTTACACTTCTGTATTCAATTAGAGTCTAGGCGACCCCTTTTCGACAGACCCCAACTCTTCGATATCAACCAGTGCATTTCACATCCTTTTACAGATCCTATTATTGGTATAATACCCAACCCGTCACATTGAGAAATCTGATGGGGATAATTCTGAGAGTTCGGGCAGTACATGATAATTAGTGGGCTGATTTCATTAGATCACATTCCGTTAGTAGCGATGGAACAACGAATTTACTTTGACACGAGTGAGTTAATAGAGTTGGCTCTCCTACTCATTCCAAGAAGTTTATTCACGCTCATCTCCACGCTGAAGTAAACTTAAAAACCTAAATTTAAATTAAAAAACTAGGCCACACATGAGAGTTGCATTAGATTTTCGGTGGAACGCAAGTAGTACAAATAGTAACGAGATCAAATGGCGTTGAATTAGTTCTTTCACCGTCTTAAAAAGCCAAGTTGCGCTTTTAGGAATTGAAAGATAAGATCTGTCTACGTGGTATCACTCTGTACTTACCATTCCAGAACCATCAACAGTTCGTGATTCACAAAACCCGATAGTGAATTGTGTCTTTCTCCGTCTTAACAAGCTGAGGCGCTTGAATTCTTTTTTTACGAATTCAATGAATGGATTCTTCCACGTGGAATCACACTGTACTTTCTAGGCCAGAGCCATAAACAGTTCCTGATTCACAAAACTCGACAGCGAATAATTTCTTTCACCGTCTAAATAAGCCGAGGTATTCATGCATCTCTTTTTGAATTGAAAAATGAGATCCGTCGAAGTGGCATCGCAGTGTACTTTCTAGCGCAGAATATCAAGTGGCCTCAAATCCTTAATACTTATACACCCGTAGAAACAGAAGAAGCATTGGTAGCATTGCAGTCCGAGTGAGTAGCCTAGTCGCTAGTTTTAGTCAATCAAAGTAATACATTTTTAAAAACATAAATATAAAAAATAATTCCAACTTTCGATCCCAAATCTTCGGCCTTCAAAAGTATTGCTCTCAAGAACCAGGTTTCTAAATGTGTGTGAAGATATATTTAAATTTAACTAGCCGAGACACAAACCGAAATTTGTACCAAACCTGTTCTGCAGTTAGCAGAGCTCTGTTAACTACTTAACAGTTCGAGCAAATTTTGACTAAATTCATTTATAGACCAAAATCCAGGAACTGGAACACAGTAAGTGTGCAGAATACATGACCCAAGGGACACTTGATGCAGATATAACTATGGAATGTACTGGAGATGTGAAATATTGTACTCAAACACTTTTGAAAAATTTTTTTTCCTGGAGAGATTAGTGGCCACTGTGGGAAATGGGAAATACTGCCAATATGCTATTATATATAAATGATGGCCCAGAAAGGCCTTTATATAGCCGAAAAGGTCTTATGTACCCACATTGGCTACTTATCCTCCCGAGAAACAAAATTGTAAAACTGGTATTATGCGAATTCCCAAATTATTTCACACAAGTCCTTTTCTGCTACTTTTAAGTAGTTAACAGAGCTCTGCTAACTGCAGAACAGGTTTGGTACAAATTTCGGTTTGTGTCTCGGCTAGTTAAATTTAAATTTATCTTGTATCACATGGTTTTTAATAATTAAAATTACCTATTATTTTTGGTAGGAAAACTAGCAGTCAGATAATTTTTATTAGTCGTTTTTGTTTTTATATATGAAGGCCTATTTGTGTCCTGAATTTCAGCTTTCTGGCTGCAATGTTTCGGAGTGACTTCAATACAGTTAAGGGAACCTTGGCCCTTCCGATGCCAATGTCGTGGTTTTTTATTAGCTGTTCACTAGGATTTACTTCTGTTCTTAGAACAAATTTCAGCTTTCTAAGATTTGTAGAAGTCCGCCATGCGTTGGATGGGCTTAAATGCAATTAAAATGGAACCCAAGCCCCCTTTTGAATAGTTTTGAATTGTCTAAAAACTAGAGTTAATGGTTTCTTGTAGGCATTGTGTGCGAAGGCCTACTACTGCGCCTCTAGATTATTTTCATCGTAGATTTTTTGTCTGAAAGAAGCGAATGAAGGAGTTCGATCTTAGTGCGGATATATGTGATCCAATTCAAAAAAACTTTTCTTAAGTTTTATTGGTAATTTTGTATGAAGTTTATTTGAAATTTCTTTTAGGTTATAGACTTTTTTTTGCTATTATTTGTGTATAAAAAATAGAATATTACTCGCCTAAAAAGCGAATACGAATATTAATAATTAGGAATTTTCCGAAATTCCATAGTCCGAATATGAATACGAATATTCGCATTCACTTTGACATAATTATATTTTATTTATTTGTTTTTATTTCTGATTTGTTGTAGAGAAACGTGAAAACAATTCTTCTCGTAATAAATGTCTGTTTTGGTTTTCTATTCGAAATCGCCTCAAAGTATGCAATAATTTAAGAATGCTCGTGTTCACCCTCAGGCTGTGCTTTATTTGTACATTTTTATGTTTCAATGCGAAACATTAACCTTAAATTATGTTTCTTATTTTCTTTTTTTGGTGTTCGCTGCTTCATCTCAAAATTAGTCTCTGAGTCACTTTGCTTTGGTGTGTAACATTCTGCTGGCAGATTTTGCGTTACAAATCAAATGTATTTTTTACGGTTGGTTGTTTAGTTTTAGTATTTGTTTTTACAAGCTTTTAGTGGTAAAAGATATTTTTGCTTACAGGCAATAGTCTGATTATAACATTTTATTTTGTCATAATTTGCGTGTCCATGCTAAAGAGCTGCACTAAATGCTTTGAAAGTTACATGTTCTATTTCATCTACTTCCAGGCACTGTAACTTCACTGCAAAACGTAAACATCGAAACGAATATAACAAAACATTTCTCTTTACAAAAACAAATCAACCATCATTTGAATCATATTTCTTTAAGTTGTGTTAGTGTTTGTGTTTCCAAAACAATTAGAACATCAGGACCAAATTCAGGAAGAAACGGCAAATCATAGCAAGAGCATGGAGTGCACTAAAACATATTCGTAATAACTCTTGTTGTTTTTGCTTCGTACTTTTCAAAACTGTCATCGCTGCAATAGAACATTCAAAACATCTAAACATGTGTTTGAATGTTCTATTTCAATGTCGGTGTTCTGCTTCATCTCTATTTCGAATTACTTTCATAAGACCTCAACACTGTTCTAGTGCTCTTTAAGTATTTTCTTTTTCTTCTTTAAAGAGAGAGTACGGTCACATTTGAGCAAATATTTGACCAAAAAAGCGTAACCACTACATTCTAATGAAAACTTTTAAATTTTAAATATTTATAACTTGATTGTTCGCAGTTTTTTTAAGTCAGAAAGACGTGTTAAATATTCCAAAGCGCAGAGGGAAAGTCAACCTCAGTTTTTTATATTCAATTTACACGGCAGAGCAGAGCAGCTGTTTTCGAAAGCCGCTGCTCTTTCAACATCAGTACTCATGTGTACTCTTGCTTATTGCCACTTGTTATTTGTAACAATTTTTTTATGAAAAAGCGTACGAGAACTGAGTAAAACCGATGGTAACACACTTTTATTAAGTCCCTGTATTGTCGCTGGATTATTTTTCTTCTTGTTATATTTTTCAGAATTTTTGTGTCATGTTTCTTGAGTCAAATCTGGTTTGACTTTTTAAAAAGCTATTTAACTTGTGCTAACCGTTCAAATGATGTTAAGAAAACTTTACTTAAGTAACTCAAGTCATAATATATATCTTCAGTCTTTAGTGGTTACGTTTGTTTTGGAAAATATTTGCCAAGTGTGGCCATACCGGAATATACACACCCTCTTAAATTTGTATGAGAATGTTTGTACACCATTTTCCTTTTGTTTGCGCAGGGCTTTATTCTATACACACGAAAATATGTTTACTTGCCAATTTATGAATATTTCCTAAGGCCGCAATGTTGTATCAGTTTAACATCTAACTATTATACGACATAAGATATACACAATTAAATAAGACTTGCTCAGTGTTTTAATAGCTTTTTGTTGAATGAAAATTATGCCCTGAATAATTTACTAACTTGTGTAGGAAATGAATTAAAAAAAAGAAGAAAAATAAACTTAAAAATTTGCATAAACAACGTGGCATAACTCGGAGTCGGCATGAGTTGTTATTTGATTTTTAATGACGATTTAAGCTCCAGCTGCTCAACTGTATTTACAATATGTTTTCTGGTAAATAATAATATATTTTTGTTAAATTTTAAAAATCCTGGAAAGCAGGATTATTTTAATCTTGTTTTGTAGCTCTTGGGGTCCTCTATAACGTTCTCAGATTTTTAATCAAGTGAAATAATCCCTAGAATTTTAATTTAAATTCGATGGCATTTCTTTTCCTTCTTTTCTTCAAACAGGCCAGTAAACCACATATAATTTTTTCAAGATGTTTCTTGTAAAATTATCCTATAAAATTCTTCCTATAAGATAATTTTTAATCTAATAGGATTTTTTAATTTTTATAAGTAAAATTCCCATAAGAATCTTATTTCCTTTCTTATACAAATATTTCTTATAAGATTCGTTTAAAATTCCTATAAGACAAATATTATAGACAAAGAATTTTCAAGCATATTATCTTTGGCTGATGGGAATAGTTGACACACTCCCAGTAAGAAGCGAATTGTAAAAATCCTGTCAGCAAAATAAAAATTATAAACCAATTCTGACCTTCACCTGCATCCATTATCAGCATCATTGAAACAAAATTTAAATTACATAAGGTTTTTCTCAGACTATTTATTAAAGATTAAAAAAATAATATATTATTCTTATAATACTCTTATAAAACAATTTTATTTGTAAGGCTATTATCCCGCTAAGCTTTTGTTTAAACTATTCTATTTACGTACTCTCTCACATTTAAACTCCAGCTGTTCAACTCTATTCACAATATGTTTCGCATTAATGTGTTTTCTTGTAAATAATAATTAAATTTTTCTTTTAAGTTTTAAATACAAAACTTGAGTCTATTCTGCAAATATAAAATGTCAAGATACACAGTCGAAAACTAAAAGATAAAGATGTGCCATATGACAGATGCCAGCCAGCAAGAAATAGGAAACTTTCTCAACTAATAGGAATATTTATTATGAGTAAAAAGTTATAAATTTCAAAGCATGAAAAAAAGAAAAGAAAAGAAAAACGAATATAAAGAACAAGTCAAAGGTTTGGCAAAGAATATAAATAATATCTTAAATATGGCATGAATATAAAAACTAACAAAATTAAAAAAAATAACAAGTTTACAAAAGTAGGAAAAAGAAAATGAAACTTCATTCAACTGTAAGAAATGCTGAAGGAAAATCAAATAACATGTCATAAGTAAATACGAACTTTTGTTGACTTTTAGCTCAAACAAAAATTCGTACAAGACATTTTTTTAGGAACATATTCAGGAATATAATATTTCAATAATTCAAAATATTGTAAATAAATAAGTTGTAAGCATATTATGTTTGGCTGCTGGAATTGTGGTTTGTTTACAGGATAGTTTGGTATAGTTGGCACATAAGGGACGAACTGTCAAAGTCCTGCCAGCAAAATAAAAATTATAAACCGATTCTGACCTTCAACTGCAACCATCATCCGCATAATTGAACCAAAATTTTAATTATTTAAATTTTTCTCAGGCTTTTTATTGAAGATAAAAAAATGGTTTGTCAAGCATTTCTATATCCAAGAATTTCTTTCACAAAATATGTAAGTCTAATGAAAATTAGATGTGAGAACCAGTGAAATATAGGGTGTTTTTTATAGAGTGATACAAGTTCAAATCATAATAAAACATAGTAATATATTTTTGATATCAATGAAACGGTCTTTATTGGATAGAAAATTTTATGACATTAATGTTTAAATATGATTTAGGCCATGTGGTCGCCACGGCTGGTGCGTACAAGGCGCAATCTGGAACGTCAATTTTCACAAACAGTAGCATTTTGACCATCATCGTTTTTGAAGACATCTGAGCCAATGACTCCGCCAGCCCATAAAGCGCACCAAACAGCAATTTTCTGTGGACAAAATCTTATGGATTTTCCTCACTCCAAATGCGACAATTCTGTTTATTTACGTACCCATTCAACCAAAAATGGGCTTCATCGGAAAATAAAATTTTGAAGTCCAGTACATGATAAGCTTGACGAACAGAACCATTATTTTGATTAAAAATTTACACAATTCGCACTCGTTGCTCGGGTGTAAGTCGATCCATAATGAATGTCAAAGAAAACTAAACGAAGAGCAACTATCAGCTGTTAAATGGGTGGTCAAATAAAGCAGTGATGCCAACTCAAAGTTGTATCACTCTATAAAAAACACAACTGCCCTTAATAATTATCTTATTAATTAAAAATTCAATTATAAGTATAAAGTTTAAAAGAAAAAAGAGTTATGACCCACTGTGCACATAATTTTGATTTATATTGAAACAAACTTGCAAATGAAAATATGAAAAGTGATTGGAATATTCATCATTTACTCATAAATAAACTCCATGCTATTAAATCAGTAGTTCAAAATGTAAACACGATATTTCAGAGCGCCTGTGAAAAGTTATTAAAAAAAAAGAAAATCGTAGTGCAAAAAAAGTTTGCCGTAATACACTATTAGAATCCTGGTGTATGTGTTGAAGATGTTACTCACAAACTAGCATTCCAGTAGTTATTACACTGACAGAAAATCCTTTGCAGAAACGATAAGAGTATGTGCAAGCCAGGCAAATTTGAGGTTAGGAAATAAAATGTCTATTAAATGATGAAAACTCCAGAAATGAACTGTGATTTTTTGACAATTATTTAGTAAAAAGTTGGGAAATTGTAACTATAAAATGCAACATTTCTTAATAAAGAATTTTTAATTGTGAAAATATACTTTCTTACGAATTGGCTGTTTAAAAAACTAATTGAAAACTACAAACATTTTCAACAAAGTTATCTCAAGTTTTAGGGGCTATTTGTAATTCGCCTCCTTGATATTATCATTTAATGCCGCGAAGTTGAAAAAATCATTTATAAAAATCGAGTCTCGAAAATATTAAACGTTAAATTGAATAGAATAGAAATTGTTTGTTGGGTTTTAGTTTGTATAAGTTTCATAGCCTGCTATACTTATTATAATGTGATTTTTTAAAATCATTTTTGGGTTTTCATTTAAATTCTCAAATGGTTTATAGAAGTCTTTTGATAAGTTGAGAAGTTTGAAACTTTTCCAAACTGTGGTTGAAGTCTACTCACGATTTGGTATAAAGCACCAATGAAATGCATATAGACATTGCTTAACCACCCAACAAATAAATTTCATATTATAAAATGAACAAGTTACAAATAAGTGACTCTATTAAATATGAAATTCGACGGTATGGGAAGTTTCGAAATAATGGACGAAGTGTACGATAAGTTTGACGAACAGAACTATTATTTTGATAAAAAATTTCCACAATTTGCACACGTTGCTCTGGTGTAAGTCGATCCATAATGAATGTCAAAGAAAACTAAAGAAAAACCAACTATCAGCTGTTAAATGGGTATTCAAATAAAGCAGTGATGCCAACTCAAAGTTGTATCACTCTATAAAAAACACCCTATGTTTTCATTTGCAGCGCAGTAATGTATTTACGAACAGGCCCATTGTTAAAAAAGTTAACATTTATCTGAGGAAATTTATGATTTTTTCACTATCGACGTATCAAAATGCCATTCCCATCGAAAGTGGTTTCAATTCCGAAAGTAGGGTGTTGGATGTTCGGGTGAAAGCGCAAAATTTCTTCGCAATGAAACCACTTCAAATGTTTATAGTTGAATTGCTATTCTGGATGATTTATAAAAAAATTATTTATAAAATAATTGAAAAAATTTTAGACTCGAATATCTGAATAAATTTATATTCGCTGTATTGTAGCATTCTTCACGAAAAAAAAAAATTGTGAAGTTACCAGTCTCGAAATATATTAAGTTCTGTAAAACACAAAATACTCGATTTACGTTTGTGAATATGATTGTTTAATAAACGGTTAATAGAGTCAAAATATTCAATAGATGTGATATGATATTTTTTATGAATTAGGCCGTCTTCTAATCACAACATTGTATATCAGTTGTTGATAAGAATCACGCAAAAATATGTTTTAAATTACGGGATGAAATTTTTTAAAATTTTCAAATAGTTTCCTGCAGGTCAGAGTACAAATGGCGGAAATTGGTATCAATCTCAAATTTTATGTCAACTAAATTTAAATTTAAATCGATATCGATGACTTGACCTTGCAGGTCTGGGGATATTCCACTTTTTATACGAGTTTTTTAAATATTTTAAACATGTGATTATATGAAATAATTTCTTCTTAATAATAAATATTTATTTGGATTCAATGAGAACTTTTTTGAACAAAATTCCTTATCGCGAAAATTTCATTACATCAAATTTAATTTTCTCTACCAGGTAAACTTGATTGCAACAAATCGACAACTTCAATTTTGACATCAATAATTACGATTTCATAGCGATACAACACATCTGCATCTTTTCTCTGTAATGAACAAATATTAATCATGTTTGTGTTGGTGCATAACATAACGGTTAATAATATGCAAAACGAATCGATGTCTTAGTCGTAGTAAAGATAATAATTAAAATGTGTCAAGTTCCATGCAGAATAGTTTCATTTGATTGATAAGATATTTGATTGAAACATGAACATCTGTTGGCAGGCCGTTAGTAACTAAAAGGAATTTTGCTATTCGTTGAGTTATAACACAACAACAACTATAATTTAGTTGTAGTTGCGTGTAAGTTCATGTTCTGGAAACAATAATTTTTACTTTAAAAGCGTTTATAAATTTTTACGGTGGGATTGCTTTTATAAAAATATATATTGATAATAAAATAAGAAAAATAATACAAGTTGGGAAGTTAAACTTTGAAATTTATAACCCTAGAAACAAACCAGATACATTAACAGACCTCTGTTAACATGTTAACAGAGCGCTGTTAAGCTTGAAAAGTTTGAGTGTATATATTCCAAGTAGAATAATTGACACATATTTGGACCAAACTTGGAAAAAAGTAACGGAACGTGCAACCAAATCTTTAGCTTGCATTTTAAATTAGTATTTTGGGTGTAGCTTTGCCGAAAAGCTTTGAATTTTTGTTTACAAACATTTTGAAATCCTAAATATGAAAAGAAAGGATCGTGGAAAAACGGGAATATGAGAGCGACTAAATTTTAATTTGTTTTGTAGCTCTTAGGGTCCTTTATAACCGTTAAATAGCCATAATCCTTTACAGTTGGATTTTTAATAGAATTAATTAATCCGTAGAATTTTGACTAAAATTTGATGGGACTTTTCTTTTTGTTGCTATTGCTATTTTTTGTTTTTAATAACAGGCCAATTTTAAACAAACCGGATGAGACACTAAAAATCGTTCAAGTTAGAAACTCTTTTAGTTTCTTTCTGTTATAAGATTTCCATTAGAAATTTTCTTAAAATATCCTTACAAGACAATTATACTTATAAGTCTCCTATAAGAATTTCCGTATGTAAAATTCTTATAAGATTCTGATAAGAATATTATTTTTAGAATCGTATAGGAATGGTCTTATAAGATTCTTATAAAAATTTTCTAACACCATTCTTTTAAGAATTTCAATAAGATTCCCATAAGAATTTTTTGGGCCAATATCACAGTCCCGAAATTAGACTTTGATCTAACTGCGGTTAATCCACCGCAGTTGCAGACGTTTTCAACCTTGACAACTGATTAGTTTCTGGAATCGATCGGCAAAGCCGTTTAAGACTTATATTTAAAAAAAAAACACTTAAAAAAATTATATTTCTAAGCTATTTCGTAATTTCTTGAAATCCACCGGTTCTAATCGATTCAAATTTCAAGTTCAGTACAACCCTCAAGAACGCCATCAGGTTGCTTGAAATCGGTTAAGCCGTTCCAAAGATATAAGCGGGTCACATACTTACACACACGCACACACACACACACACACGCACACACACACGAACACACACACGCACACACACACACACACAGATTGTAAAGGGTTGTTATAATTAGTCAGGGAAGCTTCCTAGAACCACAAAATTTTCATAGTCTTATGGGAACTCGATTTTTTCAAAACAGCCTAAAACCAACCCCGTTTTAATTTTCCAAACCAACCCCGTTTAATTTTCCAAAATCAGGTTTTTAATTTTCTTAAAATAAATGAAAAAAAATTTTTAAATTTTAAAACTTGTAATGCCATCCCTGGTTCATATATTGATGTTTATTGAAATAGATGGCAGATCGTTTAATAGATCTGGTAACGGAGATTTTACTAGTTGATGAATATGTGAAATGCATTTTGAACTCAAGTTGGTCCCGAATGCCATTTAAAAATTTGGGCTTAGCTTCTTCACAAATCGTTGTGATTCTATTTGACTAAATAATTTAAACGGTCGCTCAATTGCTTATAAATCGTGTGAAAATTCCTCAACAACTTTATAAAAGTTGTTTCTAAATTGGTTGGCGCTTAATTTTTTCATTTGATTTTTGGACGAAACTTGTGTACCAGAATCTGATAATGCAGAACAGTCCATTTTTCATAATTGCTTTGGCTATTTTTCCTGCTCCCACTACTGCGCTGTTTCTGGCCATTCATGCTGCTGTTAAAACTAGAAATGAAAAAGTTTTCCTTCCTTAATGCTCAAGTGCAAAATGTTCCTTTAACGGACAGATTCATGTGCCATTTTCATTGTCGGTGTAAAAATCGGCAAAAAAAAGGAGCAACAATTTATGCGAAAATTGAGCTGTTGTAGAATTGTTTTGTATCTGCCAGATGATAAATGTTGGGATCAAGGACAAAACACCAACTACTTAAGGGGACTTTTTCACAGGAAACAACATGCAAGCAGAAGAAAATACAACAGACAAAAATAGAGAAAAAAATACACACAAAACCAATTTTAAAACACACATGCAGGGCGAAAGCGGCATTAATCATGGAAACAACGCCTTTGCAATATCTTTTTTGTTGGCAATTTATTTCCATTCTTTTCGCAAGAGAAGGTGAAAGAGTTTTGGCAAAAGAAAATGTTCAGGAAAAATTTCAAAATAAATTAACAAAAACTAAAGTCTTAATTCATAAACAATAAAGTGAACTAAAAGAACGATTTAAATAGTTTTTATAAGAAAATTATATATTTTAAATACGGCAGCGAATAATAACTTTTTCCAAAGAAACTCAATATATAAAAATATAATGTCACGTGCTTGTATTTCCAAGTGCTATTTATGCGCTTGTCTCTATAACAGAAGTATATTGTGAATAAGAATATATCGAAATTTATTTTAAAAAAATAACAAAAAATTTTTTACTAAAACTATTTGCAGTTATTATCATGTTGATATCACAGCTAAATCTTGTACATTCTTAAAGGCTTCAATTTTCCTTTAAGCAAAAATAACATGGCACAGTGGCATGGATAAGAAAGTATATAAAAAGGAACTGTTTGCGTAATATATCAACTAATAAAAACAGACTAGAAAGGAGTAGTAGAGAAATGGGGATTCTACCCCAATTAAAATACACAAATTTATTTATTGGTGCAGAATCCCCATTTCCCTACTACTCTTTTGTAGTCTGTTTTTATTAGTTGACATATTACGCAGACAGTTTAAAGTTCGTTTTTACATTCTTTCCTATCCACACCACTGTGCCTTTTTATTTTCGGAATTTGAAACTTAAATTATTGTCACACTTCGTTGCTTTTGCACCACTGTGCGACCATCACAAATATGACAAACAATGTGCCGCACTTTTTTGTTTGTATGTTTCAGACAGTTGAAAGCTCGTGTTTACATTCTTTCCTATCCACACCACTGTGCCTTTTTATTTTCGGAATTTGAAACTTAAACTATTGTCAACACTTTGCTGATTTTGCACCACTGTGCGACCATCACAAATATGACAAACAATCTGCCGCACTTTATTGTTTGTATGTTTCAGGATTCTTATTTTTTTTCAGTGTAAAATAAATGTTGTTTTGGATTTATTTTCACAAGTGCATGAGCAGGCGTTTGTTTTCGTTTTTTGGTTCGAGACGAGAAACGTGGCATTTGCGTAGGTAAAACAGTTTCTCGTTCTCTGCATGAGTTGTGTGCACAAGAATTTGTGTAGGTGCCTGTTTATAAGACTTACGAGCGATTGTTTAAGGATTCAATACACACACATGCTCTCACAACAACTTAAACGAGTGACAAAAACAAACACTTTGCGAAGCAGCTACAAGAAGTGCAGAAAGAAACAAAAATTTTTTGTTTTCTGCTCGTGTACTAACAAAATCTGTTGGATGTGGATGAATAATTGCAAAAGAACTGGAAGGAAAAAATGTAAAAAAATACTGTTCAGGGCAAGTCTATTCGAGAATGAAAATGGATAGACAAAACAGTCAACTGAAAAGGGCAATACTCTCGTATATTTTGAATGAATTTTTAGAAAAAAATTAAGAAGTTAAACGACATTATCCTGCCTATAAATGTGACACTCTTTATCTGATGATGGTATTATGCTGCAGAGATGACCATCCATTTAGTTCAGGTACTTTTACTGCCAATTATTTGCTTAAATTAAAAAACAGCCAAGACTTTTAAAACTGATGCCAGAATTTTTTGAGTCAATATGGCAAAGTGTCAGACACCAAAAGAGTTCTGAATCAATATAGAAATCATTGAAAAGGACATGAAAGTGAAGGGTGTGCGTACATATTGTTTTGGTTATCGTGGTGCAGCGCCTCAGGAGTTCTTAACACAAGATCGAATGAATAAAAAGGATTATTATAATAAAGATATGCGTCACGGGATTGTGCAAAGGCAGTTTAACACATTCGTTTTACTGTAATGCCTGCTCACGCCTCGCTTGTTTATTTGGATTTTTTATTGGGACAAAAACAACAACGCTTTCTCCAAACTGAAACCAGACAATTTTTACGCTTCTCTATATTGAAGATATGGGTAAATGAATAGCGTTTGCAGCGCTTGAGGTTATAATTGAATTTAAGGATATACCAAAGAACTGTTTCGAGGACACAAGTCTATTGTATCCGAGAATAGAAATTTTTCAATAAATAAATAAAAATCTAAATTTACTTTAATCTTTGAACAGACCTCGGTGATCCTATTTTAGTGGAAATAAAACTTAAAAAAAGTTTTTTAAGTACACAAACCTTTGCATATTAATACTAATGTAGCGTGCGTCACGTTTTTAGTTCTTTTTAATAATGTCCTTAAAATTTGCTTCCAGTTCTTTCTTCACCAGCACATAATATTTATTCGCATTACCCTACTTCGCAGGTCTCCGCTTTAGAAAAAAGTCACTCTCTGAGGCAATAACTTCCTCGTAAGTAGGAGAGGAAGTCTTAATGATACCAAAGCATAGTAGAAGTATGGGGATTAATAATGGAATATGATATCTTATAAAATATCGTCCACCTCTGGGGCGGCCCGTACGCGCCTGCACTTTTCACAAAATCTTAAACCAAATTTTCCAGCAAAGCTTCGCACTTCTCGTTCAATGCAGTGCCGAATTTCATATATCAGAGTGTCAGTTGTTTGTAGTTATTTCAAAGGGGTGCTGAGCGGAATGGAAGCGCTGTAATCGCTGTGTCATGATGTTAATACAAGTCAGTTGTGGCCAGAAAAAATTGCGTATCGTGGTGTGGCAAAGCAGAGAATTCACGATGACGGCGTTTTTTTCTCTTCTCTTCATATTCGATGATGCCGCCTGAGCATAAATTGCACCATGGGGTCACTTTCTCTCGAGGGACTGTTTGTGGATTTTGTTATGCGATATATATATATATATATATATATATATATATATATATATATCTTGTTCAGTTATTCAAACAGTCAATTCACAAACGTTCGGTGGCTACAAATTTCCTGGTCGCATGATTTTCCGATTAAGTGATGTCAGTTGGTGGCCGCGATCTTGTGATTTAACGCCGTCGAGTTTTTTTCTATGGGTCCATTTTCAGTTAACATAAAAAAGCACAAGCAACTGACGCTTAGAAATTCGGTACTGCATTGAAGCGAAATTTTGATTGGAAAATGGGTTCAACATTTTGTGTAGAGAGCGGACATCTGCCAACCCGCTGGAGGCTGAATTGTACGCGATGTCATATTCCAATATTAAGTCGACCCGCTTTAATTCTTGAAGTAGTTGAACGCTGTGGGCGTAAGAACGATGGTCATAATGTAAAATGTTGCTCAAAGTGTTTCTGGTGTTGCCCGATTTCCGCGACCGTCGTAGTGTTGGAGTCCCAGGCTCATTCTCAGCAATTTCCTGCTGGCAGCAAACAGCTCTTTTGATATATTGTCGGCAACAATACCGCGTGTCTCGAATTTAGCGATTAAACTATGATAGTAAATTTTTACTAATAAAATCCTTTGTTTGATAGTGTAGCGTTCTATTGTCAAAATTTCCCAAGTTTTTGTAAATAATTGTCAAAGAATGAGAACTTAATTTTTCTTATTTCATTATTTGCTAGCCAACTTACTTCCTAACCTCAAATTTGCCCACCCTGTACATAACTTCTGGTTTTCATCAGCAGCTTTCAGGAATGCACTTCAGCTATGCAATTCTGTAAGACGTGATAATTTTGTTATTGTTTTTCACGGTGAGATGTATATGTGTTGGGTTAGCACGTGTGTAGTAGTAGTGAATCATTAAGCATAAACGCAACAACGACGGCAGCCTACACGAACACCGACTACAAAAGCCGTTGACTACAATCGTCGCTTCGTAGTCAGCTACTTAATTTTTTATAAACCAACCCCCCAAAGCACTAAGCTTGAGTTATTGTTTGTAGTAGAATTCACTTCATACGCCAGTGTAGCCGCTTTCATATATTTAATACTCTTAAATAGTGTTATTCCAATTAAATATATTTAAAGTCCATAATATATGACAAGAAATCGTTTTATTAGCTTGGAAATATAGTTTGTTGTTTCTTTTTGTATAATAAAACAATATATTTTCAAGTTTACAATAATTGAATTTATTTGTATTATACTGGTTGCATTGCATCTGCTCATTGTCGCTCACCAAAATAGAAATTATTTTAAATGCATGGACAACAACCAGTAGCCGTGTTGCCTGTAGTAGTAAAAATAATGATTCTCATATACGCATCTGCATTCTATTTTTGACAAGTTGTAGTTTGTAGTCTGTTGTCGTTATTGTATTTAATGCTTTACGGTGTTTGTGTTAATATTTCCTACAGGGCATATACTCGCACATGCATCCTGCATGTTTGCCTGCAGTAACAAACAGTATGTTGCTGTTGCTTTCTCCCCGTTGTCTGTTTTTGTTTTTTATCTTTTATTTAAAATTATATTATATATTTCTCTCGGCTTTGGCATTATTTTTCCTTTTTTATGAAATATTTTTAAATAAATTTAGTGCCTTAAAATATCGTCTTCTTGAAAAACCTGCAGAGAACATTCACTCAGCTTTTGTTTCAAGTTGAAAAACAAAAACATAAAGAAACCTAATAAATTTCAAAGAAAACATAATTCAATAGACGTTAAAACACAATTAAGCTTATTTTCATAAATTACACGTGTTAAACTTTTAAAAGTTTTTAATAAATTCTATTTTTATTGTGTTATTCCTGTTGCGTTGTTGTGTTTGTGATGTGAATTAATTTGCATGAAGAAGGAAATGTTCTTTTTTTCGTACACGCATCGTGTACGTTTAGCAAAATAAATAATTAGATTTTCATGAATTTTATATAGTTTGCCTGTTTTATATGAACAGCTTAGCAAAGCAGTCTATGGAATTAGAGAAAGTTTGTTGTGTATTTAACACAAACACGGCTTTTAACTCAATTTCTTGTGATGTAAATAAAAGTATTCGCTTGTTTATTCGCTCCTGCTTTTGAGATATTCTTACAGAAATGTTCCATTTCTATTTAGATTTTTAATTATTTATAATTCCTTCTAAATGCTTTGAATTTATAATAATAATTCTGTCATGCTTTTATTTGTGTAACAGTGTTAGTGTTTGTTTCTTGCTTTTCAAAAAAAAAAATCCATTTAAGTATTTAGTTCTTAATAACTAGTTCGTCCTTGTTATCCTTTTGTTTTACTACTGTTTATATATTCTGCTGCTGTTTTCTTTCCATTTATGGCGACTGTATTTTATTGTCTGATTTCAACATGAATTTTTCACTTTAAGATAAATGAAGAAATAAAAACTCTCCTTTTTTCTCGTTTTATATAAAAGAGTAAAATAAAATGGGAAAAAGTACGTATTAAACGAATGTGTTTTGGCCTGTAACAACGAAACGAAGGAGTGTTATAAAATCATAAATTGTCGGAGCAAATATCCAGCGAACAGTTAGAAACAAAAATTATCTGTTTAGTAAATCTGTCGCACGGTTCTTTGCAATCGCACCATCTGAAGGGTACCAGATTTAAAGGCACGTTTGCTAGTAAATGTGTTTTAAATCGGGAGTTTTGTTAACTGCCTGAGAATTATAATAGGGAAAACAAACCTCAGCTTAACGCCAGAACAGCGTGTCAAAATTTTGAAAATTTATTAAAAGTAAAAATTATTTGTTGGCAAAGTTCATAGAACGCTTCGTCTATTTGTAAAGTCATCATGAATAATTTAACCCTCGAAGAGCACTTCCGAATGGTAAAAATTAGGTTTACAAATTAAATAAATCTGCTCACCAAGTCTACCGACTAGTTCGTGCATTTTAAGATCAATATAATCGGCCTAGAGAGCCAGCAGTTTTTGCAGTTCTTTTCCACTCAAAGTCATCAACTCGAGAAAGAAACGCGCGTTTAAACGATTAAATTATGGAATTTTTTAAATTTGACCTCTTAAAAATTATTCGAAAATATATTTGATGGTGCTGTTTTGAGATTTCTCGAAATCTGCAGGTTTCTATTCACAGAAAATTTTATTGTTCTCAATGATGAGCTTGAGATTAATTTTTGATAAAAAATTTAAAAATTTTTTATTGTCAATGTGTTGATTTCTTTTAAATATCTTCTTCAGAAAAATTTTCTTGTAAAAAAATTAATAAAAAAGAAAAAAATATTCTGTTTAAATTAATTTGTTGAACTATTTTTTGCTAAAATTTTAGTCCTGATTCAACAATTGACAATAAAAAATTTTAATAATTTTTATTAAAAGGTTACCTCTAGTTCAATATTGAAATCATTAATTAAAAAATGTAGACAATTGCCGACATATTTTAAAAGAGAAATAAAATTCAGGAAATAATAATTGAAATGTGATCTTTGAACTAAAACTTTTGCGCTCCCTGGATAGTTTTAAAAGAATATATTCGAAAATGGTGACATAAATTGAAGTGTGTGGGACTTATTTAAAAAATCTTTAATTACGTATTTTAATAGTCAGATAAAAACAACGGACTGCGAAAATTGATTAAATTGCAATTCAGTCGGTAGTAAAATCGATTGTGGAAAATATCTATCCCAGCACCAATTTGGACTACATATTAAAATTATTGTGATCCTTATTCGTGGGTTACAAACGCACTGAGCGTGCAGTTTTGCCGACAGTAGCTAAAAGCAACTGAAACATAATAATAAAGTGTCACAAATACAAAACCACAATAGAAATTTGGTACGGAACTATTTTATTTTTTCTCTATATTTTATTCTGTTCTTTAGCACGCACACATACACACACACACACACACACACACACACACACAGTAAATTTAAAAGGCGCAACGTGAACGTTTCTTTCATTCAGCGCTCGCTCTGCTGTTCGCACATAATATTTCCTTTATTCTCCTTTGCCATTTGCGAAGCTGGCAAAGCTTTCGAGGAAATTCGCAAGAAAATGAGAAAAACAAGTCGAGAAGAATAAATTTAAAACAATAACTTATTGTGACAACTAAATGTCTTTCATATAAATATTAAAATAATAACTTTGACAAAGGAAATTATAAAGCGTTTAATGCTCGTCGTTCTTTATTATTCTTAATATTTTATTTTATTTTATTTTATTTTATTTGTTTTTTTTTTAGAAGAAAATATTGTGTATAATTTTTAGTACTTTGCAAACTGTTTCAAGGACGGCTTTGTGCAATGAATTTGTACGAGAACATCATCAACTTTTTTTTATAATAAATGAGTTGCCATGCTTCAGCGATTTTAGCCACATCCCACTGTGCATTGTAGCATCCATTGAATTCATACAATTTGATTGTTGTAGTTGAAATGAGAAACTAGTTTATTTCTGTCTCTTAAAAATTGTTGCTCTAAAATTCAGTCTATTCCCACAACAAACAACGTCAGATTTGGAATAATGAAATAAAAAATTGCTTTAAACCGGGTTGAGCCGTTTGTAGCGCCCGGCTACTTTCTCAAGATATTTCTTGAACTGCTACTTTCGTGTAACAGCAGCTATTAAAAATTCACACTATTTCAGTGCAGATTATTCAAATATAAGATTAAAAAAAAGAAATTTGATAATTCAGCAGTTTTTAAACCGCTACTTCGTTAGCCTTAAAAGAAATAAAATTTTTATCTCAATATATTAATAAATATTATTAATTGTTATTAATATTGATTAGTTTGTGGAAAAACCTTTTGAAAAATTTTTTACTTCTAAGTATCTCCCGTTTATTTTTAGATATCTTGAATTTTACTGGTTCGAATCGGTTTGAATTTACTGGAAGTCTAAGTTCAGAAATGTTCTTTTAAACGGTTCAATTCGGTTCAGCCCTTAAACACACTTAAAAACACACACATACATACATACATACATAAACACACACATGCATATAAACATACATACATACGTATTGATGGGTTCTCAAGTATCAGATCAGATCTGATGAGAACTGAATATTTGCAAAACGGAGTAAAACCAACAACTTTGCGATTTTCGAAAATTTTAAATTTTGTTTTAGCGGGAAGTTGAAAAAATTTAATTTGTTTCCCAGATTCCTGCTATTCACAAACCAAATTAAAAAAAAAATCCCAAATTGGAGATTTTCGATACTTTCGCTTATTTTTATTAATTTATCACTAAACGCGAATAATATGATGTTATTTAAATATGATTTTGAATTATTTTTGTTTTCTTTATTTTTTAAGACATTAAAGAACACCTTGAGCTTTAAAGGTTGAAAAGAAAATAATTTTTTAGAAACGCTTTGGCTTGTTTAATAAATAAATTTGTGAAAAGATATAATTCCATTTGTTATATTGCCCTGCCTTGAAAATTATATAAATTTGCATTTTTCTAGTACCTATTTAAATATCTTGTGGTACTTTAATATTGATAAAAATTATACTGTTAAAAAGATATCTTTCTGTAGAAGTGCACAATATAAATATTTATTGGAATTTGAAAAAGAAAAGCTTCAAAACCAGCAACAAAATCTTAATCTTTCGTTTTAAACTGCCAATCTGCCAGGGCGTACAAACATACACATTAAAACATCGCTGCATACTTATGACAGTGTCTGAGAGAAATATATCAATATATTGTTTATGTTATTTTTAATGTGTTCCTTAAGTACTAAAAGAAAGAAATGGAAAGTAAAAGGACTTTTTGATAGTTTTAAATTTCAAAAGAAAAAATCGTGTGAACAATAAAGATTTTTTATAACAAATTTAAACTTACAAATTTATAAAAAATTCTTAATTAGGATTAAATTTAATTTTTTATTAAGAGTGGAATATTTAGAAAATATTTTATAATCCTTGTACTAGCAAATCTTATTAATGTATTAAATTTCGTTTCCCAGCCTTCGAATAAACTGGAACTCATACTTTCTCATCTGATATTTAAATTCAATTAATTTTTTTTTTATAAAAGAATTTTGTTATTATGAAGTAAATCTTTATCTTCAATTAAATATCCTGCCATTATGATTTGAATGCTTTTATTATTTATTTAAAATTATTGTTATTTATATGCCAACAAAACCTTGGAAAATCACTCAATTAACTTAAACAAAAGACCTTAAAATCAGTTATTTCTTTTCGTATTGTAAAACATAAATATTTTTATAAACTTTCCTGAAATATCTTTTCTCACAGAGAAATAAATACTCGTCCTTTAATCAGCTTCAGTAGATTGTGCTTTTACTTTTCTAAATGTGAGTGTGCATGAATAAATTATTAATAATTTAGCTTTAATGCTTTCATAGTAACAACTTACTGACTATGAAATTACTTTCCTTTAAGTTGTTGTTGTTGCTGCTGCTGCTGCTGTTGTTGTTGTTGTTATTGTTGTTGTTGCTTTTTTTGTCCAAAGTATTTAATATAAAATGTTACAAATAATCTCTAAAAAACGTTGTCATATAAGTGATAGACAAACAGTTGTTTAGACAGACTGGCAGACATATAATTGATATTTGTTGGAATTATTATAAAAAATATCTGAAGTTCATATGTGATAACCAGGGTTCGGATATCAACGTTAACGTATAGACTATAAGGCCTTATAAGCCTTGACGAGGGTATAGTACTGGTCACTGAAGTACATCGTACGGCGGTATTAAACATTTGCCATTTGTCCTCTCGACACTCAAGCCAGCTTTTCCTACTTCTGGTCCAATGCAACGTATAAATAGCTGTCATTTAATAACTGTCGGCGGTGCCTAAAATAAATTTTTGTCTAGTGTTAAAATAAATTGCTTTTGATCTTCATACAAGCTTCACTTACGCAACGTGATTTAATACACAAGTCTGAATGCATGCATGCTTATTCCTGCTCAAAGGTCTTAATGCATGATCGTGCAAGATCATGTGTTTGAAAAAAAAAACTTCTTTTCTTGGTCCAAAATGAAAGCGTTGCAGTTATAGCCCGCTTCGATATTCCTTATGCTTATTTGCACAGATAATGAGCCTTTGCTGCAATAAAGTCATAACTCAAAATATAATATAAAGAAAAAGGATTTAGAAAATATTTCTTTAAAGGCATGCCTGCATTCTGAAAGAAAATTCCTGAAAATTTCTCTCTACACTACAGTGAGATCGAGGGAAATTTAAATTCTTAAACGCATCTCTGGTTGTTGTTTAATTGAGTTATAACTCTTTTGCTCCACAGGGTCGAAATGTGTGCAAGTGTAAAAATCGGCTTTTTATGCTATTCTATGGTTTTGAGCTCTTCGAGCTGAAACGTTATTTTCAAAATTTTTAAATCAATCAATTCCGCACTGAATGATCCGGTGATATATAATTTTGATATATAAAAAAAAATTACTTCTTCGAACATGTTCGTTTACGTTATTATCCCTTAAATGGATTAACCAATTTTGACACTATTTGCGGTGATCGACGAGGATTTTAAATGATTTTATTTTTATTGAACATTTTTATTTTGCAATATTAATATTTATATAGGCTAATTGTTCTAACTTAGTTAAAATCTCAGAAAGACATGATGATAAATATTCCTAGGCACAAAGGAAGTCAACATCAGTTTTATTCAACTTACACAGCAGAGCAGAACAGCTGTTTTCGAAATTCGCTACACTTTCATCTTCAGTGCTCATGTGTATATTGTGTTTATCACCACTGTTTAGGTGGCTGAGTTGAATGTGATAACAGTTTTCTATTTACACAAATTTTATTGTGAAAAACAATCCGAGAACTGTATCAACCTGATGTTAACACTTGTGTGTTATGATACCTGTGTTACCATCTGATTATTTTCTTCGTGTCCCATTTTTCTGAATTTTTTGTTCCATTTATTTTATTTTGTTTCCATTTTAGTTAGAACAATTAGCCTATATAAATATTAATATCGCAAAATAAAATGTTCAATAAAAATAAAATCACATAATAATTTTTTTCTTTCTAATATTTTTTTAAATATATTCTTAATTCTACCGGTTGGGAATGTTAATCGATTTGACACTGTTTGTGGGCATCGAAGAGGATTTTAAATATCAAGAGCTGATTTGTGAAGACAATCGGCGTAGATGTTTAAAAGTTATTAAAAAAAAACCTAAATGGTTTGATTGGAATGGAAGAATTATTTTTTTTATTTTCTAATTTTTTTTCTATATATTTTAAATTCTACCGGTTCGAATCGGCCCATTTTCCAAATTCTGGAAAGATCTTCAGAACTTTACAATACGGTTCAGTCGTTCAAAAGTTATAGGCGCCTCTCATCCTGACATATACACTCACACTTACACACACAAGCATAGTGACGGCCTCTCAAAATGTTTCAAGGAAGCTTTCTTGGACCTCAAAATTTGGAGGTCTTATGAGAACTCCATTTTTTCTAAACTTGATAGAACCACAAATTTTCTAATTTAAATTTTCTTAGCGGGAAGATAAAAAAAAATAAACAATCGGATTTTATTTTGAAATTAAAAGCAACTTATAAAATAGATTTATAACTGGCGTTAGTTTCATTTGTGTCCATAAATAAAAACGTGAGTACTGATGATGCAAGTGTAGCGGCATTCGAAAACAGCTACTTTGCTGGGTAAGTTATATAGACTGGTTGTATTCTTTGCAACTGTCTTTTGAAATTGAAATTTAACTTAAAATTGCGATTTCCAATCCCTGCTATTCACAGAGCAATCCCTGGATTCATTTGTGTTGTTTGTCTGTATTATTTATATGATATCTTTATGAATATGTGCTTTTGTTTCCTTAGATATCAATACTCAAGGGAATATAAATAAACAGAAAAAAAAATTTATAATAAAAATGAAATTATTTATTTTAATTGCAAAACTATTTTGATCCAATGAAACTTAGAAGTTTTATAGATGCTTGATTGAATACGTTGCAGATATGAATTAGAAATACGACAAATGCAAAAAAGGGAATTATTTCTTTTAAAAAATTTTGTTTAATTTTGTATGAAAGTAATAAATCAAGTATTAAATTTAATTTTGTGTCTTAAATTCAGAAAAAACTTGATAACTATTCCAAATTACCAAAGGGAAAGACAACATCTGTTTTATATATTCAATTTGTACAGCACAGCAGAACAGCTGTTTTGGAAAGCCGCTACATTTTCATCATAAGTGCGCATGTGTATTTTTGGTCACTTCCCATGGTAATTTTTGGTTTATTCACTTAAACGAAGTCTTTCCCCAGACAACATTTTTAAATCACATTAACGAGATGGCCCATAAAAAATGGGTATTATCGTTTAAGATGATCCTGTTTATCAAGTACCAAATATGCTGAATATCTAAAACTGTGAACGCAGTAACAAACGAATCAAATAAATCGATAAAAAAAGAAAACTTCAACGGCCCTCGTATAATCGAGCACAAAATATTTCATAGTAGTGACTTAAGCATTAAACACAATAACGACAGCAGGCTACAGACTACAACTTGTCAAAAATAGAATGCAGTTGAGTATATGAGAATGATTATTTTGACTACTACAGGCAACACGGCTACTGGTTATTGTCCCTGCTGTTTTTGTGGTTGTAGTCAAATGAAACTAGTTTCCTTTTTGGTGAGCGACAATGAGTAGATGCAATGTTGCCAGTACAACATAAATAAACTCAATTATTGTAAACCTGAAAATATATTGTTTTATTATACAAAAAGAAACAACACACTATATTTCCAAGCTAATGGACTTTAAATATATTTTATTGGAATAACACTATTTAAGAGTATTAAATATATGAAAGCGGCTGCACTGGCGTATGAAAAGAATCCTACTACAAACAACAACACATGGTTATTGACTTGAAGGAATCATTTTAAAAATAATTCAGTAGCTGACTACGAGACAACGATTGTAGCCTACGGCTTTTGTAGTTCGGTGTTCGTGTAGCCTGCTTTTGTTATTGTGTTTAATGCTTTCTTATTAAATATGTGACAAAGTTTTAAGCAAAAGAAATATTGAAATTATATATGATTATTTTGAATTACATATTTGCCATGCAGGGCGTTCTTTGTTTCAAATGTTGCTCATACGCGCAGCGTTGGTTGCTGCGTTCAACTATAACTGGGAAACGCAACAGCAGTACAATGAATTTGGTTTCTTTTTTTTAAATGGCTGCAGAAACAAACGAAAAAACTCTTAGAATGCAAATTTCTTTGTCCCTCCTTGTTCTTCTACTTCTTCTTCATCTGTAATTGTACATTTCATATGGACGACTTTGTGCTTCAAAGATTTTAATGAAAACGACTGAAAAAAAGTTTCAAAGAAAATGGTCCACAAAAGAAATTTCTTTATAACAGTTGCCTGTTTCTGGTTGGATAATCATTTTCGGCGGTAGAAGTTAAAAGAAAAGAGCCTTTTTAATTTGTTTTTCAAATTGATGTTTTTAATTTAAAACCAGCCAGAAAGACTAAAGATTTTGTAGTTAAACAACTACTTAACTTGTGGTTTATAATTCTTTAATAAGAAGAAGACGTGTTCTTAAAAAAAGTTTTTATGTATAAAATTTTTAGTAGATTAAAAAAAACGGAATACAATAGGCAGGAATAGATATAATATCTAGTAAATCCTTGTGCAACATATAATACAGGGTAGTTTTTTATAGAGGTATGTAATTTTAAGTGGAAGAAAGTTTAAATTTTTTTTGGAGTAAAGTAAAGATGAGTTTTTAAAACTCTTCAAAAATACATGCGTGTGAAGAAAAATTTAAATTTAACTAGCCGAGACACAAACCGAAATTTGTACCAAACCTTTTCTGCAGTTAGCAGAGCTCTGTTAACTACTTAACAGTTCGAGCAAATTTTTACTAAATTCATTTATAGACCAAAATCCAGGAATTGGAACACAGTCAGTGTGCAGAATACATGACCCAAGGAATACTTGTGCAGATATAACTATGGAATGTACTGGAGATGTGAAATATTGTACTCAAACACATTTGAAAAAAAAAATTTTCTTAGAGATTAGTGGCCACTGTGGGGAAGTGGAAAATACTACCAATATGCTACTATATACAAATGATGGCAAAGAGAGGATTTATATAGCAGAAAAGGACTGACATCTGAAATAATTTTTTAATTCGAGTAATACCAGTTTCAAATTTTATTTCTCGAGAGGATCAGTGGCCACTGTGGGGAAATGGGATATACTACCAATATGCACAGTTGATACTGAATAAAGCGCTTGTTAATTTTCGTTTATTTTTCATTTTATAAAATATATTATTTTTAATAAATTATTTTTATAAAAACAAAACTTCGAAACTTGAATTCGTCAACGTTGATGTACGTCTCTGTCATCAATGATGACCACATTGTTGGCAATACATAAAATGTGTGCATATGTGTTAGTAAAGAATTGCTTGTGTATTATTTTCAGTCATTCATTACTTGTGTCAGCAAAACAATGTTCAAATTTGACAAAAGCGTTTCATTTAATCAAACGTTAGTTCATATTATTTATTAAAACTTTAATTCGTTTTCAATTAACTTTTGACTCATTCGTGCCAACGAATAAAAATTCAATCGATACAAGTTTCATTTTAGCACCGTTTGCCCTAAAATTATTTCTTTTTACTTTATTATCTCCATACAATTTAATCAAGAAAAGTACGTTTTAAGTTTGATTACCTTCGAAAATGTTATATTTAAGTTGAAGGTTTTGTGCGCTAAGAGTTTGTGAAAAAGCTTCCGCGATATTTTGTGCTCTGAAGGCATTTTGGTGATAAACCAAGAACTTGAAACATTTATGATCTTTACAGAACACTGACTTCCGTCAATTTATGCGTATTTATTCACTCATTTACAGATAAAATATTTTTGTCTGAAGGTCAGCAAATGATTGTCTTTCAACCAACTATTTTTATACTCAATCCGGTAATATTTTCTATTTGGTAGCATTTGAAAGTGTTAACAGAATAGTTTATTAAAAATGAATATGGATTACAATTTCAATGATCGCTTCTCTTACCTCTGCTGTGGGAAGGAGATATTGCAACATATTTTCAATCTCAGAAGGAAAATGTGAAATTAATGCAAGACCGGCAATAGTCGCAGACTATTTTTTTATCAAAATTAATCTAAATGTTGTTTTATTTTAATCTACAATAAAATATTACATTGAAGTATAACGTTTTATTTTAACAAATTTTCTTTTTATGTGCAGACAACGGAAAGTTTTCTACGATAAGACATAAGATTTATACATTTGGCCTAGTCGCTAATTTTTTGAGCGATAAGAGATCGTACAGAGAAGCACATAATAAAAAAAAATTATAATCGTTATATAAAAACACTTGCGTCAATTCTAAAACAATTATTTACTTAAAAAAGATAAAATCGCAGTTCTGCGAATTCATAAAATGCTTGTGTAGAGTAAGTAGTTCTATACTGAATACTCAGGTATATGAACTGCTATTTTCGATTTAGGAACAGTTAACAGTTAAACGTTACTGAAAGTGTTAAGAAAAAAAGTGTTAAAAATGAAAATTTTTTCTTTCCTAATAATAATAATATCTCTGGCTGCTGCAGTATGTGGAATGGGTAGATAACAATAAATGTTATTTTAAACTGTTTGCATTGTAACATATTTTTACTCTCAGATAGAACATGTCAAATGGAGCCAATGCCGGAATCAGTCCCCAAAGGCCACTTCGGCAGCAGAAAGTATTACACATTCATATCAGGGCAGTGCAAACCTTACATCGCCGCTCAGTATGTTTTTAATGCTAATCAGTTCAGCTCCCTTGATGATTGTAACTATTTCTGCAAGCGCGGTGAGTTGTATTTTGAGAATTTATTGCCAACTCCACTACACTCGCCACGTATTATTAACTTTTTACAATTTTTATTTTTTTAAGAATTTTTTTTTTACTATTAAATCATTATTATTTTTTTATTTTCTTATTTTTATTTTCTTTTTTAAATTTTATTATTTTTTTTGTGTTAGGAAAAAAGGAATGAACCCATTTAAGTTTAGAAATTAAAGTGTTAAACAAGAATTCCCAAACATATAAATTGAACTATAATTTTGCAAGTGTCTGCGCCAAATTAACAAAAGTTATAAATTAACCTGCCTTAAACTTGAATTTTGGCATAAAACCATAAAGTCATTCAATTCATTATGAATAACTCGCACTAACACTAAAAGCTTCAATAAAATGAAAATTTTTTCTTTCCTAATAATAATAATAATATCTCTGGCTGCTGCAGTATGTGGAATGGGTAGATAACAATAAATGTTATTTTAAACTGTTTGCATTGTAACATATTTTTACTCTCAGATAGAACATGTCAAATGGAGCCAATGCCGGAATCAGTCCCCAAAGGCCACTTCGGCAGCAGAAAGTATTACACATTCATATCAGGGCAGTGCAAACCTTACATCGCCGCTCAGTATGTTTTTAATGCTAATCAGTTCAGCTCCCTTGATGATTGTAACTATTTCTGCAAGCGCGGTAAGTTGTATTTTGAGAATTTATTGCCAACTCCACTACACTCGCCACGCATTATTAACTTTTTACAATTCGTGTTAAAGTGCTGCATTTTCAAAATGATGAAAATTTTTTATTAACTCAACAATTTTATTTAACACAAAGACTATTTTTTGCGATTTAATTATGATATTTTTGCGACAAAGAAAGTTGACTCTCAGAAGTATATTGAAACGATTTTTGTTTCTTATCAGATAACTTATGAAAGAAGAGGAACGAAATTATATTCTAAAAACAACTCAAATTATTCCACAGCTGTGAGACAAAAAATAGCAACGTCAACGGATTTTATCTTTAATTTCCCACAAAAGTTAGAAGCTTAAATAGTATTTCAACACTCACAGTTTTCTTTGCAGTTAACTTGCTTTGCAACATCTCATCTATTCAAACGACTAGGTTTTATTAAAATCCGTTCAGTGGAGCAACAGATGCCGACTTTCCAAAATTTTTTATAATTTCCTGTTACTGTACGCTGGTCAAGTGTTGCCTGTTAAAGCTGACGAAACACTTCCGATTTGAGTATGCAATTTGTTTCGGTTTGATGCAAAGTGTGACTTTTTTCATTTGCAGTTGGCCAAAATTAAAAACTCTCTTATGATGTGACATTTGCCACACACGCTGTATATTTGTATATAATATATAAACGAAATGAATAAATAATCTTTTATTTCACGCTTAGATCCAAGATGTGAAATGAGCACATATCCTGGAAAAATTGCATACAAGCGTAGATATACCCACACCTACTACACATTCGACTCAAGATCATGCAAGTCTTACAGCGCCGCTGAATTTGTTGAAGGTATTAACATGTTTTGGAGTTACACTGATTGTAAAGAGGGGTGTATTCGGTAGGTTGTTTTGAATTCAATTATAATGGAAGCAACCATTTATATATATATATATAATATATTCTTTTTTGAAAATCTTAGGAAAAAGCGATCGCGTACTTGATGACAAAAATTAAATTGAAAGAAATTTAATTGATCGCAACGACAATATTATGTGGAATTGCCATTCAGCAAATAACATGAGATATATTCTCTGCACTTATTTTAATTCCATTAAAAATTTTGTAAAATTTCTTAATACAAATAAAACTTCCTGAGCGCACAATTTTTTAATGAAAATTATAAAAACTAAATTACTTTTAATCCGCGGAACAATTAAAGTCTAAAAAACAAGGCAAGACAAAAGCATGAGGGCCTGGCAAGTAGCCAGCCACTGTCATCGGTTGTTGGAGTATCGCACAGCCAATCTGTTGTTGATATTATTTATGGTGCATAATGGTTGCAACTTTTCTGCTAAAATTCAGCTGCAAAGCAGGTTTTTGCTACAGCTGAAACAAAGTTCAAACTTTGAAATTCGACAGACTTTTTCGTAGGCCTCATTATTTCACACAATATTACGAACAACAATCGCCTTTTTTATAACATTTACAAAAGAATTGATGAACTTTGACGAGGAATGGAATGGACAAGGAGAGAATAAGTAAATTTTTATTTTTTTAAGAATTTTTTTTTTACTATTAAATCATTATTATTTTTTTATTTTCTTATTTTTATTTTCTTTTTTAAATTTTATTTTTTTTTTGTGTTAGGAAAAAAGGAATGAACCCATTTATGTTTAGAAATTTAATTTACCAGTTTAAAATTTTATTTCTCGAGAGGATCAGTGGCCACTGTGGGGAAATGGGATATACTACCAATATGCACAGTTGATACTGAATAAAGCGCTTGTTAATTTTCGTTTATTTTTCATTTTATAAAATATATTATTTTTAATAAATTGTTTTTATAAAAACAAAACTTCGAAACTTGAATTCGTCAACGTTGATGTACGTCTCTGTCATCAATGATGACCACATTGTTGGCAATACATGAAATGTGTGCATATGTGTTAGTAAAGAATTGCTTGTGTATTATTTTCAGTTATTCATTACTTGTGTCAGCAAAACAATGTTCAAATTTGACAAAAGAATTTCATTTAATCAAACGTTAGTTCATATTATTTATTAAAACTTTAATTCGTTTTCAATTAACTTTTGACTCATTCGTGCCAACGAATAAAAATTCAATCGATACAAGTTTCATTTTAGCACCGTTTGCCCTAAAATTATTTCTTTTTACTTTATTATCTCCATACAATTTAATCAAGAAAAGGACGTTTTAAGTTTGATTACCTTCGAAAATGTTATATTTAAGTTGAAGGTTTTGTGCGCTAAGAGTTTGTGAAAAAGCTTCCGCGATATTTTGTGCTCTGAAGGCATTTTGGTGATACGTATTATACCCACACCTACTACACATTCGACTCAGGATCATGCAAGGCTTACAGGGCCATTGAATTTGTTGAAGGTATTAAAATGTTTTGGAGTTACACTGATTGTAAAGAGGCGTGTATTCGGTAGGTTGTTTTGAATTCAATTATTATGGAAGCAACCGTTTCTTATAAGTTACCTTATTTAACTGTTAATTAATATATTCTTTTTTGAAAATCTTAGGAAAAAGCGATCGCGTACTTGATGACAAAAATTAAATTGAAAGAAATTTAATTGATCGCAACGACAATGTTATGTGGAATTGCCATTCATCAAATAACACGAGATATATTCTCTGCACTTATTTTAATTCCATTAAAAATTTTGTAAAATTTCTTAATACAAATAAAACTTCCTGAGCGCACAATTTTTTAAAGAAAATTATAAAAACTAAATTACTTTTAATCCGCGGAACAATTAAAGTCTAAAAAACATGGCAAGACAAAAGCATGAGGGCCTGGTAAGGGCTCTCTGGACCATCATTTGTATATAGTGGCCTATTGGTAGTATATCCCATTTCCCTACACTGCCACTAATCTCTCCAGGAAAAATTATTTTTCAACTGTGTTTGAGTACAATATTTCACATCTCCAGTACATTCCATAGTTATATCTACGTCAAGTATCCCATCATCTATTTTTTTTGCGGTTATGGTTCTTTGTGCCGGATGGAAAAGCGGTTTGTGGACTTCTGTCTTTTGTGTCACCCTGTATTAACTTCTATACAACATTCAGCTATTTCGAAAGCGAAATTCACAATGAGATTGATTTTGTTTTCTCTTTCAATTGTTTTACATCAATAAATTCCATCAGCTGTAGCGAACTGAAGACGGTTACGGCTTTGTGAAAATGGCAAAAGATATAAAATGGCATGGAAAAATATATCGTTGTTGCTTAAAGCGACAGTAGAGCTTCTGAAAACGGATTTGTTTTTGTGCCTGCATTCACCTTCGAATGAATAAGTTTGTCATATGCTGGCGATATAAAAAATTATATATTTACTTAATTTATTGAAGCTTTTAGTGTTAGTGCGAGTTATTCATAATGAATTGAATGACTTTATGGTTTTATGCCAAAATTCAAGTTTAAGGCAGGTTAATTTATAACTTTTGTTAATTTGGCGCAGACACTTGCAAAATTATAGTTCAATTTATATGTTTGGGAATTCTTGTTTAACACTTTAATTTCTAAACTTAAATGGGTTCATTCCTTTTTTCCTAACACAAAAAAAATAATAAAATTTAAAAAAGAAAATAAAAATAAGAAAATAAAAAAATAATAATGATTTAATAGTAAAAAAAAAATTCTTAAAAAAATAAAAATTGTAAAAAGTTAATAATACGTGGCGAGTGTAGTGGAGTTGGCAATAAATTCTCAAAATACAACTCACCGCGCTTGCAGAAATAGTTACAATCATCAAGGGAGCTGAACTGATTAGCATTAAAAACATACTGAGCGGCGATGTAAGGTTTGCACTGCCCTGATATGAATGTGTAATACTTTCTGCTGCCGAAGTGGCCTTTGGGGACTGATTCCGGCATTGGCTCCATTTGACATGTTCTATCTGAGAGTAAAAATATGTTACAATGCAAACAGTTTAAAATAACATTTATTGTTATCTACCCATTCCACATACTGCAGCAGCCAGAGATATTATTATTATTAGGAAAGAAAAAATTTTCATTTTTAACACTTTTTTTCTTAACACTTTCAGTAACGTTTAACTGTTAACTGTTCCTAAATCGAAAATAGCAGTTCATATACCTGAGTATTCAGTATAGAACTACTTACTCTACACAAGCATTTTATGAATTCGCAGAACTGCGATTTTATCTTTTTTAAGTAAATAATTGTTTTAGAATTGACGCAAGTGTTTTTATATAACGATTATAATTTTTTTTTATTATGTGCTTCTCTGTACGATCTCTTATCGCTCAAAAAATTAGCGACTAGGCCAAATGTATAAATCTTATGTCTTATCGTAGAAAACTTTCCGTTGTCTGCACATAAAAAGAAAATTTGTTAAAATAAAACGTTATACTTCAATGTAATATTTTATTGTAGATTAAAATAAAACAACATTTAGATTAATTTTGATAAAAAAATAGTCTGCGACTATTGCCGGTCTTGCATTAATTTCACATTTTCCTTCTGAGATTGAAAATATGTTGCAATATCTCCTTCCCACAGCAGAGGTAAGAGAAGCGATCATTGAAATTGTAATCCATATTCATTTTTAATAAACTATTCTGTTAACACTTTCAAATGCTACCAAATAGAAAATATTACCGGATTGAGTATAAAAATAGTTGGTTGAAAGACAATCATTTGCTGACCTTCAGACAAAAATATTTTATCTGTAAATGAGTGAATAAATACGCATAAATTGACGGAAGTCAGTGTTCTGTAAAGATCATAAATGTTTCAAGTTCTTGGTTTATCACCAAAATGCCTTCAGAGCACAAAATATCGCGGAAGCTTTTTCACAAACTCTTAGCGCACAAAACCTTCAACTTAAATATAACATTTTCGAAGGTAATCAAACTTAAAACGTACTTTTCTTGATTAAATTGTATGGAGATAATAAAGTAAAAAGAAATAATTTTAGGGCAAACGGTGCTAAAATGAAACTTGTATCGATTGAATTTTTATTCGTTGGCACGAATGAGTCAAAAGTTAATTGAAAACGAATTAAAGTTTTAATAAATAATATGAACTAACGTTTGATTAAATGAAACGCTTTTGTCAAATTTGAACATTGTTTTGCTGACACAAGTAATGAATGACTGAAAATAATACATAAGCAATTCTTTACTAACACATATGCACACATTTTATGTATTGCCAACAATGTGGTCATCATTGATGACAGAGACGTACATCAACGTTGACGAATTCAAGTTTCGAAGTTTTGTTTTTATAAAAATAATTTATTAAAAATAATATATTTTATAAAATGAAAAATAAACGAAAATTAACAAGCGCTTTATTCAGTATCAACTGTGCATATTGGTAGTATATCCCATTTCCCCACAGTGGCCACTGATCCTCTCGAGAAATAAAATTTGAAACTGGTATTACTCGAATTAAAAAATTATTTCAGATGTCAGTCCTTTTCTGCTATATAAATCCTCTCTTTGCCATCATTTGTATATAGTAGCATATTGGTAGTATTTCCCACTTCCCCACAGTGACCACTAATCTCTCCAGGAAATTTTTTTTTCAAATGTGGTTGAGTACAATATTTCACATCCCCAGTACATTCCATAGTTATATCTGCAGCAAGTATCACTTGGGTGATACACTGACTGTGTTCCAGTTCCTGGATTTTGGTCTATAAATGAATTTAGTCAAAATTTGCTCGAACTGTTAAGTAGTTAACAGAGCTCTGCTAACTGCAGAACAGGTTTTCTACAAATTTCGGTTTTGGTCTCGGCTAGTTAAATTTAAATTTACCTTCACACACATCTGAAGTCGGTTAGTCTGTTCGCGAGGTATCGGGAAATACAAAATTCGGAAAAAGTATTTCTTTGAAACACTCCGAAATTTTATATCTTGTCAGTTAATGTTCTCAATTCATATATAATAATCGAAATCCACATCAAACACCGCTTGTAACGTTGGAATCGGTTGATTTGAAAACTTAAAAAAAGAAATAGTGGTTCTGCACGAAGAGATCAACAGGATAGAATAGCACAAGAACCAAGTTTCGATAGCATTGCGTTTAAAATTGGCGAGAAGTTACAGGGATGGCCTTTGGAGTCAACTGTTTCAATTTTATTGTTATTATTTGTTTTTTTTTTTAAACTATATCTAATACAGATCAAGATCAAGAAGGAAATCACTAGCGCGGTAACCACGTTGCACGTACGGCCACAGGGGCATCGCTTATTCGACCTGCCCATTTATAAGCATCCAGAATGAGGTTGCATAATTATAATGAAAAAGTTACACACGGAACAACAAACTTAAATATTCTTTTTTACATTTTTGTAAAGGCTATAAAGAGACGGCTGTTATTAACTGTTAAGGTTCGCAAGTCCCTGTTGCAAGACCCTGTATAGGAGTTCATCAGTAAATTGCTTATTGATTGATTTACTTTCTATTAAATGAGGCGCGTAATACAACGTTTTGTTTTCTTCTATTAAATCAAACAGCGAAACAAAAGACTGGAATTTTATATTTCGCGTAAACGTAAATGAAGCAGAAGCATTCGTGCACTGCTTGACGCAGCGGGTGTGTGTGTGTGTGTGTGCGGCAAATGCCAGTATGTTATTGTCTTTTCAATGGAATAGAAAGAATTCATTTGTTTTAATGTCATATAAATCTATTTTTGTGTCATCTTCAGCTTTCTTTTTAAATAAATACAAGATAAATTAGGCTGCCTTGTCATAGAATTTGTCTTGCTCCGAGGATGTTGTATCTCCTTAAAGTGTTTATCCTGCCATGATGCTAAACTTAAAGATCTTTTTTATTATTAATAATATTAATAATACATTTCTCGAAGTGCTGTGCAGGACTTGGGCTTTAAAGGACATAGACAAGGACAAAGCAAATATTTTTGTTTGTTTGTGAAAAAATATTATAAATGAGTGTGCGTTGGTTTGGAATTGCTAAAAAAATCTATATCCCATTCTTTTAAGATGAATCGGCGTATTTTTTTTCAAACTCTGTAATATTTTTCTTGGATAAACATGATTTAGCAAAAAATACATGAATTTTTTATTATATTTTTTTTTGTTCCTGTTAAGAATTTTATATGTTTTTGTTTGATTGGTATTACAACAGTTTAATAAAACAAAAATTGTCTAACAGGCGGTTTAAAAAAACTTGACTAAATTTTTTCCTAGAATTTCAGAACACGTATTTGCTTGTGGGTTCTATTTTTTAAGGGGGAGATTAACATGACATGGAAGAATAAATTCAACATGAAACATTAATTTTTTGCACATAAAAGATTTAAAAGTGAATATTTAATAAATATGAAAAGAATTTTCTGCATGAACTGTAAAATATTTAATAAAAATACATCCCCTTTTCACTACCTCCAAGTAACAAGCTGATGACTGAAATTATAAGGATCTTTGTCATTGTCTTTCTATGATCTTAACGAACACTAAAGTTTTAATAAACCATTTAGCAGTCGTAATTAAAATTAGCAAAATCCTAATATCAGTACCTCGCAATTGTATAACGAGCGTGCTCTTTTTAGAGTGTCTTAACTCTGAGTTGGCATCACTGCTTTATTCGAGCACCCATTTAACTTCTGATAGTTGCTTAATCGTCTTACCCCAGAGAGCGACGCATGCGAATTGTTGAAATTTTAATAAAAATAGTTGTTCTATTCGTCAAACTGATCGTTCAGCTCTTCCATTTTAAGACGTACATAATCGTCCTTCAGAGCCCCTAATTCGAATATATCGTTCTCGGACCACACTTAGTGCCACTGATAATGTGCTTACCGTGAGAAGCCAAACAGTGCGCAATGGAGCAGCTGTAGCCGCTGTACAGGAAAGCATGCAAGATGACCCTACTCAATCAATTCGTCGTCGTTCTCAGAAATCATCCCTCTACTTTATGGAAGATTTTGCAACAGGATTTTGACTTAAAAGCTTTCAAGATTCAACTTGTGCAGGAATTAAGGCTAAGCGACCATCGCATGTGCCGCCAATTCGGCGGATTAGTTGAAGCTCAAATTGATATTGTATTTTCCAATGACGCCCATTTCTGGTTGATTTGGCTCTTAAATAAGCAGAATTGTCGTCGCATTTGAAAAAAAGAAAGAAACCATTAAATATCACACCATCGAAATACCATGAAATCCACAGAAAATTACTGTTGGATTCGCTTTATGGGCTGACAGACTCATTGACCCATTTTTCCACAAAAAAAGATAATATGGTCAGAATGTTACAGCCAATGGTGAACGGTATAGGGACATGATTCGAAGTTTTTTCATACCTCATTGATGTGGCAGTAATCTCGCTGATGTGTGACGGAGCCACATGCCACACAGTGGGGTCTGCATTTGATTTCATTAAAGAAACTTTTAATGAAAAAATAATTTCAGGAAACGGCCTAATTAATTGGCTACCAAAATCGTGTGATTTAACCCTATCGGATTAATTTCTTTGGGGTTTTTTCAAGTCACTTGTCGACGTTGAAAAACCTGAAAATCATTAGCCAAAGATTTATCGGTAAAATGCGGTTAAACATGCTGCGAAAAGTTGTTGAAAATTCGTGTTCCAGATTGCGTCTTCTAGACGCCAGTTGTGGCGGCCACATGCCAGAAATCATATTTAAAAGTTAATTTCATAAAATATTATTTCAAATAAAGGCCGTTTCATTGATATTCAAAATATATTTCCTTGTTTTATTATGATTTAAACTTGCGTCACTCCATAAAAATCACCCATTAACTATAAATCATTTACGGATTAAACAGGTGTGATCTATAAGTCCATCCATTGTGAGTATGATGATGATGCGATGTTCTCATGCAGTGCAACTCAGATTGATGAATTATCGTTATTTTGAGGAAATCAGAAATTTATTTTCATGATTCATATTCTTTTTTGTTTAAAAGTTCTCATTTTGTGTGAATGAGAATTTTTTCAAATGTTCATCTTTGTTATAAATCTCTGTTCAAAAAACCTTCATAATTTAAATGTTTTATTCCAAAAAGTGCGTTTGAAAGAGTTCACAAAAACAGTGGACTTTAAGTACCAAAAACAGTACGCATTGCTGGTCTCTGGTGTACATCCCAAACACTTGATTCTATTTGGAGATCTTTCGAAGTTCTTAGATATTTTATAGCGGCGTGGCTGTCACCAGGACTATTCTCTGTTTAGCAAAATAATTCTTATCAAATGCCCATTTAATAAAATGCAAGTTTCGCCAGTATTTGCAACAACTTGCGGTTTGTTCTTCAGGAAGGTCCGTCTGCGGCAACTTGTGAATGTCCTAACTGCACATTGAAACCCTGGGACCCACGCAAGAAGGATGGGTCTGGAATATAACGACTTCTGTAGAAGCTGTAATGATGAAGAAGAGGGGGAAGGTTAGGTTAGGTTATTAGGGCCATTGTCAAGACAATGCACTTGGGTCCGTTCATTCGGTCCCGTTGTGATACCCTAAAAAAGAGGGGAAACTGTTCTCCATCTTCTATGTCAGTGCCCTGCCTTGATGGCTGCGCTGCAGATTTTTGCAGACCTCGAGAGCCCGGCGTGTGTGGAGCTGGTTAGAATTTCGGCCTTTCTCAGGACCACAGGTTGGCTCAGACCCAAGTGCATTGCCTCGGCAATGGGCCTATTAACCTAACCTAACCTACCTACGGTTTGTTTTATCCTTAAAAAACATGAACTCACGATTTAATTTAGAAAAAGACTGGGAACAGCTGCAAGAATATTCACATCGATGCACTTATTGAATCCATAATTCAGTTGCTTTAATGTTATTAAAAATAAATTTTTTCTCATTATTTTTAAACTTTTCTTAAACTAAATTTCTTCTTCTCTATTTCCAGGTATGTGCCTTCAATATTCATTCTACTATCATTTAAAAGTTTCTCTGCTTGCGTCCAATTGTTGTGAGAATAATTTCAGGTATTTCCACTTCTTTCAGCAAATACATAAACAAATACTTTAATTCAGTTTCACAATATTCAAAAACAAAAGCAACCAACAGTTTACTTACACGCAAAAGCTCTTATTAAACATTTCTAAAGGAACTTGAAGAATAACGTCATAATAGTGTACCAAAAAAAAAAAAAACGAAACAAAATGCACTACAAACAAATAATGTTCAGCTATTAAAGATTAAATACGAACTACGGCCATGACAAAAAAAATTAACATAATAAAAAAGGCCATTTTTGTGTTAACGCCAACGCTGATATGAAAAGTTTGTTTTTTAAGGTTCTGCAGTATTCGTGCGTAAATGGTTTTTGAGCTAAAGACAGCCATCTCTTTGAATTTCGTGTCGTTACACGTTTCGACAGTGGGAAGGGGCGTTTAAGTTAATTGAGTGCCTGCTGAAACTGTTTAATTAATATTTTCTAATCAGATTTGGTTTGAGCAGATGCAAATTAGCCTGCTTGTCAGGGGGTGAGAGCTTTTCAAAAGGGAACAGTTAATAAAAGGAAAAAATGTTTCCGGAAAAGTACTGCGACTTATTAAATGATAATGGTCGCACTTGCTGTTCATAAGCGTTTAATAATGGGTGGACATTATCAAAAGTCGGGAGGGATAAAACAATATATAAATTTTCGCTTAATGAGCTAGAGAAATAACTGAGGCTGGTACTGCAGGAAATTCCCCGGCGAAATGAATTTTAGAAGAGCTACAACAGATTATCTATCTTCCAATCCTGCTGCATCTGCCCGGTCAATACTATTCTTTCCTTTCCAGTTTCGGCAAAATGCAGGTGTCATCTCCTCACAGCTGGTGCTTATATATATATATATATATATATATATATATATATAAAGAGCGGATGATGGTACTGCAGGAAATTCAACAGATTCTCTGTCTTCCAATCCCACTACATCTGCCCTTTCTAGTTCGGGCAACATGCACTGCTTGTGTAGGGGTCGTCTCCTCAGAGCTGGCTCTTACATATAAATAAAAAAAGTGACTGTGCCAAACCTTATATGCCAAATAAATTTCAAATTGTCCAATTATGGATTCGCCTTTTCGAACTGAAAAAATATTGAAATAAGATAAAATTCTCCAGCTCTGGAATCCTTGTTTTGTATATTGCTGAGTTTTATTAGCATTCTCTTTAAGATTATTTTCGATATATCTACCTGGAATCGAATCCTAGATTTTGTTTGACTTCCAATACCAGCCAATTCAAACAGTTTTTGTTGAAGTATAAAATGTGTTTAAGTGCAGGAGAAATTTTTTTATTTACATCATTTAGTACATTAAAATAAATTGAAGTGTTCCAGCTCTGGAGCTTTCTGCTTGCCTTCTCTGATGTCTAATACTAATGATACAATATGCAGTGTTTTGAATTATAAAGCACAAAAAAACAGTTTGTTATTTAGGTAAAAATTGTCAGTTATCCAACCTTGGAATCGAAGTTTTTTCTTTGTTCGATGTTTAATACCAATTTAATCTATTTTCTCTGAAATATAAAATATGTTCGAATATTAAAAAATTGTTTCGTTTAGTTATTTTAATATTAAAAAAAATAATAAATAAAATTTAATAAGCTTACCAACTCTGGCTTTTCGGATCTCTACTACTTACAAATTTCTTTCAAAAATATTCAATATTTTTGATATGTAAAGAAAAAAAATATTTTAATTTGGTTAATTTTGTGTTAAAAAAAATAATAAAATAAAAAGCATGTGTCCAGCCCTGAACCCAATGTCACTATTTTGTTTCATATTGAATAAAAGTCACAATTTATTTCTAAAATAGGAGACATGTGAGGTTGATAAAAAAGTCTGTATTATTTATTTACTTCAATATTAAATATATAAATTTTCCAGCTCTGGATCTCTTCTATCTTATTTCTATCGCCAACAGATTGCTTTTGAAAATCAATATGTTTAATTTATAATGACAAAAAAAACTGTGATGACTATTTACCTTTAGGGAAAAAAATTCAATTATCCATCCCTGGACTCAAATTTCAGATTATGTTTGAATTTAATACCAATTTCATTGTATTTTATAAAATATGTTTGGTTGCCAAAATTGTTTTACATAATAACTTTTCTGTTCACAAGAAAAAGTATTCCAGTCCTGGGATATATTTTGGGCTTTACCGATATATTGATAAAATTCATGACAAAAGGTTGGATGTTTTCATATACGAAAACGTTTTCTATCGTGCAGACCTGGAAATTAATATTTTCCGTTTGTTTTTTAGTAGCAATAACATTTTTTTTCTGCAATATAAAATAGATTTAATAAGCAAAAAAAATAATTAATAAATTATAAATAAATAATAAATATATAAAAAATAGCTCATACTTTTACATACCAAATAATCTGTTTAAGTTTTCCACCTCTGGAACTCCATTTTGAATTTTGTTGAGTTTTAGTTGTTAACAATTTAGCAGCATTTATAATAAATCATTCCAAGAATGAAGCTTCTAGCTCTCTTGACGTTTCGGAAACCGGGTCACTTTTGCAGACAGACGAACAACGCTTGTTCGACTTCCCTATTTTATGTGCTTTTACACGACAGGCTATATTTCTTGGCGTGTATTTCGTCCAGAAAGATTGGATGAAAATTAAAAGTCCCGAGTGAATGTCACTGTCAATTTAATTACTTACCGACTAGAGCAGAACGGTTGTTTTCGAAAGCCGCTACACTTACAGCATAAGTAACTTGCGTATTTTTGCTCTTTATTGCTTATTAGGCCGGTAGAATAAAAACATAATTTTTAATGTGTGTGTTCATCGCTCTGTTATGAAATAAAAGTTTCATCGAAGTCATAATTTTGTTGGTATTTTACTTAACTTTCCTTTTAAAACCGACAAAAATATAAACCGTTCTATGCTGTTATTTTTATATTTAAAAATGATTTTATCGCTGAAACTTTTTCGTTTTAAAATCGTTCCATGAGCGGGCAGAGTTCTCAGGGATTTTGAAGTTTTATGAAACTTTTTTTTTTCAAGAAAACAATTCTTTAAATTTCTTTTTCTTATAATTTAAGAATGATAAACTTTGCCTTTTTTTTGTTGTAAAGGGAAAACTCATTAAAAATATTGCGTTGTTGAGGAAACACCTCAATCAAATTCCAGCCATTCCATTCACATACAACAACAAAAACATTTAAAATACTCATGCCACAGCAGAAGTTTTGCAGCGCCCTACACAACAACAAAAATTTTAAACATTCATAATAAAATGTTGTCTAATTACTTTTGCTTATTTTATGTTCTGTTAGTCCGTGTTATGAGCTGGATAATGCTCGGCACTGTGGTGGGGTGAAGGACCGCAGGTTTTGTTTAGTTGTCTTCCTTCGCTTGTTGTTGCTGTTGCTGTGGTTGTTCTTCTAAATGTTGTTCATTAAGTTTAAAGTTTATTAACGTGGGGAAATATTAAGTGGAATAGGGAATATAAAAAGTATAACAAACGAGTCTACTTATTTCTGTACTCACTTATTTCCGTTTCCGTTTTAAACGCTATAGAAAAGTAAATATGATAACCCCCAGAGCAGAATACTTAAACTCCAAAACCAAAAGTAATTCAAAAGACAACTGCTCGCGCTACAAATCCTGCAGCCAGCTTTTGTGTGGAGAATTACGGCCAAAAGTGTTGTACGACTTATTTTGTATGCGTTTGTATTTAATAAGTTGCGATGTCATCAAATTCAGACTTTTAGTAGTTGAGGTGGATGTCCGTACTATTTATTCTGCGGCACAGTGTGACTTAATATTTCAATTGCAAGTTGACGTCAATAGCAGCAGTTACCAGCGCACAATTTTTATATATATTTTTTTTATAAAATATATAAACCAGCCCTGCCCTGGAACAATTATAATTTAAATTCTTTAAATAACAACACTAGATTAAGTTATCAGGGACAATGAGCCGCTGTATATCCAGTTGTTCTATATCAGGTTCTTAACAGGTCGTACAGGAACAAGTACTTTTCAATAAGTAAATTTAATTAAGTGGAGAATTTTTACAGGATTTAAATTTTTTGTAAAAATAATGTGCGGTAGATGGCGCAAATCTGTGGAACTATCAGCCTGATTACGTTTGGCGTTTTTTCATTTTCAAATTCGACAACTTGTAATAGACTAAAAAAAATTAGTTTTTCGTCTTTAATTTAATATAAATGGACGAACTTGAAGGCGCAGATCACCAAACGTAGTCAGGCTGAATAGTTACCCCCGCTCGTTATAATTTTATTGCTCCTTTCAAAGCACAACAACACTGTGCCCCATAATAATAATATTTTTGTTAAGTAAATTTGTTTATTTTAAAATACAAAAACATTTTATTACTGCGAATGAGAGAAATCCTTTATCCTGTGTAACAGTGGCTCCTGTAAAAGAAATTAAAAAAAAATTATTCCAGCTCTTATTCAGGTATTTTTTTTTCAAATAAAATGGCAAAAGAATTTCACAACGTTTCATTTATTTTTATGTTGTGCAGTTCATTTCAACTTCAAGTGAAATAAATGAAGTACATTTTTTCCTGCAACCAGAAAGAAGATGTGCTAAAGAGAAAGTATAAAATTATTATGAAAGGACTTTAATAAAAAAAAAAATTGTTACATTATAAAGGGATTTGGCTTTTAAAAAATTATAATTTTAAGTGCGTTTTGCTTAAATGCTTTATTACAGCAGCTCAGCCATTGTGTTAATGTGTTTTGACAAAAAGTATTTGAAATGTTTAATTTAAATTAATTGAGAAAAATCCTTTTACTAAAATAAAGCAGATTAAATGATTCTTACTTATTTACGAGAGCTTGTGTCGCGCCAGTATTTGAATGTTTGGATGAACCAAATTGTCAATCAACCAGACAAGCGGAAATAGTAACGTTTAGTCTAGATCTTTAGGTGCGGTCACATGTGGCAAAAATGTATAACCATATTGTAAAATAAGTATTTCAATTGAGATAATTTTCTTCAAGTAAAACAGTTTCATTCGGAATTAATAATCAGCGTCTTAAAATTCGATATAATTAGAAACAGTTTTCTTGACTGAGTCAAAATAATATTCAATAGTATTTAGTGGTCACACTTTTCTGGACAAATATTTGCCCAAATGTAACCGTAACTTTACTGCTTTTGTGTAGTTTGATTATAGACTTCATTTCTGATCATGGTGTATTTAGTATGCACGGTGCAAACGTCTGCTTTAGGATGAGCTGCTCCTTAGCATCCGCAACAGACTTGTGTTGGCCAAAGCCGGGCAATGCGACTTCGGAGTCACTGAAAAGTTGACAAAAACCAGAACTTCTTGCAATAACAACCCGTTGTAAAACCATTAGAAAAGATCCAGCTTTGCACTACTTCAGGGACATAAGTTAAGGATCTTATTGACTTTAATAATGGAATGTCTTGCTTTTTTTACTTAGAAGTATTACAGTCATCTAGGCTAAGCTTATGGGCTCTTTGAGCGCACTACGGACCTGACTACAAGTCCCCATCTCTCAACAGGACGCTGTTTAGATTACAACCATTGTAAAGGGTGTTTTCTTTATAGGGATATACAAGTTTGAAATGGAATAATGTAGAGATGAATTTATTAAATTGATACGAAATTTACTGTATTCGAAAGATAATTTTCTGGTATTAAAATTTAAATATGACTTGGGGCCTATGACCGCCACCGCTCCCTCCGATGTAGTCTAATCTGGGCACCGAATTTTCGAGGACTTATTTCAACATATGGGCTCATATATTGGCAATAATGAGGTGAATGGTGTCCTGCAAGTAGTCAATTATTACGGGCTTATCACCGTAGACTACCGTTTTCTCATGTCTCTGCAGAAAATAGTCTAGTGGTACTAAATCGCACAATCTCAAAGGACCTGATGAATCTGAAACCTGAATCAATAAATGAATTGTAGCACGATCGCTGTGACATGTTGTGCCGTATTATTGAAACTACAGTTCCTACTTATCGGGGTTGGTTACTTGATGAACGAACAAGTCTGTAATCAAGACTCTATGACGCTCTACAACGAGTGTAATATTTTGACCACTAGTGCCATCAACCCATAATGCACACGAAACAGTCAGTTTTGCTGGATTTAACGCGCTGTTTCAATATCAACATGAGGATTATCATAAATAAATAAAAAACTATAAATTTAAACAAAACTGAGCTCCATCGCTAAATAAAATTCTCGCGATGCGTAGTTCGTAAAAGAATCATGATTTTCCAAAAAAAAATTTTACAATTTTGACGCCTGAAGTCAGTTAATCTATTTATGTCGAAACGCCAAAGCAAATTGAACAAAAAAGGGAAAAGTGATCAGTGAGTTCTTGTTATGACTTTGATCTTTGTTTTTAAGCATCTCTCTTATTAAAGTGGAAGTTTGAAATAAATATCTTTAGTTATTCTAAGATATGTTGGGTAAAGGTTGCCTGATGATCTGCATTAGCCCCAGTGAAATGCGCATGGAAACTAGCTAAAGCCCCTCAATTGATCACTTTGAATTTTTTTAGAAAGATTTTGGGAAAAAAGAATCAGCTCGAAAATAAAATCTAAAGAGTATGAACATAAATCAGTTGATAAAAATTTAGTCGCCCATATATTCCCATTTCCTATAAATTTATTCGTTAGAGAAATTCCAAATATGAAACTTGACTTAAATCCAAATTTCTTTATTCAAAATCCAACTGTTAAGGATTATGGCTCTTGAATGTTATAGAGGACAAAACAAAATTTATTGGCTCTTTAACCCGATTTCCCAGGATCCTCAGTTATGCTTTCTAGAATCTTAAAATTTTCATATATAGAATTTCAAAGCTACTCGGCATGGCTGTATAAAAGTATAAAAAAGTATGAAAGCTAAGGATCTCGTTGTCTCTTTCATTAATTTTTTCAAAGTACGTCCAAAAATTTGGTTACTATTAGAGTTGGGTTAAACTTCATCAAATGCTCAGTTTTGCCAAAAAACTCTGGTCAAACCCATGTAATTCAAATGGATTTGACTAAAGGCTTTTGGCAAAACTGAGCGTTTGATGAAGTTTGCATTTAGAATTTAGATTTTTTTTGTGTTAACAGGTTATCAGAGGTCTGTTGACGTGTCTGGTTTGTGTCTAGGGTTTTTAATTTCGTAATTTAACTCCACACACCTCTATAAAAACACCCTTTAAGTTGATATTTTTAAGTAAATATTCCACAAAATTTCATGAAATTTTTTGCTAATTATGATATACCCGACATTTGTGAGCCGTACTTGTGACCTTAATAACTATCGATCACATCAATTTTCGACTAATTTTTCATATAATTGTGGTCATATGGAATCAATGCAGGATTGATCATTCTACTCCATTAAATCAAGAATTGCAGACTGAACTTTGTTTCATTAAAAGTAATCCAGAGGCGTTCAAATCGGAAGAGTAATTTGGATCCATCACGTAGCACAATTCCTTAATTAAAAAGGTTTTTGAATAGATTAATTTTTGAAATGTTCTTAAAATGGAAATGCCGTTGAAGGATTCACGATGACTTGCAAAACTTTAATAAACAGAACTGTCAGCACAGTCTGACATGCTGAGCTGTCAAACCACAGTTATCGATAGCGATAGTTTTCATGCAGTGGAAAACAGCTGATTTAAATTCAGTAGCGCTGTTTTCTTAACACTTTTTCAGATATTGAATATGAATTTAATTAATTTATCAGCTGTAAATTAAATTCAATTTGTATCATGACTAGTTTGATATTAAAAATGGTCCACCAAATAATTGTTGCTGCGCGTAAAAGCATGCAAAATGCTGAAAATCATTCTATATTGAATTCACTACCATCGGATAATGCATTTAAGTTTGATTGAGTTCTCACAATAACGAATTCCCAACGCGCAGCTGAATTATCAAAATTCAACAATACGATGATTAAAATAAGATTTCCACACAAAACAACTCGGCTACTGAAATTTCATGAAAACTGACTGCAAATTAACTAAACGCGTGTACTGGAATTATTGTCGCCATATAGTCGTATATACACACACAAACACACACGCACACATGTAAACGAAAAGTTGACCAAGCAGTTAATTAATTCATGACTGTGCCCACAGTGAAATCCGTTGTGTCATGGATTGTCTGCTTCTGCCATTTAAATTTTAATACTCATGGCTCGTATAAAACCATTGAATTGACGATGGGTGAGGATTGAATGGGAAAAACTAATTAAAACATTAATTTTTTCAGGCAGAATTCAAATTATTAATTTCTGTTTTGTTATATTTTTTGTAGGTTTTGACAGAAAACAGCAGATACGAATGAATGGTCTGAAATTATGCAAAATAGTCAATTAACCAATTAGCGAATGACAGTGACCCTTTTCATAATCATTTTGTTTTCTATTCAGAGAGTAGATTGTGGATATAACGATAAACATTTTTATTTCATGGCATTTCAGCCAAAGCTTTTCATAATAAATGAAGAGCTTTTGCTTTTAGTTTTAGTTTGTGAAATTCAAAAAGACGAAGGATCAATACAAAGTCAACTGGAGTGTACAGCCAATAAAGGATACTTTTTTTTAAACTTAATTATTAACATTAAATTTCATTTCGTTGAATTTGAAAAGCTTTGAGAGCAACAACCAGCTTTAAAGATTAAATCCTGCTTATCGCGCATCATCACTGGTTTGGTGAAAAAAAAATTATATATTTTCTTTCTGTTAAAACACTTACTCTAAAATGATAAATGATAGATAAGATTTGGCTCTAAGTAAAAGAGCGAAAGGAAATGTGTTAAACTAAAATAAATTTAAAAGGATGTGAACCTGCAATTTTCGTTGAAGACGATAATGAAAATCATTCAATAACAAAAATAACAACTAAACTTTCATGTTCTTTAATATTTTAATATCTTAAACACTCAAGAGAAATTTTAATAGCCGATTGTTTTATATCTTTTAAATATGTTTTAATTAGCCTCACACCCTTTTATAAGTTTCTTTATTAAGGCCATCTTGGGGTTAATGCAGTAAATCAACACATCCGTTCCATTCGTATGACTTGAGCATTTTGACAACACAATAACAGCAGCAACAACAATTGCAGCAGCATTTCAGATAGTGATAAGTATGTTTGAGTAAAATGCAATTTGAAATAAAATATGCTTCATTTGTCACAAAAGAAAAAAGAAAAGAATGTAAAACTGAGGCCGCATGAAACGCCACAATCTTGAAAATTATCAAGAGAGTGTGTTTGAAATTTCAGAATAATTTGAAAGGAATCTTAAGAAATTATGTCACAAGGTGAACTTTCGTTCCGAAATTTCATTCCGTAGTTTGTCTCTTCAGAAAACGAAATCCGCTATCAGTGATCAGTGAGTTCTTGTTATGACTTTGATATTTATTTTAGACATCTCACTTATTAAAATGGAAGTTTGAAATAAATATCTCTAGTTATTCTAAGAAATGTTGGGTAAAGGTTCCCTGATGATCTGCATTAGCCCCTGTGAAATACGCATGGGAACTAGCTAAAACCTCGCAATTGATCACTTTGAATTTTTGAAGTAAAATTTTGGGAAAAAAGAAACAGCACATAATTAAAATTGAAGAGTTTGAAATCGGCTATTTTTTCGGAATGAAATCATTTTCAATATTATGAAGGGAATCGTTAACTTTTTTGGTTAAATAAATTAGTTTTTCATAGATTTATTTTAGAAGAAAATCATTAAATCATTTTTAAGTATTTTTGGAAATTGCAAAAAAAATGTAAAAAATATAAAGAAAATATATGGAAAATGGTTAATCTAAACGTCAGCCCTGTTTCAAAAAACTTAATGAAGAACACGAACTGATCAAATAATTACGGAGTTTAAAAAAAAGATAGATTTTTTCGAAATTTTTCGCTCGCGATATCTCATCAACGTATAAACCGAATTTGACCCGGTTAACAGTGATCGACGTGGTTCTTAAATACTAGTTAATATCGGTTAAGCCATTTAAAAGTTGTTCTAAGAAATCACTTTGAAAAATGCTTATATTTTTTTTAAGTATCGTGAAATCTACCAGTTCGAATCGGCTCACGGGAAATCTCTTCTTTCGGTTACTATAAAAGAATCGAGAACAGACTGACCAGATATATAATTTCGGAGATTAAAAATATAAAAAATACTACCTTAAATTTTTTTCGTTAAGTTTGAAAAAATGCTTTTTTTCTAAGGTTTTTTGAAATTTCTTTAAGTGACCAGTTCGAATCGGTTCAAATTCACAGAAAATCCAAGTTCAGGAATGTTGTTCAGAACGCCTTCAGTTTTGCTGTTCAAAAGTTGTAAGCGGGTCAAATGCTTGTACACAAAAAACACACACACACACAGACGCACATACCCATACACATACAAACACACACACAGACACATACACACACTCACACACACATTCAGGCATATTGAAGGTTTCTCGGAATTAGTCAGGAAAGTTTCGTAGGATTCCAAAAGGCGGAGGTCTGATAAAAACTCTTTTTTGAAACCAATTATTCTTGGAATTTATTTTAATTTTTAAGTTTTAAAGCGGGATGTTAAAAATATTTACGTTACACTTGGGACTAGCAGAGGATCATATTAAGACGGGTTTGATTCTCACAAGTATTTATGATGTTGCCACGAATTGGTAACATCGCTAGACTATTAACAAAAAAAAATTTTTTTACATATTTTGCGGATCGATGAAACTGATCGGAATCTGAAGATCCACAAAAAAAATCGTACTAACCTATTCCTATTGAAATCTGTGACATCGGCGAGAAAAAAAGTAAGTTAATCAATTAATTGTCTCAATTAAGGTGCATGTCTAAACATGTTCATACATGTATAAAATTTCAAAATTATATAATTTTTGTTGTTTAATTTTTCTCATAGTTTGAATGAAATACTACGGACCATTAAGGAAATAGGATTCTTGTGTCTAACTTTTTTGCTTGTAACAATTAATAAATTTGTTCAGGAAATTAATTGCTGTTGAAAAGAAGATATTTTCCTGAAGGAGCTAACCGATAACTAGTGAAATATCGAATATAAAACGTTCATACAAAAAGCGTCAAAACTCCAATAAATTTATTAATTGTTAATTGAGGAAATATTACAACGATATTAAAAGGAACTGGTCTCCTTCAAAATGTTCAACCTTCATAATGTTTTAAGACGATTAAGTGTATAATTTATGAACTCGCTTTTTCAAATTTTACATGAGCATTATTGTAACAATTTATTTTTATATTCTACATTGTGTACTCACACATACAAAATACACTTTTATCTGGTAGAATGCCTACATCATTTGCTACACACGATTCTATAAGTTTTCGCGCGATTTGGCATAATTTATTCAATGAAGCTTAAAATCCCTACAACAAACAATTCACCAAGTCATTCGATGCAACAGCACACAAAAACAAAAACAATAAAAATAAAAAAAATCACGTCGAAAAATAGCAACAAATAAAACTACTCAAATAAGCAACCAACCGTATCAAATGAGTTTATTGCTGCAACGCTATTGTTGCAAACAAGCACAATGCGACAACGAACGAAAGCAGCAACATCAACAGCCACAGTGAAATTCAGCGCCAGCAGAAAACACAACAACAAATAGGCATCATTATAGAGATTTTGCGATACAAAAAATGAAACATAAAAATAATCGCTCGAAAAAGAATTGAATGAAAACTGGCAAATGGTGAAGATGATTAAGGAAAAATTTTTAAAAGAAAGAATAAATTAAATGAAGAAATAAATTTCATTCGCTCTTGTACTATAAAATCATAAAGGAAAATGATAAAACTTTTTAAATGTATTTCTATAATAAATGGATTTGTTATAATATGGCATTTCATTTATGCGCAAAAATGTTAAAGCGTACCCGGTAGTTCTGAGATGGCGAACTATCGTTCGAGCGCATAAATGACATATAAAACCAAAACAATTTTTAAATTTGGTTTTTATTTTAAATGCTACTTATTCTATTGAACGATAGCTTGCGACAGCGACGAACTGACGGATAATATATTCTGGAAAAAGGAATTAAAATGTATCACCACCATCAGGCTGTAATCTACTGTATCCAATCCGTCTCATAGATTTGTGTAATCAGGTCCTTCAAACCGATCTCTGACAGTAAAAATTCATCGTATTGAAAAAAAAGTTTGTTCGAATGATGCAAAGGCTGGAAGTGGACAAAGGAAGTGGAAATCTCTTCCTCACCAGTTCCGTTCACGACAACTTCGCCAGAGCTCATTACAGGAGAGGCCAGACCCAATGGAAAACATGGCCGTGACAACCCCCGTCATGTCTCTAAGGTGCTTATTTGTTAGTTGTGTTGGACTCTTAACGTGGCTACTGGCTCGGCAATCGAAGAATCCATGACAAAGTTGGATTGAGTTCGCTCATCTGCTGCTTTTCTATCTAGAAAGCTAAAGTATTTTAAAAGCCCGCATGGCAGTCTTTCCGCTTTTTAACTAGAGAATAAGAAGTAAAACGATTTTAAGAATCATCAGGTTAGTGGGTGCCCTCCACTCGCCGGCGAACTGTGCAGATTCGGATGTTTGATACTCCATCTAATCCGTCTCGTGGATGTGGGTAGTCAGGTCACTTCAGCCGTTCCTTGGTAACTGGGAAAACTCTTGATAGTAAAAAAAAGTTTGTTTGGACATGCGCAAAGAAAGTGGGATCTCCTGTCTATTAATAGGAAGTGTCAACTTTGTCCTGCTCAATTCTGTCAATTAGCATTCTGTCAGTTGTGCCAACATACATTTTATTTCTCCCCACTGTGCAAAGTCAGAGTATATTTCTTTTTATCTTCGACCTGAAATGCTCTTCTTGTCTTAATATCTTTCGAGAAAACTCTAGAGCCAACAAGATTAATCATGCTTGATCGATTATTATACGAGGGCGCTCATGGCTGCGATGTTTTAAATCCCGAGTTCAACTCCGCTGTCGAATTTTTCTGATCGGTTTTAGTGCTGGATTTTGTTAACTGTCTGTCGGATTGTCTCAATGACGAAGGAATAGCACTGGTTCGCTGAATATTACCGACAGCGATTAACAGCGTCATGTACTAAAAAGAACAGGATGCAGCACCCTCCTCCATCGTTATCTGTAGCAAAAAATTCACCAGCAAAGCAAAAAGAAAAAGTAGCCACGAAAAACTTCTCTATCTCTTAATCTCTCTTCGGCTGTCTTCTTAACTCTGTCCTATCCTCCCTTGTTCCGGATTATTTGACTGCATAAGAAGGGGTCATACTGTTCGTGTTACTACAAGATAAAAATAAATATACTCTGACTTTGCACAGTGGGGAGAAAAAATATATTCCAATAACTTTGCTGATTCTGAACATGTAGTCTGAGTGTTTCTGTAACTTAAAAAATATCTTAAAACATTTAAGAAGAGAAGAAGTTAACACGTGGCCTATGAAGCCCGAAAAGCCAGTGTTCAATTTCGCCCTCAGTCATGAATATGGGATCGAATTTTTATGATCTGCTGCAATAATTCTGGGCGGGCTAATTTAATGATAAACGCTTATCACTGGTTGCTCAAAAGTATCCACGTACTTCCTTCATCGGTTCCGTTAAAAAAAACAATTGAAAAAAAACCAGTGAAGTAAAAACTAAAGTGGCTACAACAAACTCACTTTCTCCCTCTTTCTCTCTCTCTCTCTTTCTCTATATCTTCGCAACTCTTTCCCATCTGGTAAACTAGTACTAGAATATCTACGATCTACTAAATAAAATAATAATACGATCAACGTGAAATTGTCGCTCGGAAATAATTTTACTACAGTCTGTCAAGGAATTGTAAGTAAATCCCTTGTAATTTCGTTGCATTGTAGTTCTTTTTTTCAATTAATTCTTTTTTTAACTTTTTGAAAAATCCTTTCAAAATAATAATTTCCTAGAAAAATGTAATTCATTTTAAATTTTGTTCTTGCTGTCGCTGAAAAATATTTTTTAATGAAATATTATCTTTAACTATGTGAAAATCTTTTGATATTTGTTCGAACAGTTTTTTTTATAACATTTTTAAAATGAATTTCCACAAGTCACTGCACTTTTATCAGCAGTATTTATTTGCGTTTTCTTACCTTCTGTAGGGAATTTATGGTCTCTGCAATCCGTGTATAGTTTCCACATATTTAATATGCGATCCAATAAAGTGTGTGTAGTCTGCGCTACCATAAATAGGATCCAGATGGATTCTACTTATAGGATCGACGATTGCGGTCTGTGCGTCTCTTTCTACGTCAAGTCGGTTTTCCGAAGCGCTGAAGACTTCGTTCTGGGATTGATGTTCATTTGATGTCATTTCTATTGAAAATCCGCAGTTTCTAAAGTCGGTTGCAGGCCTGGAAAATGGTATAAAAATAAACTGCTGAAATTCACTTTTGTTGTGCTTTTAATCAATTTTTATAATTCCGAAAGAACTGAATTGATATTCAACATCAAGCAAACAAGGTTAGACAATTCCAGAGTTGGACGATTAAAACCTTTGTTTGGTATTAAAAACAGTAGCAGACGGACATCTCGCAGTGGTTTGAATAAGAAGAATGTTAATAAATATAGAACCTCTAAACTACTAAGTGGTTTTCTATAAACATTTTATCGGCAGCAGGGGAATAGTCAAGCTTTCAGATTCTTGTGTAGTAAAATCTTTGAACGCACCAGGAGCTGGGCTAGAGAGGGCAAATGGCAAGCTCGTGTTTGAAATTTTTTCTTTAGCTGTTTTAGTTTTACAACTGCTGGTACTGATTTGATATTGAATATTCACAGTGTCGGGGTAATCCCCTAATTGTTGGCCCTACTAAAACATGCATATTCCTATTAGTGGTTATCAGAACTGTGGGGTCATATACATCCATTCCAATATGTGTATAACAATGGGAACTTAACAAACTCACACAAACTCCACAGTCACACGCTCACAAAAGCACACACACCCACAAACTCATCGATGCATTCCATTTTCACGAAATACACTCACTGACATTTATTACTTCAATAATAATATGAAATTATAATTGCGTGAATACGCAGTAGGGGTGTACCAGTACAGCTAAGAAATATGAAAAAAGCGGTTGATTTTCCAGGCATCTCTCCCTGTACAGTCATTAAGCAATAAGTTTTTTCGAAAACCCAGATAAAAAAGTATCTTTCGGAAGATTCCTCGGGTTTACCAGTGGGATTTTTTAATTCCTTAAAAATTACTATAAACTTGAGTTAATTCGAAAATAAACTTTCTCGAAGAATGCTGGAGCTTGACTAATTAAAAATTATTACAATTAATCTAAAATCCTTCAGTGAGTTGTAATTATTCCGAACACACACTGTTACGAACTTTCGAAAAGAAGGAAACTTTCTTTTATTTGAAGTTGGGACAATTATCTGAAGACATATTTTCAACAAGAATAAAGAATCTCAATAGAGTGATAAAACGCCAACATAAAAATAACAATAACAACAGCGGTTGTGTAGCCCGCTACAGCTAAAACCGTTTTAATATTGAAGGGCCGCCTCACGTAGAAAGCAACGCTTTTAAGTTTAATAATAAATAATATTTACAAGTCTCCGGGGATGTTTTACAAAATCGTTTGGTGAAAACAGAAAACATAAATTCTTCATCTAGAACTTAACAAAACGATGCCAAGACTTAATAAATAAATATCAGTCTAAATACTTTCAGCTAAAACACTTGAAAGTACCTGCCAGTCGGAGCAGTTTTAATACTCAATTCCTTAACATAAAGGAAAAGCATTGTTGTCATAGGAAATTGCTGGCAATGGAAAAAGGAAATAACTTTACATGGAAATGAAAAGCGAGAGAAGAGAGATAAACTGAAGAAGAAAATCATTTCAAATGGGTTTGTAAAGTTAAGCCAAACACAGACACATTCATATTGACGAAGACATATAAAAAAAAGACTACAGAAATACACCTGAAGTACTAAAAGTACGAGTATTTTATCGCAAATGTCTTGCCAACAGTCAAAACAGCTAAAACAGAACTTTAAAGGTAATAAAAAATAAATTTGAAATCAGTGGGTGGTGTCCTAATGCCAGTGGATAATGTGGATAATGCACAATGCGTTTCTCTCCGAGAGCACTTGCATTGTGATCGACATGCCAACGCATCGCTCTACAAATTATAGAGAGAATCTTTTCTTTGGCCTGGCAATCCGCTTGTGGAACAAACTACCTGCAGTGGCCTCCCTGCCACTCTCAATTTGAGCAGACTTAAATCGAATGTCCACAGACACAAATCCCTCTATCCGACCTTCCAAGACTTATTTTCTCAATTACTGCATTATATTTGTAGGGGTCATCCCCTGGGCCCTGGTCTTACTTAAAAACAAAAAAAGTAAAAAAAAATTAATTGAAAACGTTTTTTTTAATTTTATACGCTTGACTCCAAAGGACATCCCTGCAACTGTCCGCTAATCGTAATCACAACTCTATCGTAACATAGTTTTTGTGCTCTTCGATGCTTTTGAGCTCTTCGAGCTTAAACTCTATTGTGTTAAACTTCAAATCAACCGTTCCAACGATAAGGGCCATTAAAGTAGTTTTCGGTTACTATAAAAGAATCGAGTACACTAAATGTTATACGATTTCAGAGTTTTTCAAAAAGTACTCCTTCGAATATTTACGTTTACAAAATCTCGCGAAAGAATTAACCGGTTTGGAAACGGTTTGTGGTAATCGAAGTTGTTTTTAAATATCAAAAGTAAAATCGATCCATGCAGTCGTTTAGAAGCTGTTCTAGAAAGAAAAACACTTTCTTCTGAGTTGTTTTGATATGTTTTGAAATCTACCGATTCGAATCGGTTGAAATTCACAGAAGGTTTAATTTTAGAAACACTCTTCAGAATTCAGTTAGTTTGAATCGCAGCCGTTTATAAGTTGTTCCAGAAAAAAAATCATTCTTCTAACTTTTTCGAGCTATTTGGAAATCAACCGATTCGAATCGGTTGAAATTCACAGGAGGCTTAACTTTAGAAACACTCTTCAGAACTCAGTTAGTTTGAATCGCAGCCGTTTATAAGATGTTCTAGAAAAAAATCATTCTTCTAAGTTTTTTCTCGAGCTATTTGGAAATCTACCGATTGGAACCGGTTCAAATTCGCAGGAGGTCTAACTTTGGTAACGCTCTTCAGAATTCAGTTAATTTGGACCGCAGCCGCTTAGAAGTTATTCTAGAAAAAAATCATTCTTCTAAGTTTTTTTTTTCGAGGTATTAATAAATCTACCGATTCGAATCGGTTGAAATTCACAGGAGGTTTAATTTTAGAAACACTCTTCAGAATTCAGTTAGTTTGAATCGCAGCCGTTTATAAGTTGTTCTAGAAAAAAATCATTCTTCTAAGTTTTTTTTCGAGTTATTAGGAAATCTACCGATTCGAATCGGTTGAAATTCACAGGAGGTCTAACTTTGGAAACGCTCTTCAGAATTCAGTTGATTCGGATTAGCCGTTCAAAAGTTATAAGCCAGTCACATACTTACATACACACAAACAAAAATATACATATGCACATACACACACAAGCGCTCGCACACATACACAGACAGAAAAACAACATTGCGACGGGCTGCGAGAATTAGAGAAGCCTTCTCGGACCTCAAAACTTAAAGATCTGATGAGAACTAGATTTTTTCAAAATAGAGTAAAAACAAAAACTTACCGATTTTAAAAAATGTTCAATTTTCTTAACGAGAAGCTAAAAAATGTTACCCTAAAATTGTTCCTATTAGTTTCAGCATTCCTTTACAACTCTGTTTTATGGCATTAACTTTTGCTGGTATGTCGGCCAGCATCGTTTAAAAATTTAATTCTTTTGTCGTCAAGGGAAATTGAAACCATTGAAATGTAAAACACAAAACAACAGGGAAATGAAAACTTTATTGTATCTTCGAAATAATTCACGATAGTTTAACGTTTCTTTGCTTGTCAAAGGATGTCTTCGTTAAAAGCCTTCAGCACTTTAAGAGGCAGCAGAGATGGGAAAAAATTGAAAGAATTTTTTGTGAAGATTTTTAATGGGTAAAAAGAATACAAAGAAAAAAAATGAAGAACATTTTGTAGATATAAATTATTCCAAGGCAAGTGGGCGTGGCTTGGTATTGATAATATCATAAGAATATTAGGGAGTTCGATTAAACGGGTTTGTTGCAAGCAAAATATAGTTGCTATAACCATGACTTTTTGTCGGGTGCATGCTTTTATTTTTAATCCAACTTAGCATTAATTAAACACAATTGAGACTTAAAAAGTATTTTAAATATCAGTTACCACAAACTGTCTTCGAGTTTAAGTTTCAAAATACACCCGGCATTAAACACCTTCTCTTATTTTTGTGTCTCCTGATTGAATGTTTGCCTTCCAGGAGCTTCACATTTTTATATTTCGCAAGTTAAACTATTTTTAGTATCATTGAATCGAAAATAAACTCTGAACGACTATTAATTCTTCTTAATTTAATAGATTTTCTCTTTACTATTTCTCTCTTTATGCTTAACAACTTGTACAAACAACTGTCAAGTTCTGTCAAAACCACTAAAACCGCTTGCAACTATTTACCATTTTGTGCAAAACGAACCCCATGACAGATAGAAAAAATAAGAGGAAAAAAAAAGGATTTCACTCGCAATAACAGTTTTAATGAAAATAAAATCACATGAATTGACATAAAATAAGAACACACACACGCACACGCTTGCAAAAAAAAAAGGAATAAAATAAGAGAAAATTATATAGTTTTTGTTGTCAGCCAAAGAGAACTGCAAACATTCAATAGCAAAAACAATGGAATTTCACAAGTCAGTTAAATCTAATGACACAATTGTTTCCGTTTATTTTTACTTTTAATTATTTAATATTGAAGGAGAAGGCCAAAGAGGCAAGTGCAAATGAACGGGAGTAGAATGAATGCAAACGAAAATGGAGTTCAGTTAAGTAAATTAATGGATTAAGGGAAGAGTTGTTTGGGTGTCAAAGATCGTAAAAGATTCCAATCAAATTTTTTGTAAAAAGCAAAAATTAGGAAACTAAAAGCAGTTAAGAAATAAACTACAAGAGTTTCATTTGAAGCAGAGGAGGCATACGGAATGAAAAAAGAAGTAGAAAAAAAGAAATTTTTAATTCCGCGCACTCTTCCTGACTATAGATCCACAAGCTTAGCCGATCTGTTAGCTGTCATATAGAGAATGAGCTGAAATTTGTTTGTAATTGTTTTTGCAACGTTTTTAAAGAATGAGAGGCCAAATTTTTTAAATCTTTTCGTGGGCGACTCCCACGAGATATAACGATAAATACAGTTGTCGTTAAAGCCTGGCTGACTCCAACTCGTTAATTGTTTTGTATATGAATCAGAGATCAGAAATGAGTACCAAAAATTACTTGTAATGGGTGTTTTTTATAGAGTGACATAAATTTAAATCATAATTAAACAAGGAAATATATTTGAAATATCACTGAAATGGGCTTGATTTGAAAGCAAATTTTATGAAATTATTTTTGAAATATGATTTCTGCCATATGGCCGCCACGGCTGACATATAGAAGGCGTAATACGGAACACCGATTTTCAACAACTTTAGCCCATTTGATCAGATATATATTTTCAGAGTTTTTAAACCAAATCACTTTTGTTTTGTGTATTTTCGTTCACAATATCTCGCCGACGGATTTATTAGATATTGACCTGTTGATCGACGTGATTTTTAGAGCTGTTAGTTTTTTTAGGAATCGATAGATCAAGCAGTTGAATAGTTAATGCACACACACACACACACACACACACACACACACACACACACACACACACACACATAAATAGTGACGGGTTCTCGCAATTAGTCAGGGAAGCTTCCTAGGAACTCAATTTTGAATTTTCCCAGCGGGAAGATAAAAAGCGTCAAAAACGAAAAATAGGGCACCATCACACTTGTGTTTTGGTTCATTAATGTTTCAAGGTTATTTTCAAATTTACTTTTTAGTAGAATTTAAAAAAAAAATGGCGTTTTCTTAAATAAATTTATTATATAAACTTTGATTGAATGTTCTTCGAAAGCGTGTAAAAATACTTACACTTAAGGGAAGATGAGAACATGAATCGCACGAGCAAAAGGAGAGCAAACATACAACTGAGTCGTATAAAAATAGATTTCTGTAGAAACGATTTATTTAATTTAAATTTTATTAAAAAAAAAATGTTTATTTTTATAATGCTTTTTGCCGTCATTGCTGTGCCACAAGTTCCTATAGTTTTGGCCAACAAAGAATTCGCATGTTACTTTTTGTTTTATTATTTGTGAGCGTGAAAGGTCAAAGTAATTTGTTTGCTAATTCTGCATTTAATTAAGAGGAACTTGTGCAACTGTAATTATCTAAATTTTTGTAGTTATTCGCTCTTGTACCGACTTGTTCACGTTGTTTTGGGCTGGTGGTAATTGTTGCAATTAAATCTTTTTTCATGTGTTTCCCACTTGGCTAAAAACTTACACCATTTCATTGCACAAAATGTCAGAAATTCTTATAATGACTGCAAGAAATATCAAGTGCTAAACAGACAGTGGTTTAATCCGACAAAAATGAAGAGCAAATCTAAAATAAGAAATTTTTAAATGACAAATAATTTAGTGCCACATGAAATTAACATTTGCAGGTTAACTATTCTGGAAGTGTTTTTTAATTCAGAAAGGCGTGATAAATATTACAAACCACAAGGGAAAAACAACACGAGCTTTTAAATATTCAACTTACACAGCAAAGCAGAACAGCTGTTTTCGATTGCCGCTACACTTTCATCATCAGTATTCCAGTGTATTTTTGCTTACTACCATTTTGTTTGGTGGCTCAGTTGAGTGTTGTGACACTTTCAGTTTGTGTCAATTTTATTATAAAAAAAGCGTACGAGAACTCCACCAAACCGACCATCGGATAGTCAGAAGTTCTTCTTTTGTCGTTTGATTATTTTTCTTCATGTCTCATTATCCTGATTTTTTTGTTCCATATCCTTTAAGTGAAACTTATTTGGATTGAATTTTCTTAAGTACATTAAAGAGATTTTGTGCTTTAAGTTTTAGCTGTGAGTAATATTTGTTATTGTTATTATGGTAACTATTACCACAGCGTTTTTTTTAGAGAATTACAACTTTTAGTTGGCATCACTGCTTTACGTGAGCACCCATAGAAAAGTTGGTGTTTGCTTATTGCTTAGTTTCCTTTGAAATTTCATTATAAATCGTGTTTCACCAGAGCAACTCGTGCAAGTTGTTGAAACTTTGAATCAAAATAATTGTTCTATTCGTCAAACTCATCCATTCAAAATTTTATTTTCCGATAAAGCTCATCTCTGTGTGAATGGATACGTAAATAAGCAGAATTGCCTCATTTGGAGGGGGAAGAATCCACAAGCTTTTGTCGAAACACGAATACATCCGCAGAAAATTACTTTTTTGGTGCGCTTTATGGTCTGGTGGAGTCATTGCTCCAGATGTTTTTAAAAACGACGATGGTCAAAATGTTAATGTCAATGATGAAGGGTTTAGAAACACGATTCGAAAGTTTCTCGTGTCTCAATTAAGTTGGCGTTAATCTTGTTGATTTGTGATTCCAACAGGACGGAGCCATATGCCGCTCAGCGAGGGCTACAATTAATTTACTCAAAGAAACTTTTGATGAAAAAATAATTTCACGTAAAGGCCTAATTAATTGGCCAGCAAGATCGTGGGATTTAACCCTATTTGATTGTTTTCTTTTGAGGTTATGTTAGTCACTTGTCTTCATTGATCAACCACAAACAATTGAACAGATGGAAATCAACAATCGCAGAGTTATCGGTAAAATACGACCGCAAATGCTGCGAAAAGTTGTTGAAAATTGGTGCTGCCGTGGCCAGCACATGGCAGAAATCATATTTTAACATTAAGTTCATAAAATTTTCTTTTAATTAAAGACCGTTTCATTGATATTAAAAATATATCCTAATTATATTATGACTTAAACTTGCGTTACACTATAAAAACAGCCATTATGATTATATTTTTTATCCTGCTTTTAAGAAAAAGAATAGCCAACTGCCCCACTGTGCGACTAAAAGAAAACTTTATTATTGATATAAATAAAATTTAAGCATCATATTCTTTCTCTGCGTTTCCTGCAAGTAATTAAATTTCCTTTTGGCATTTCATAATATTCTTTTTTCTCTGTGGCCTCCTTGGGCTCGTGCTAGCAAAATGTCATATCACTTACACACACACAAACACACATAGACGCACATGAATGTAGAGTTTATAAGGCTTTCATTGCGCTTTTGTTAGATCAAGTTTAAATATGAATGAATTTGCAGTGGCATGATTTCATTGTTGTTATTGACACACTCACTTAAGCTCTCTTCATCACATTTTCAGTGGTGTAATTTTGATGGCAGGGTCTTTCTTGCTTTTGTGCGTGTTAATAGTTGTTTGTGAGTGCGTGTGTATGTGTGTGTCAACATATTGCATGAGGTTGTCAATAGGAAACCACAAAAACGACAACAACGATAACGTTATTTCATATCAACTGTTCACCATCTTGAATTGCAAATGTTAAGCAAGAAGTGGTGCGCGCACACATTAAATTTGCATGTCCTCTTTGTGTGTGCATGTGTAAGTGGTTTGTAGCTGAATGATGGAGGAATCACAGGAAAAGGTTTTTTTAATTTTATAACAAAATGCTTACATGACCGCTTAAAGGGTTAAGCAATAAGCAGGTAACTATTTTAGACAATTAAAATGGTGGTATTCATGAGACAACGCTGCTGTTCTAAACTATTTTGAAAAAATTGGCCCAAAATTTTTATCTTAGAAACGCGTCTTCACAACAAGTTTTACAGTATTTAGCGAAACAATTTTAGGGCGGAAGGAATGACAGCGAATACCCCTCAACTGTTGAGATGAGCGAAACTTCTCAATCCCACCTTTTTAAGGCGATTAGTCGAAAGTTGCTACGACCTATTAATGCGTCCACTGAACTAAATTTGATATACAATTTCATTGTGATTTTACTGTTTCTCCCAAGTTAATAATTGATTAATGTAGAGGTTTTTCGGTAGTTCTTATCCCCATTTCACTCTACTGCAGACTCTTGTGAAAAATACTAGAGTTTAGCCAGATCTTCGACAAGAAAAAGAAGTGTGCCTACAAAAGCCGAAGCCTTATCGCTCCTTATCTCTTTCAAAATTAACAAGCAGAAGCCCCTTTTTATTATCAGTGGAGCCAATATGCCACCAACAACTTTTCACAGCATTTGCTGCGGCCTTATTTCACCGATAACTTTTCGAACAATGATCCGGAGGAGTTCAATTGTTTGTGGTTTATCAACGTAGACAAGTGACTTGACATAACCTCAAAGAAAACAATCAAATAGGGTTAAATCCCACGATCTTGCTGGCCAATTAATTAGGCCTTTACGTGAAATTATTTTTTCATCAAAAGTTTCTTTGATTAAATAAATTGCAGAGCCCACTGTGCGGCATATGGCCCCGTCCTGCTGGAGCCACAAGTCAGCAAGATTAACGCCACATAATTGAGGCACGAAAAACTTTCGAATCGTGTTTCTAAACCCTTCACCATTGACATTAACTTTTTGACCATTATCGTTTTTGAAGTAAAATGGGCCAATGACTCCTCCAGCCCATAAAGCGCACCAAACAGTAACTTTCTGTGGATGTCATGGTGTTTCGACAAAAGCTTGTGTATTTTCCTCTTTTCATTCAACCAGAAAATGGCTTCATCGGATACTAAAGTATTAAACGGAGGAGAGTTTAACGAATAGAACAATTATTTTGGCAACAAATTTCATCAATTTGCACGCGTTGCGCTCTACTAAACTAAACAGAAAACAACTGCCAGCTGTTAAATGGGTGCTCAAAGAAAGCAGTGATGCCTACTCAAAACTGTGACACTCTAAAAAAATACTCCCTGTTTTTATCGCTTTGCAAATACAGAAGGAAATTGTTCATGTTGCTTAAGATTTAGTTGCTGTTACGAATTGTCTTGCATTTTCTGTTAAGTTTTATTTCTTCAGAAATTTACATTTTTGACAACGATTTAAAAAATGTGTTGGTCATGTCAAGGCATATATATTCAATAATTGTTAACATTAAAATAATTTTCTTTCCTATTGAGTGCATGGAGAGACTCTTTTTGAAGTCCCCCTGCTTTTAAAAATTATTAATAACATCATCATTAATTTTTGACATTCTTTGACAAATTAATATGTTTGTATTAATAATCACAACATTTAATTAACGCAATTAATTTGCTTACATCCTTCATGAATTGTTATTAATACACTTCAACTTCAACATTAATAATTTATGTTATTTTCAATTTCATTTATTTAATCTTCAGTAATTTATTTAAAACTCTATTTCCCATGGCCCCCCCGATATTGTGAATGTAATAAAACACTACGGCGGCAGTCATCATTTCATTCACTATTTCAATCTCAAATCCAGTGACCAGTTTCAGTTATTAAACATATTTTATTCCTGCTATTGTTTATGCGCTTTTCCACTATTTAAATAATTTCAAACTCATTTCCTCTCTGCAGTTGTTGAGCAAACTATGTTACTCCCTAATTTGGGCAAACGTTCTATTGGATCATATTTGGTTGCCTGCTTGAGAGCTGATACGGCTCATACAACTGCAAACAACCGCATTGATTGTTGGATTTGCCAACGGAAATTAACATGCCATCGGTAACGGAAATCAGTAAAAAATTTATTAGTTTCTCCCCTTGAAGAGCGTTTAAAATATGCATAAGAAATATATTTTGGTTTTGGATTTTAGAATAAAAAGAAAAAATAAATGCAGTCAATGGAAAAGTGATGGAAAAAAATTAATTATCAATAAAAAGGAATGGGAGGCTTTTTTATTTTAATTTTAAATGTTTAATAGTCATCACAATAAGAAATTAATTTTATAATTTAAGGACAGAGGTTTCAGGCACTCAGATGTTTTTTTTTATTTATTAATATTTTTAATTGAAAATGTAATTGATGTAATTAACAGCAATTCTTAAAACAATTGAATTAAAGCGAGAGATTAAACAAAACACGTAGAGATTCATTTTTAGATCCCCTTAATTCCTCGAGAAAATTTCCAAAATCTCAATATTGCAATTTTTCAGTACTTCCAGTCTTTTTCTTTCTTTTGACGTGTTACCAAATGTTTAAAGACACCCAACTGGAGAAATTTCTCTGTTTAATAAATTTTGTCTTTTAAATTTTATTTTAAATATTAAAATGTCGTTCTTAGTCTGTAAAATTAAGGTTTCAACCAGTTCCCTAATGGCAGAATAGTGGACTACTTCAGTCAAAAAATTTAAACAAATTCAGTTCGAAGTCTCGTGGCTCACGATTCAAATTCAAAAGATAATCTTGAAAGCAGCTCCCTAAATATTTTATAAAGTTTGATTTCATTTTGATTATGCTTTTCTAAACTGCCGGTAAACTAATTAATTTTACAAACTATTTTACGTTCCATTTAATTGATACTCAAGAGAAATCTATTTTTGCTAAATTAAATATCCTTTTATTTCATTTCAAACCGGCTGTTCAGTGCTGTAGTTTTACTTGCTATTTTGCCCGTTCGTTAAATCAATAAATTTAAAAGAAACAAAAAAATTAACTTCAGATAAAAATTAAAACGTTTCTCCTTCATTTCCCCCTGAGCAAAAGTGCAAGTGCAAGTGCTGTCGTAGTTTCACTAGTTTTGCGTTTCACTAGTTTCTGCAGTCCTTTTGCAACAAGTTTATTTGTGCTCTTATTTTTTTATTTTTATTATTATTTTCTCATTTTTGCTCGTTCTCTCTCCTGTTGTTAAATTAATTCCGTTATGACCTTGTTAATAGTGTAGCCTGTTTTGTGTAAACATAATACTTGGCTACAAGTTTAATGCACAAATTTTTGTTGCACCCTGGAAGGAGGCGTGTAATGAGGATTTGCTAGAACACTTGGGAGGATCATGATGCTTTTTATTTTCATATACTTGCAGCTCAAGTGTTTTGGTTCTTTTGTTTTCGTATTTTTATCTAAGATTTTATGCTGTTTTTTGTTTGTTTGTTTGTTATTAGATAGTTTTGCCCTGTTCAGCTGCTAAAGAAGACAACAAGCGAGTCTAGTGTTTTTTATTGTTTCCATAATATCCTTTAAAAAAGCTCATATATTGTTATAGTTTTTGTATATAAATTTATTGCTGCTTGTGCATGCTGGGAAAGGAAAAACTGAGCTCCTTGTGAAACAAAAGAAACAACTTTCGTTGAGCACAAGGGGAAAGAAAGAAGATTCTGAATTGCATGTTTCCACCATTTAGTAACACATAATTGACACTGAGTTGGCTGTTCAGACAAAAGATGTGAAATTAAATGGAAAATATATTTTGCGGTAAATAGCAATTCAAGGTTTGGCTGAACGCTCTTAAAAATATGAAAAAAGTTAAAGTTCAAGTTTGTTAAGAAACTCAATATAAATTCTAAAGCTTGAGGAGGCTTTTCAATAAAAGTTTTCACGTTTTTTTTTCAATATATTCTTTGACAGTGGGGTAGCAGTCAATATTTTATTTTCAAATATTATTTTTACCTCATTTTTATGCTCATTTCACTGGGGCTAATGCAGATCATCAGGGATCCTTTACCCCACATTTCTTAGAATAACTAAAGATATTTATTTCAAACTTCCGCTTTAATAACTGAGAAGTCTAAAATAAATATCAAAGTCATAACAAGTCTTCAATTCATATAATTTCAAATCTTTTTATAAAAATTTGGGAAAAAATAATCTCACAATTTAATAAAATTTTAAGATTTTAAAACCCTAATTCCCAAAAAAGTTCCAAATTTAATATTAAACCTGCAAGTGCCTGCGCAAAAATATTCAAGTTGTGTAAATAAATGTTTTTAAATTGAAATAAATTGTTCACTGCTGTTGTTTTCTTTTTCTTCTGCAGGTGGAAAAAAATCCAGCAAATTTTTCATAATATATTTTTTTTAGTTTTATATACAAAATCAGGACTTTCGGTGTGTTTGTTGGTGAACAAATTGTAGGCAAAATAAAAATTTCATTAAAAATAAAAATGAAATTAAAAATCGTGCATTAAACACTTCAGTTTATGTTGCGATTAAAAAAAAGAAACGCTGCTTTCGCTATAAATAAAATTACAAATGTGGGACTTGTGTTTAGATTCAATTGAAAGAATAAGAAATATTTGAAAATGTGACAAAATTGGCAACCATTTAAGAAGTTCGTGGCAAATGCTGAATCTGCAGCTGATAAACGTTTTTCAATAAGAGTCTCCGAATATCCCAAAATGGGAAAAACTTTGCCAGTCTCTGCTAAAGTAGTGCAACTTAAAGCGCGCGGGTTGCAAGACAGTTGGAAATTTCACACTCTGCTTATTCTGAAGCAGCAATCAAGATATGGCCTCTATATTTGCGACTGAGGTGCTAGAAATATGGTTGCGAAAGGGTGTACAGAGCGTGCAGTACTTGTGGATATACGATTAGCAATTCTTTAAGTCAAACCGGACAGGAAAGAGCTCTGCAGGAAATTTATTGCACTTAGGGATCAATCGATATTAGAAGGACCTCCTGAGAAAAGGATTTATAGCACGCACAATCAAACTTCGGCGACACCTTCCCTAATTTCACGTGAGTCCATCCCCATTTCGGTAGCAGAAAAATAGTAAAACATGCGCCCACCGTGAGACGATGCTCCACTAACTCAATAGAGTTGGCTACGCTGCTGTCAGCGATCAATTTATCCTTCTCCCTCTCTTCTGCAGGCATTAAAAAAACTTCAATAATCTTTGTTTTGCATTCAAATAATTTATTTTTAATAAGAAAAGGGGCATAACAACTTTGTACTACTCTTTTGCAATAACTCAGTGTTCAGCGACAGCCCAGGATCTACGTTGGTTGCATTCATCGATGCTGGACTGTGTTTTGAAAGTGAAATAATATCAAAGAAGTGAAATAAAATAATTTAAATATCGTGAGATACAATTTTCATCTCATAAAATATATTTAGTCACAATAAACAGATTGGGAGAAGTGAAAATACTCGCAGGTTATGTTCATGTATTCGTAGGTAAGCTGTTTTAACTAAAAGTGGGATTCTCTTTTTTTTTTGGAAATTGTTGGAATAAAACAAAAAAAAATTTATCACAAATCAGCGTATGAGTAATATTTGGTAAAGCTTAAGGCAACATCACGTATACGCAGCGATTTACTAACAACTGCTGCATACTTCTGGGTGTTTCGTTTAAATTGTAGTTGGGTGGTGCGTATCAGCAATTTTGTTGGTAAAAAAAATAATCATACGCACCGCTGCTGTAATGGCGTTAGAAATTAACGGAAACGAGGCGGCCAATTGACATGAAGACAACGAGAAGTTATGCAAACGGGAAATTTATCATGGACAAAATTAATTTTTTGGCGGGATGTGGGATTTGTGACGATGACATGCTGAAATCGCAGGTCACTGCTTAACCGATTGTGGCCACAGAAAATCGATTAATATGGCAGGGAATTTACGGTGCCGGTGTTTCTTTTCGAAATAAGACGAGTCACAAAAGCCGCACGCCACGGCCACTTTCTTTGGATCAATTGGTTACTCCAGAGCTGTTTTTGGATATTGTGAGTCAGACAATGGCGTTTGTTAACATCGCGAAATCATCGCGAAAGATGATTTTGTCGATCAGTTCGTGGAATTCGTAGAAATGATTTTGTTGAAGAGTTCGTTGGTTTCATTTAGATTTTTATAAAGCCAATTTAGAAACTTTTGAACGCATTTAATTCTTAATTTTTTTGAATATGATCTCCGATCTTTAGGCAAAGTGGTGATCGCAGAGACTCTGGTGGTGACCCAACTGTTGTGAATGTCGACGAGTTGATGTTGCAGACTCATTCTCAGCTCTTTGCGGTGCAGCGTGTATTTTTACATCACTACGGCCATTGCAAGCGTATTTTTTTTTTAATATTGTCAGCAACCGTAGCGTGAGCCTTGATCTTAGGGATAAAATAATGCACAGCGGCTTTAGAAAAAGTCTGATACCGAGGAAAAGCTTTCAAAATTTCAAAAAAAATTTTAACATAGACATTCTTTATTCAAGAGTCCAGAAATCCGTTAATAAAATTCTCCAACTTTTTATTAAATAAGTGTCAAAAGGTGGCTGCTCAATTCGTGACATGTCATCGTTTGACAGCCAAATTACTTCCTAACCTCAAATTTGCTCAACCTGCAGTAACCGTTAAAAGTCACTTTATATAATGGGTGTTTTTTATAGAGTGATACAACTTTGAGTTGGCATCACTGCTTTATCTGAGCACCCATTTAACAGCTGATAGTTGCTTTTTGTTTCGTTTGCTTAGAAATTTCATTATGGATCGACTTACACCAGAGCAACGAGTGCGAATTGTGGAAATTTTTAATCAAAATAATGGTTCTGTTCTCTTTTTTCTTTAACTTGAAAGGCTGTAATTTGAAAAGAGAATACTGAAATAAAAGTATGCGGGTGTATGTGTATGCATGTTGATCAACCTGCATATTTAAACTGCAAATGTGAAGCCGCACGATTTTATTAAAAATAAATTCCAAAGTCCAACCTTCTGTTCAGTCCATAAAGTTAATTAATTTTTCTATCCAACATCTAAATAAATTTTAATACAACACAGTATGTTTTATCGATGTGTGTGTGTGTGTGTGTAGTTGTGTGTGTGTGTTTAAATAGATAAAACAATTAATTTGCGGCTGCGGGCGTTCAGGATTGTTCTATTATTCAAATAATGCAAATAAGAAAACCTCAAAGCACATTTAATTTATTTATATAATTCTCTACTGCTTGTCAATGTATGGGTGAAAGTGTATATAAATTAATCACGTGTTATTGTTTCAAATTCGATTTTCATTTTCTATTTTAATTGTATGAAAATGGTTGTTGTTTGCCATTATTCGCAAATTATTTTATTGGCTTAATTTTTCTCTTATAGTTTTTGAAAATGTAACCCAAAACACATGGTGTTCCACGATGGAATATAGTTTGGAAATAACCCAGCAAACAGTATACATGAGTAAAGTTTGTTCGAATGATATTTTTATTATAAAACAAAGAAAAAAGTCGAACAGTTAATACGATTAGTAAGAACAAAAAATATATTTAAGCTTTTTTTTGAGCGGCAACACCATTCGAGAGGTTTTACAAAAAAATAATATTTTTATTTTGGTTCGAACAAAAAAGGACTAAAATATTTAAGATGTCATAATAAAGCAGAAAATCTTTTAAATCCTTCCAAGTAAAATTAGTATGAAGATTCCAGGGTTGGACACAACAATTCAACAACTGGTTCTCTATTAATTTAAAATATTTGATAATTTTGAAGAAACTTTATTAAAACTACAGATCAGAAAAGCCAAAAGGACAGCTGCAGAGCTGGAAAATAGATTTTTTAAAATATCAAATTAACTAAATAAAACCAAATATTCTTACAATCAACCACTTGCTACTTTAAAAGGTAGTTATTGGTATTGAACATGAAACGAAATCAATAAGAGGATTACAGGGTTGGATACTTGAAACTTTTTATATTGTGGGCTTGTATATTGGATATAGTCCTTAATAAAAGGATATTGAAACACAGCCAAATCTAAATTTCAATTGGAAATAGTGAGCTAATTCTTGATATAAAAATAGACATCTAAATTAATTTTTTTTTAAATTAAATCTCTTTTTTGTTCAGATAGATTGAAATTCTTATTGAAAATCAAAAACACGATTCAAGTGTTTGAAGGATGAAACTTTTTCCGTGGTTTGAGGTGTTGCAAACAGTTCTAAATAAATTGCTAGTGAAAATCAGCGAAGTCCTAAATACGGTTCCAGAGCTGGAAAACTTAAGCTCAGTTTTACTATAAAACTGGACATTTTAAAATAGTTGTTGTTTTATGCGATATCGTTGTGTCGCCAAAACACATAAAAAAAATTTTGGAATTTATTTAAACGGGTTTTGTTTGCGCAATATTAAATAAGTTTGTGCAAACATATATTTTTGGTCTCTTCAATATCAGTAAAATCGTACTGATTATTTACTAACAAAATTTTGTTAAAAACTCCAAAGTCTTGACTTCTTTAATTTTAATTTCTTTTTTCAAAAATGTTGCTAAAAAAATTCAAAGTGATCAATTTAGGGGTTTCAGCTCGTTCCCAGACGCATTTCTTTGGGATTAATGCAGCTCATCAGGGAACTTTAACCCAACATTTCTTGGAATAACTAAAAATATTATATCAAACTTCCACTTTAATAAGTGAAAAGCTTAGAAGTTAGAATTTTTTTTTTATATTTTAAAACGACATCGAAAAAAAACAAACTTTTATTGTTCTGAGATTAAATAAATAGCTGGAAATGTATTTAACTTTCTGAGAAATAAACAAGAGTTAAGAAATAGTTATTTGCTAAATTAAAAATAGAAGTCTGGAAATAATTATAAAAATTAAATAAAAAAAATTTTAAGATCTCTGCTTGAAATTATTGAAATCTCGTTTGTTGTTTAACATGTTCAAACATGTCAACAAAGAGTTGGCCGAAGTGTTCAAAATTACAAACAATTCCATGTTATATATAAAAATTAGTTTCACTAAATTTCATCCTGAAATGAAACTGTAGAGCAAAATAACACAATTATTCTCTTGAATTCTAAATACCCACACAAATAATTTAATTGCCTTATATCCGATATTTATTTGTTTATATTCACTCTCTTTAGAACTCTATTGGTGTGCATATAATCACATGTATGTATTGGTATGGTATGTGTGCAGGTATGTGTTCTTCTTCTTTCTAGCAAAATTGCTAACATGGAAATAGTTACAATAAAAACTGCCAATTTAAATGGAATTTTTCCCTCTCAATATCAGTTGCGACAGCAGAGGAAAAAAAAATTATAAATCGGATATAAAATGTGAAATAGATTTTATTTAATTTGACAACAATAAGAGGAAATGGAATTAAAACCATGTGGTTTTATAATAAAATAATGAAATAATTTGAAAAAATTGAGGAAAAATAGAAAAACTGATAACTTTCGCAGCTGGAGGATAATAAACGGCACACAGGCCTGCTGAGGGAAATTGTGTTAAACAAAAATAATATAAAAATCTAGTTTTTATAAAATTTTTTGAAATTATAACTCGTGTTATTGGTAACTCTTCATATAAGAATACAAGAATTTGTCGCGTCGAAAGTTTGTGATTTGGCTGCTTGAAAAGTTGAACGAAAAAAACTCTTTTTTTTAACAAAATGATCTTAAGTGTTGCGGCCCAGGTGCAATTACACGATCATGCAACCACATCAAAATGGTCTTATGTGGGGCTCAAAAAATCCTGTAAGAGTCCTTGAAATATATCATCCAAAGAAAGTTGCCGTGCGGTGCGGCTTGTGTCCTGTACTATTTCGAAAAGGGTTAAGGAAACATCGTCACCGTGAATACCCTGCGCTACTAAACCATAATTACGGCCGCAGATTGCGCTTTATACGCGGCAGCCGTGGTGGCCATATGGCAGAAATCATATTTAAAGATAAATTTAATAAAATTTTCTTTCAACTAGAGCCCATTTTACTGATATAAAAATATATTTTCTTCTTTTATTATAATTCAAACTTGTGCCACTCTATAAAAAAACACCCGTTATAACCAAAGAAGTAACTTGTTAAATGGACACAGCCAGTGGTCTCTTTGGAAATGATCTAGTACAATTAATAATCCTCGTAACTTTTTTGAATGCCGTCCAAGCAGGTCAGGATATAGACGTTATAATGGCCTGCAGGATAACATATTCCCTATTTGCGGTTGCAGTATCGAATAGTTGGGGATTTTTTTTTTAGTTCTACATTGACCGATATATTCTCTGACACCGAGTTAAAGACGGTCTTTGCCGCTCCCCATTTGGCGGCAATAAACACATCATGAGTTCGTTGCAGGACTTTATTTCAAAGTACCTCTGGAGTGTATAACTTCACGGGAATTTGTTGCTTTTCTGCTGTAAAAATTTATTCATTTCAAATATGAAATGTAACTCATTGAGAAAAACTAAATCTATTTCTTATTTGCAGTAGCCTCTATTTGTTTCCATTAAAATTTTTCTAACATAAACATTTTTCTTATTTAACACTTATTTACCTTCTTGCCATTCTTGTTTACTTTGTTGTCTGTTAACAAACTTTAAAACACACTTCTTCAACCTTAACTTGTCCAACTTTTTTTTTTCTTCCATCATTTTTCTTCCATCATTTCCAAGAAAGTCTTTTGCAGGATTTACTCGTCAAGCTAAAAACATGAAACTCTTATGCAGTTACGTTAAATAGTGTTGGTGTTTTCTGTCATTTCAGTATTATTTTGTGGCAGATATACTTAGAAACGTACACACCGACACAAACAAACATTCGTAGGAGGCGATTGTTGAGTAATATTTTCTGGGTGTGTTAAATAAAACAAATTTCAACGTTGTTATTTAAAAAAAAATTTTACTGTAGAAAGTTTTAATTAAAAAAAAAACGATTTTAAAGGGGATATGCCTTTTTTAAACGTTGTTTTAAATACAGTGAATTCGCGATAATATGAACATCCTAAAATATGAGCACTTTATTCGTTCCATAGGGCTGCTCTAAAATATAAGCAGCAATAATTTGGAAACTTTCTTAGATGTCTGCTTTTAAATTGTCTTTAGATTTGAGTCAAATTCTGTATTAATTTTTTTCGGACATGATTCTTTTATACAAGAATTTAAGTCTAAAGGTAATATTGAAAATATTGAATAAATACACAAAAAGATCATGAACTTATATCAAAAGAAAAATTCGAAAGTCCTTCACTGGCAAATTAAAGAAAATTGTTCGGAGTTCAATGCTCGCGCTGGAGCAAAATTATCTGCACGTCCACAGTCGTTGAATTATTTAAAAATGAAACTGAAGGCGGAAAATGAAGAACTTGTAACGCTCAACATACAGTTTGTTTTGGAAATTGTTGCAACAAAATATGTGTGTGTTTTAAACAGAAAAAAAAAATAGTTTTGAAAAACCAGACAATACAATTTTTCTTTTGATTAAAGGCCACAAAAACTCCTATTCATTTTGAAATACATTCGAAAATGATGCAGATGAAATGGCTGATCAACGATATTTGAACGTATTGAAACTTTTGAGAGTGTGGGATGTTACAAAAAGCGATTGGTTACAAAAAACAGCCACAGAAAATAACAGATTTTTTTCTTATAAAAATTTTAACTTAAAATATTTTAATTTTCCATAACAAATTGTTTTAGTTTCCCTCTTAAATGCATTAAAAATATTTATTAAATATTTAAATAAGAAATAGAGATTTGAAAACAGTTTTGAAGGGTTTTCAGATTTGATTTGAAAATACAAACAATTTTGCAAATCTGGACAGGAGCTTAATTTTCATTAATTTAATATCAAAGTCACAAAAACAACTCACTGATCACTGTCCTTTTTTATTTTCTTACGTTTTTATTCTACAATTAGTTGGCTTTTTTTCCGACCCTAATTGTAGTTGTAAGAGAATAAAGAAGAAGAAGAAGAACAACAACAACAACTAATAATTGTAGAGTAAAAACGTAAGAAAAAAAGGAAAAATGATCAGTGAGTTGCTTTTATGACTTTGATGAGCTTCTCATTTATTAAAGTGGAATTTTGAATTAAATATTTTTAGTTATTCTAAGAAATATTGGGTAAAGGTTCCCTGATGATCCCAGTGAAATGCGTTTGGGAACTATATAAAACCCCTCCATAGATCACTTTAAATTTTTTGGTAAGATGTTTGGAAAAAATAATCAACACATAATTAAAATTTAAAAAAAAATACATTTTAAATTTAAGCGACCCTAATGAAAATATGGACTTCTCTTATGATACCAAAATATTGTATTTTTAAAGCTTTAAGCACAATAACGGCAGCAGGCTACACGAACACCGACTACAAAAGCCGTTGGCCACAATCGTCGCCTCGTAGTCAGCTACTTAATTATTTTTAAAACGACACCACCAAATCAATAACCTTGAGTTGTTGTTTGTAGTAGAATCATCTTCAAACGCCAGTGTAGCCGCTTTCACACATTTAATACTCTTAAATAGTGTTATTCCAATGAAATATATTTAAAGTCCATAGTATATGACAAGAAATCATTGCATTAGCTTAGAAATATATTTGTTGTTTCTTTTTGTATAATAAAACAATATAGTTTTAAGTTTACAATAATTGAATTTATTTATATTATACTGGCAACATTGCGCCTACGCATTGTCGCTCACCAATATAGAAATTAGTTTAGTTTGACTACAACCACAAAAACAGCATGGACAACAACCAGTAGCCGTGTTGTCTGTGGTAGTAAAAATAATCATTCGCACTTGTATTCTATATTTGACAACTTGTAGTCTGTAGTCTGCTGTCGTTATTGTGTTTAATGCTTTATTTTTGAGAACTTGTAGTCTGTAGTCTGGTGTTGTTATTGTGTTTGATCCCTAAGCGTCAAGTTAAAATTTGGGTCATCATAATAAAAATACGCAAATTACCTCAATGAAACAGTGGGCCACCCTACTGATAACAAGGTATTGTATTGTCATCCAAGATTAACTTGTGGTCCAAATTTGAGGTAAATCGGTTTTGGGGAAGTTGAAAAAAGAGTTGGCAGATTTAAACGGAATTACTAACAAACTATAAAGTGAGTTAAATAAAACATTATAAAAACAAATTCCCATATCCTAAATCGTGTCATAGTCTGGTGCCGAAATTCTCTTCCATTCCCTTTAAAAATTTTGCGCCCTTTTGCTAACATGTTTGTGTTAACTGTCACTCGCACGGTGCTTTCAGAAATCTGTGGTTAATGTTGGAATATCTGAAACTCATATTCACTTTAACAAATATTTAACTACAATTGCAAAACTTAAGTTTGTATGAATGTGTGTGTGTGTGTGTGCATAAAACCAAATAAATACCAACTCTTTTAAACTAAGTAAAACATCTTTATATATTTTCTTATTCTTGCTTAACAGCCGCCTTGTAAGAGCAGAGGCCAACACGGGGTGGACAAGTATTCTTTGCAGTCTTGTTTGCAAGACTGGCGTCTTTTAATAGAATTTAATAGAAAGTTGTGGCAGCGTTGAAATTGTTAAGTGGTGGCAGCAGTTGTTGCAATTAAATTCTTTTTGATATCCAGTTGTTGTTGCAAAGCTTAACTTGTAAAACTTGGAAAGTGTCATGACGATGACTTTAATAGTGTCAAAGTACTGCTGGAGAACTCAAGTATAGTTTTAGTAGCGCACGCTCGCTACTTTTGTATTATTTCCATAAGACAAATAAAATAGAAGGAAATCTTAAACAGCAACGAATCCAAAATCTTTGCAAAACTTATTAAGGCTGTTTCAAAAACGGCGTGTGTGTGTAATGAGAAATATATTATTTTTTCTAGAGAAAACTCTTGCAAAAATATATTGAAGATTAGTTTAGTTGTTTGGATCGCCAAGGCAATGATATTGTTTACCAGGGCAATTCTTTATTTATTTTGAAAATTAATTGAAAATAAAATATAAATTGTAGCATACCTAAAAGGGTTTTGCAAATAAATTTTTTATTAATAAAATATCTGCGTTTTAAATAGTGCAATTAGTTTTCCGTTAATGTTATGCTTCGTTTTACCTGCTCAAGATAAGAAAAATATTCTCAACTCTGGCGAGAGTTCCGACAAAGTCGTTTTATTTGGTGACCTTCACCCACTATTATGAACCACCTGAAAATTACAACGTAATAAAATCACTTATGGAAATGATCCGACAACTTTACATGTTCGGATAAAATGCTTTAAATCCATTCTTCACATTGTTTTTACACTTTCGACTGTCGAAAATGCAAGACTTGATGCGATTTTGTTAGAGATGTACGGATGGCAACAAAGAGAAAAGTTACTGATCGCCTCAAAACAGGTTGCCGGAATATGGCTAAAAGATTCTTGCCTTAAGCAACTCTAATTTCAGCATAACCTGGTGATAAAGATTTTAATAAAAAGTCTTGCAGTTATTTATTTTGAACTCTCGTTTTTCTATTAACGTCAATGCACTCCGCATGATCTGAATGGATACTGCAAATAATTGTATTCATAACAGAGTGTCCAGTAGGTAGCACTTCCTATTAGAATATCATAGAAAGCAGAACTGGAATCCTCTAACAAGGACTTTAAAAATAAACGAAAAAGTCACACGAAAAGTCCTCTCCAAATCAATAACCATGAGTAGTTGTTTGTTATAGAATTCTCTTCATACGCCAGTGTAGCCGCTTTCATATATTTAATACTCTTAAATAGTGTTATTCCAATAAAATATATTTAAAATCCACAGTATATGACAAGAAACTACAGTTTGTTGTTTCTTTTTGTATAATAACACAATATATTTTCAAGTTTACAATAATTGAATTTATTTATATTAAAGTGGGAACATTTCATGTATTCATTGAAATCAGTTTAATTTGACTACAACTACAAAAACAGCATGGACAACAACCAGTAGCCGTGTTGCCTTAAGCATTAAACGCAATAGCCACAGCAGGCTACATGAACACCGACTACAAAGTAGTTGGCTACAATCATCGCCTCGTAGTCAGCTACTTAATTATTTTTAGAACGACACCACCAAATCGATAACCTTGTGTTGTTGTTTGTAGTAGAATTCTCTTCATAATCCAGTGTAGCCGGTTTCATTTATTTAATACTCTTAAATAGTGTTATTCCAATATTATATAGTCAACAATTTGTGATAAGAAATCATTTCATTAGCTTGGATATATAGTTTTTTGTTTCTTTTTGTGTAATAAAACAATATATTTTTAAGTTTACAATAATTGAATTTCTTTATATTATGCTGGCAACATTGTGTCTACTCATTGTCGTTCACCAAAAGAGAAACTAGTTTCATTTGACTACAACTACAAAAACAGCAGGGACAATAATCATTTTCATATACGCAAATCTATTCTAATTTTGACAAGTTGTAGTCTGTAGCCTGCTGTCGCTATTGTGTTTAATGCCTAACTGTCTTATTCATAACAAGAAGTGTAAACTTTGAGGGTATTGTAGCATCCAGTTTTTTGCCATAAAATTTATTTCAAAATTCATTCGAACAAATCAAATGTTATGACCGTAGAAGTATTAAATTTTTTAAACTTGTGTGAATTTACCAGTTCATTGATGCGGTTAACGCTGCATTGTGTTAATATATTTAAACGTCTCTTTCATTCATTCATTTCGTTGTAATAAAATATTTTTTATTTTCTTTTTTTCAGGTACGTTCTATACAGGGGGAAAAAACATTCCTGTCAAATGAGGTAAAGAGCCTGCTTTTGAATTTATTTTTACCCAAATGAAAAAAAAAAAATAAAAACACTTGGAAATTTTCTTATCCCCCGTTTGCTTTCGACCATTTCCTGTCTAAATAACATGTCTGTCTACATACACCGAAACCTGTTTATCAACGTCAAATAAAAACAGTCTGTTTGTTGTGTCATGTTGTAATATCCGCTTCCGCTAGATTATCCTCCAGCAATTTTATTTCTTTCAATTTCCACCTTTTATTTATCTTAAAGTGTTCATAAGACTGTGATGAGCTAAAGTCACACTTATTTATTTTATTTTTTCATTTTATTTATATTCTTTATTTTAAAAAGCAGGAATTCAGATAAGATTCATTATTCTGTTTTGGGTTTGTGCTCTACTTTTATTCTTTTTCAAAGCAACGAAAACCAATCTTTGACTGACGATTCGTATTCTTGTCTATTTCTCTTTCCTATTTTCACTGCTACAATGTTTTATGCATTTTTTTTCTCTGGAAATAAAATTTTTATTTTCTTGTTTTATTAGTCAAAAGATACTGTTTTAATAACAAACATCAACCAGCTATAAACACTCAGTTTTAAATAAATGACACTTTATTTTCAATTTCTTTTTTAGTATTAAAGATTTGTCGTTTTCAGTTCCTTTTTATGTGTTAGAAATCTGGTGTTACGGAGGCAGGGAAAAAAGTGGTTTTGGTGATGTGAAAAAATCCTTGAAACGAATAGTAACGTTTTATTAATGCTGCCATGTGAGTGATCGAGGAAAGCGACTGCCTCTTGTGTAAAGGATCTAATTTATGCTGTTCAATACTTTTTAAAAGCGCTTTCGATCTTTGTTGGGAACATAAATATGTATGAATATGGAGCACGTAAAAAGTTAGCCACAAAACATGTTCACATCCCTAAAGTCCTGCTTCTAAAATTCAATTTCCTGTACTATCCTGCAAAGCTTTCCCTCTTTTTTTTTTTGGCAAAAACGAAAAATAAATCTTCAATTGATTCTCATCGGAAACTCTTCATAGTTTTAATGCTCTATTTATATTTGTCGTTTCAAAATAAGCTACTTATCGTAAAAGTCTGCTTGTGCAAAGTGATTGTGCAACATCATTCAGATGTGTAACAAAAAGTAAAAATATTTATTTTATCCTGTTTTTAATATCGTCTACTAAATCTTGATATTCAATAAAATCCTTAATGCCATTGAATTTTCAAATAGCGAGTATTAAATTATGAGCTCCTTAATACAGTGAGTAACAAAATAACTATTAAAGACCTGCAAAAGAAACCCGCTCACAAGCACTTTCATCACAAGGAAATATAGAATGTGTGTATGTTACTCTCTTATTACAAAATATATGAAAAAAAAAATATGTATGTTTTACGATCAAAATGTTGAAGAAGAGAACAAAACTTCACTACGACAGTGTCGAAGTGATTGAAACTGAATCATAATAAAGATAAAGTGAAAATTAAAATTGAAATAAAACATTTAAAACATGTTTGAGTGTTGGAAAAGTACGACAAAGCAACAACAATTATTATAAATATGTTTTAAGCATTAAACACAATAACGACGGCAGGCTACAGACTACAACTTGTCAAAATTGGAATTCAGATGCGTATATGAGAATGATAATTTTTACTACCACAGGCAATACGGCTATTGGTTGTTGTCCATGCTGTTTTTGTGGTTGTAGTCAAATTAAATTCTTTATTTTTGTGAGCGACAATGAGTAAATGCAGTGTTGCCAGTTTAATATAAATAAATTCACTTGTTGTAAACTTGAAGATATGAAAAGAAACAACAATAACGACAGCAGGCTACATGAACACCGACTACAAAAGCCGTTGGCTACAATTGTCGCCTTGTAATCAGCTACTTAATTATTTTTAAAGCAACACCAATAACCTTGAGTTGTTGTTTGTAGTAGAATTCTCTTTATACGCCAGTGTAGCCGCTTTCATATATTTAATATTCTCAAATACTGTTATTCCAATAAAATATATTTAAAGTCCACAATGTATGACAAGAAATCATTTCATTAACTTGGAAATATAATTTTTTGTTTCCTTTTGATAATAAAACAATATATTTTCAAGTTTATAATCAATAGATTTATTTATATTACACTGGCAACACTGGATCTACTCATTGTCATGCTCACCAAAATAGAAATTAGTTTAATTTGACTACAAGCACAAAAACAGCATGGACAACAACCAATAGCCGTGTTGCCTGTAGGAGCAAAAATAATCATTCTCAGATACGCACATGTTTTCTATTTTAGACAAGTTGTAGTCCGTAGCCTGCTGTCGTTATTGTGTTTAATGCTTAAACGATTTTTCTTTCGATGCCCGTGAAAAACCAGGATTTTATTTTTATTTATAAAGCAAATTCAAGATATTTCATGACTGATCCTTTAAAGGCAAGTTTCCTGTTATCGTCCAGTTGGTTTTTTTTAAGCTTTTGTTAAGTGGATAATTTTCGATGTTTTCTTTCGTTCTGGTGGGCTTGTCCTAGTTTGTACCATATTCTACTTCATATAATTCCTTTTCTTCAATAAAATGATTCTTGTTCAAAAACACTTCCTTTAACGCTGCGTTCTACTTATTCCGCACCTGCTTTTGCTCTCACAAACTAAATAGAAATTATTACTAGTCACAAAAAAGTTAATCTGCTGATTGCATTTCAAAAGTCAAGTCTTCTGCTTGCACAACAACGCCCAGAGATTTGCCTCAAACAACATATTCCATATAATCGCAAATAAAAATCCTTTGCTTTTAGTAAGTTTCTGTAGACATGCATTTCCAAATGCAATTCCATTTAGTTTTATAAAAATCGCATTTGGATCAAAGTATTTTGCTCTTGAATTTTTCCAACTCCCTTTTGACTGTTGCTATAAATGTAAATAAAATATGGAAAGAAATTCAAATTTATCAACTACGAAAACTAGTTTCAAATAATTTCCGCATTAATATATTTCTGTGTGGCCCATATCTGCGATTGACAAAATAATCAGAGATGAACCTGATGACATAATGAAAACTATCTTGTTGCCGCAAATAATATTGAAACTTGAGCAACGTACAGCCGCGTTTTAAATGAAAACCCAAATGTTTTTTGCAATATTTTGTAATAAATGAAATTAAAAACTTTAATTAACACACATCACACGGTTTCGTATAGTGAAATAAATAAAAAATCTCTGCCAGGCAGAAATGTAAAGCAAAAACAAGGCGTAAATATATTTCAGATAATAATTAATGGATGTTCGGTTTCATAATCGGACTATGAGTGCGTGTAAAAATATATTTTATTTCTTAATGTGACACAGCAAAATTGAATGGAATTAATGCAGATGCCAAATTAATGAAATAAAATTTATTTTAAAAAGAGAGGAAATAATAGGATTCATTTATTTATTCTTTTTTTCCCCCTGATATGAATACATGAATTTTATTGTTTATTTACGAATAACATTTGCAGGACATATTGGCTGGCAAACATTTACTTGATATGAGAAATATTTTGAATGCCAAAAAGCACAGTTGCCATCTTCTCTTTATTAACGTGCACAAAGTTTCACAAAGTTTTTCTCATTTTTAATTAAAAGTTGTATTACGAAAAAGTCTCATTCGATTTTGTTGCCTTTCTGCTAACAAATTTTAATACAAAATTATTGTGTTCAATAATCAGCAGCTCCAACATTCATTAAAGACAACGAAACCCTTCACTTTTGCCAAATCCCGTTCTTCTAAATACGCCGATTATTATGCCAGAACTACAAAACAGATCAAGATAGAGAATTTTGTTTCAGCTGTTTTTACCTCGCCGGCGAATTTTTACTACAGTTAACGACAAAATACAGGGTCCTGTGTTGTGCATAATGAAGAAGACTCAACTCTTGACTCTTAATAAAGCCCGTTTTGCAGTAAAAGCACACTGTTAATGATCCAACAGTTAAGGTGAAATTGAAAAAAATTTATTTAAAAAATAAAAAACCTAACCTGGTCTTTTAAAAACCAGTGAATAGAAAATAACGATCAATAGATGGTTTTTATGGAGGTAAGAACTTTAGCTTGTCCATTTGTACGAAGCAAAAAGTCATATCCTTCGACAAACACAGGATTTAGACGATGAACTTTATGACGTCTATTTTTCTTGAATCCCTTTTGAATTTTTTTTTTTCAAAAATTCTTTGGGTTTATACGCTGATTAATTTTACATGTCTAATTTTTCATATTGATTTTGATTTTTATTTTTCAATCGGTATATCTGTTTTAGTTTATTTTTCTTTTTAATAATAATATAAAACAAATAAAAGTGCTATATTCGGCTGTGCCGAATCTTATATACCCTTCACCAGCATACGTCTGGCATTATATATATATATATATATATATATATATATATATATATATATATGTATATTTAAGTACCAATTTTGTGCTTTCTAATTTATAAAATAGTTTCAGTAAGCGAAAAAAAACAACTTCAGTTGCATATTTTGGTTACTTTTATATATAAAAAAAATTCAAAATTTCGCCCCCTTGGATTTTAATTTTTTACCGATTTTAATGTGCAAAGCGGTTTTATTTATGCAAAACTGCAAATGTATAACCAAATATTGCAAATATTCAAACCTGGAATCGAAATTTTGATTTATTTTAAATATTGGATACCAATTTTGTTTTTCCTATATTAAAAAATAGTTTAATTAGTAAAAATAGGCGACGTTAGTTGCTTTTATGTATAAAAATTCAATTTCCCATACCTGGAAGCTACAATTTATTATTATTATTTTTTGTTAATTTTTTTATCAACGTAACTTAATCAGGCATAAAATAGTTTTATTTAAGTTCTATTTAGGTTCAAGAATGAAGTCTCTAGCTCTTCTGGGGGCTTGGGAAACCCGATTTCACGTACAGACAGACGGACAGCGCTCAATCGTCATCGCTATTCATAAGGATCCAGAATATATACACTTTTTATGGTCGCATGTTAATATCGAAGAAATTACAAACGGAATGACAGACCTAAATGTACCCTTTCACTTTTTTGTGAAGGGTATAAAAAACCATAGAAAACAGAAAACGAGTCACTTTTTCTTCCCCTCTTTCTTCTCTACCACGTTCGCTATCAAACCAAAAATGACGTCGAAAAATAGACTTCATAAAGGTCTTCGTGTAAATTTGGTGAAAGAAACTAAATGCCAGAACGGCTTCCCGAATTTAATAAATTAAGGGCTCAGAATATTCTCCTAAAATCCTCATGCAATTCCTAAAATTAAATGCAAAACCCACATCTCTGGAAAAGTCAGGGATATTTTCTGGCCTGTCATCAGAGCCGTAGGGTCAGTCCTTTGACGAATATTTTATTTCATATTTAATCCAAATATTTCAAATCCAATTTAATCATCAATATCAAATAAGTTCGAGCTGGAATCCTTTCTGGCGAGGGATCCTGTCTATTCTTTAATATATGAAATTGTTTATTTGTCATACCAGGGAGTATGACGAAATGTTTAACGCGGTGCAAGATTTCTATAACAACGTAAATAAATAAAATGTTTTTGCTTTTAAATGATTTCATAGCTTTCAACCTCTGCAAGAGCTCGCACAATGGCGATTATTTCTACGGTGTTTTTTCTGAAATTTATTTCTTTCCATTATCGCTGTTTTTGTTGATTCTGTTTATTTTTTTGTCGTTACATCGTACTCTGTAATTGGAACGTAAACGAAACTTTGTTTATGTTTAATTCTGCAGCCGTAATTGTTATATTTTTTTTTTTTTATTTAATTAATTGCTATTATAAGGCGAACCCCGTAAAATTAGTTTTGAATAAAAAAAATAAAAAAATGAAAAAAAATATGAAATAAAACGAAAAACTGCTGAATGGAAATGGAAAAAATGCGAGTTTTTCACAAACAATTGCGCAGACTTTTTGCAAAATAAGTTCTGGTTTGTTTGTTCTGTTCCTTCTTTCACATATTAATTGGATTAATTTCAAACTAATAAGGACAACTCTAGTGCAAAGTTTTTTTTTTTTTTGCTGCATGTTAAATTAAATGTTAATTTAATAAAGTTTTTAATTTGTTAATTTTGCTTGTGCTTTGAAGAAAAAAAGTTAATTAGCAAAAAACTTTTTCAATTCAGTTTTCTTCGTTCAAACAGAAGCAAAATAATATCGCGTTTAATCAGAGGAAACAGGGAAAAAAACATTTTTCGAATGTTAAAAGTTGAATAAAAAAACTCTTTTGTCTGATACATGAACGTGTAGTGGATCGCTATTAATGGGCGACTTAGAAAACTAAAATGAAATTTATTAATGGAATAAGCCACAGGTTTCTTGGTTATGAAGAATTGTCGTATCTCCATTAGAGAAGTTTCTGAGGTAGACTGAAGTCATGCCATTTTTTGAGATATTTTAGCCACGAATTTCGTTTTAAATTTGTTAAGCTTTGAGCCAAAAATATTTCGCATAACAGCCAAAATTAAAAGCATGACTTAGTCGCAGTATTCGTCTGATATGAACCCCTACGCCTTTTCTTCCTATTCCCAGTATTTAAGGGACCCACGAAAGGACAGAGTTTTGTAATGATGGTGAATATTAAAATTGAATCTTTGCAACACGTCAAGGGGTATGCACATCTTCGAGGGTTAAAAAATAAATAAAAAACGTTTCCCCAACTAAACAACAGTTTATAAGAGGGGGAGGGCTATTTTGAAGAGGTTAAATTTAGAAATTGAAGAATAAAAATTTTATTTTTAAATAATAATTAATTTGGGAATTTATTTCGAACCTTTTTTTATTATATCTAATGAAATAATATTCAATAGACTCAAGAGTATTGATGTGAAACTGTAGCGGCTTTCGAAAACAGTGCTGTTCTTCTTTCCTATGCGAAAACTAAATGATTGTTGATTTCTCCAATAATTTTTAGATTATATATCATGTATCCTATTAATTATAATATAATTATTTGCGAAATTTATTTGATATTTGAAACCCCAACCTGTTATACGATGAAAGCCGAAGGGCCGGCTTGTGGGCTTTCGATTTCAACTTAAAGTGCGAATGAGAAGAATGGTTTTTGTCAGAAGTTTTTGTGTCATACCAATTAAATTGCTGTCAATTTATTCTTTTTCTTCACTTATTAATCGTGTCTTTCTAAATTTAATATGACTTACGGGCTACAAAATCATAATTGTCCTTAAAATATCACAAAAAAAGTAAAAAAAAAAATCACTTCTCAAAAGTCGAGTTCTCGCAGGCTTTCCCGCCTACTCCTGATAGTGACTTCAAAAAATTTACTCGATGTTTTCTACGGTCTTAATGACGTGCCTCAGAAAGATATTTTTTGTTTCGATGCCCAGTCAATATTAATAGAATATTTTTTCCATTATTTGAATCAATAGAAGCTGTCAAAACAACAACACTTTTCTGGCACATCAGCGGATTCACTTGCATCGGCAAGTAAATCTATTTTTACGATGCAATTAAAATTGTAAATTAAGTGCTGTTTCGCACAATAGAATCTTTAATTTTTCACACATTCAATGCACAAGTTTGCATAAAAATTTATTTAAAAAATTTTTCCTTTTTTACATTAAAAAAAAAGAAAAACAAAATACAAACCAAAACTTATTGCCACACTTGCTCATACACCCGTTCCGACCTCATTTTCTTCATAAAGGTGACGTGCAGTCTGGTTGGAAATAAAATTTTAAAATTCGTTTCATATTCATGTGCTCAAGTATTTGAATAAATAAATATACGAGCTCTTTTGTTTTGAATTTCAGTATTAATTCATTTTATTAAAATGTTGCATGTTGGTGTTCAGTGTTGTTTCCCTTTTTGCTTGCTCAGCTTGCCAAAAACAGTTTCTTGTGCTTCAGTGGCATTTCGAAATTGTGGCCAACTCTCAACGAACTTTATTCGTTTCTATGAAATAATAAACATGTGAAAAATTCATATATTTTAATGTGTCACATACCACCCGGTGTGCTTCGCCAAGCTTTGCATAATAAAATAAAAAAATAAAAAAAATAAATTAAAAAAGTGATTAACCCGGGTAGTGGAAATATTCATATTTACTTATGGCGTTTTCTTTTCTAGAAAACATGTAACACTTTTTCACTTATTTTCTAAAAAGTGGCGGTTTGGAAAAGTTTTAAAACAGAAATAATTCTTTGTGAGCGATGTTGGATTCATTTCTAATAAATTCCTTATTTTGAAATGGCAAAATGTTGCCATTTTCTGTTAAAAAGTGTGAAAAATGTTGCATTATTTTCTAGAAAAGAAATCGACATTAATTATATAGTATAATATTTGGGAGCATGTTTTTAATTCAGATAAATGATAATATATGATAAATATTCGGAAGCACAAGGGAAAGTCAACAGCACACAACAGCTGTTTTCGAAAGCCGCTACACTTTCATGATTCTTACCACTTGTCAGTTGAGTGTGATGAAAATTTCTGTTTGTAAAAAAGCGTAGGAAAACTGTATTAAACCGATAGTAACACACTTTTATGAATAGCCCGTGTTGCCGTTTTCATTATTTTTCTTCATGATGATTTAATTTATCGCGATTTTTATTTAATCAACGAAGGTTTTGGTTATAAATTTTGAATTAACATTCTTAACAGATTATGATGCTGGAAATCACATTTGAAACACTGTATACTAGAAAATAAATTTAAAAAATATGTTAATGGTTAATTCTAAAGGCCATCCCTGTAACTGCTCGCTAATTTTAAGCGCAAAGTTATCGGGCTATTCTATGCCTTTTAGCAGTTCAAGCGAAACCCCTGTTATAATAATTTAAAGATCCACTGATTCTCACGCTATAAACGCTAACTGATCTAATTTTTGATTTCTATAAAATATGCGAGCCTAAGGCATTAAACACAATAACGACAGCAGGCTACAAACTACAAATAGAATGCAGGCGCGTATATTGGAATGATTATTTTTACTATCACAGGAAACACGGCTACTGGTTGTTGTCCCTGCTGGTTTTGTGGTTGTAGTCAAATTAAATAAATTTATTTTTTGGTGAGCGACAATGAGTAGATGCAGTGTTGCAAGTTTAATATAAATAGGTTCAACTATTGTAAACTTGAAAAGATATTGTTTTATTATAATAAAAGAAACAAGAAACTACATTTCCAAGTTAATGAAATGACTTCTTGTCATATATTGTAGACTTTAAATATATTTTATAGCTGACTACGAGGCGACGATTGCAGCCAACGGCTTTTGTAGTCGGTGTTCGTGTAGCCTACTGTCGTTATTGTGCATAATGCTTGAGTTGTTGTTTGTAGTAGAACTCTCTTCATACGCCAGTGTAGCCGCTTTCATATATTTAATATTCGCAAATTATTACTTGAGAATATTCTTGCGTGCCTCCATAGAAAATTTTTGTGGACAATTTCAGAATCATCAGTGCAATAAACACATAAAAATTTGCACAATATTTTCTCTACTCATGTACATCCATCCATCTATTATTTAATATGTTTCCTTGTGCAAATAAAAAAATTTTTTATGAAATTTAAATAGTTTCCATTTTTTTCAATTAGTTAAGCGCATCATCAGGCAACAAAAATTAGAAATTTTCATGCCAACTCACACCACTTGTGATCGTAAAAACGCTAAGTTTGGCATAAACGTGCGGGTGTGTGTAATGCAGCGCACATTCCAACGCATAGAAAAACAGGACATAAAAACAAGCGGTCGTACATGTCTTCCTCTCACACCTACAAAAATAAAATTAAGAAAAAAAAACACAAACTGCATCGTGCTCTTGATGTTTTCATGCCATAGAAAACCCATGTTAATGTAAACACGAGTTTTGCTTGGTTTCATGTTGTTGTTTCCACTGCGTGTTTATGCAATAATTTCCATACGCGAAAGTCTAAAAAATGTTTTGTAATTGTTGTTTCATGTTTGAAATTTTGTAGAAGAGATTTTTGGAAAAAAAGTTCAGCTGAACATTTTATGTCATATCACTTGTAAACACAACGCGGTTAAAAATGCTAAAGTAGTGCTGCCTTTTTTTTGGCACACACGGTGCTAAAAATTGGATTACTTGAGATTTAAATTTGAAATAAATTGTTATTGAGGATTAAGAAGAGAATATATGGGATTATTTTTTCAAAGTAAATAAACTGAAATTTAATAAATATAACACCATAAATTTTAAGCAAAAACATTTTTTGTTTTATTTCTACCGGCCTTAAAACAAAAATGATATAAAGATATTATTGTGTATTTTCAAGCAAACCTAAACCAGTCTTTACCAAGAATTCAGAAAAATTTTTTTTATTGTGCACATCTACACAAAATGACCTATTAAATCATTTACGTTTCTTCAATATTGGCAAACGATAAGAGAGTGAAAAGTGTACCACAAAAATATCTGTAGCGTATGTTTATAATAAATTTGCAATAAACAAAGTGAAAATTTTTAATGTTACTGATTTTAAAAGATTACATTTAACGGCGTGAATTGATCGTTTGCCAAATAATTTATAAAAAAAGATAAGAAATATAGTGGGAAAAAGAATGGAGCTTTAAGATACTTCCGAATTAATTTTGAATGCATATAAGGAATGCTACATCAATACTAATTCTTATCTCTAAGTAAACCATACAAATCGAGTGAAGTTATCACTAACACCGAATGGTACAATCTGACAAATGCTTTCGAAATATCTATAGCCGAAACTATCCCTTCGCCAACTTGGTGGACTATATATTGAAATCTCCTAAAGAACACGAATTTCCTAGTCTATGAAACCGAAAATATCATCTCTAAAAAATCCCACACATTTTATTTATAGTGGAGTACTTCCAAATGTCTCATACTGTTGCCACACCTTCTGATTTAAGAAATTCTGCCTTTAAAAAATTATATGTCAATGTCGTTAATATTAACTTTATGATGTTTCTTTTTTCCCAAAATTTTACAACAAAAAAAAAATTGAAAGTGATTAATTGAGGAGTCTTAGCTAGTCCCATGCACATTTCACTAGAGCTAATGCAGATCATCGGGAAACCTAACATTTCTTAGAATAACTAAAGATATTTATTTCAAAGTTCCACTTTAATAAATGAGAAGTCTAACAGAATATCCAAGTCATAACAAGAAGTCACAGATCACTTTTCCTTTTTTTATATTCTATGTTGTTGTACATTTTCTTATTTTTGTAACACTTAATTGACAAACTGTACAGCAGGTTTTTTTTGCTTGTATGTAAATAAATTAAATATCTTATATTACAAAATTGAGAATTTATTTATATATATATATATATATATATATATATACATATATATATATATATATATATATATATATATATATTTATATATATATATATATATATATATATATACATATATATATATATATATATATATATATATATATATATATATATATTATATATATATATATATATATATATATATATATATATATATATATTGCATGTGAATAGACAAATTGAATAAAAATTTAGAAATCTCATAATTTCATATGAAAACCAGTAAATTCCTGAAAGAATAAAACGCAGATGTGGTGGTTTCTATGAATTCTGCAACATATAACTTGGCAGCACTTACAAAAATAGGAAAGGATTTTATAAAATTTTCTTAAAACCAAATCAAAAATTGGTTTCTTCAAAACATTTCTATTATTATTTCTTTTATATTATTCTTTTTTTATAATTATTTCTATTCCAGATAACGTGCATGCCGTTGCGTAGCCGTTTAAAAAAATCCATATATTTTTTGCACCTGCTTTGTTCATTCTCCCATCAAAATTAAATTTAAAAAATTTTATATATATATATATATATATATATATATATATATATATTAAATATGTTTTCTTACAGTTTTTTCTTTCTTTTCTATTTAATTTTTCAATAACCCCTTCATTACCAGTTTTTGTTTTAATTATCCTGCTCATAGTTGTGCGGTATTCAGCTGCAACAAAAACAAAAATAATGCCATAAATCTAAACACAGCAACTAAAAAAAGCAGTATTTTTCATACGCACCGTTGCACTCTTGCAATTGTCCAATTGCCACCAAAAATGAATGTGACACAACTACAACTACAACACAATATAAAACGGGAGCAAACTGTTTTATCATCAACATAATCTTTGTTGGTAATGTCGTACGCATGGTTGGTAATGCTTCGTTTCATTGTTGTAATTCTGTGATGGTGTTGGTGTAGGAGACAGTTAAGAAGCTAATAAGAGCACTCACTCACTCACTCACTTACTCACTACATCTGCATGCTCAAGTACTCAAAGCAAACGCCAACTATAAGTAATAAATACACTTGATGCGTATGTAGTTCTTTGTTGTTGTTCGTGTGGTTGTTTTAGAAAAGAGCAGCAGGTTATGAGGAGGGGTTCTTTTTCTTTGTAATTCCCATGTGAATTAACTACAGAATGATCGATGGCTATTTTATATAATTGCTATGAAACGGATGGGTCTCTTTAATGGTAGTGCAAATGAGAAAAACAGACAGCTACTTTTGTTTAGATGTTAAATGGGCTTTAAGCTGCTTAATTTGTTTGCTTAATTGATTTTTCTTGCTAATGAAATAATTAAATAAAAGTGGTTGCTCTTGTAAATGAGTTGAGATATAAACAATTCCTTAAAACTTCTAGTGTATATAATAATAAACCATTTACTGTGCTATTCATCAAAATCAAGATGAACTGACTTCATCAAAACCAAGAATTTTTCAGTTGCGCAAAAGTGCGCCAATATGTTGGCTCTTGTTGGAAGCCATGGGCGGCACAGTTTCAAACAAAAATGTAAACAGGCTTAGTTTGCGCTAGTCATAAAACACATTCACTACTACAGGCTACTGACTACACTAGTAGAAATGCTTGTAGATGGAAAAATACTTGTGTAGTCAGCTACTGAAATGTTTTGGAAAAATATACCAACAAATAATAAAAATTAGCAACTATTTATTGCAGAAATATTTAGATTTCAGATATTTTATATTATAATTTTTAGCTGTTGTTCCTTATTTCTCTTAACACTACAATAAGAGTCAGTAAATGTCAACCAGTTGTAGAATAAAAATGTAAACAAATACAAAAATGAGAATTGATTAGTGAGTTCTTGTTACGACTTTGATATTTATTTTAGACTTCTCATTTATTAAATTGGAAGTTTGAAATAAATACCTCTAGTTATTCTAAGAAATGTGGAGGTAAAGGTTCCCTGATGATCTGCATTAGCCCCAGTGAAATGCGCATGGGGACCAGCTAAAACCCCTCAATTGGTCACTTTGAATTTTTTGGTAAGATTTTGAAAAAAAATCAGCACATAATTAAAATTAAAAAGTTTTAAGAAACGACAATTCCCAAAAATATGGACTTATTTGAGAATTAATTTGTATTTAAAAAAATTTGTAATATGTTTTAAAATTTCTGCTGTTAAATAAAGTAGTTCAAAAGTATTTTACATATTTTATTGTAGCGGCAACACTGTATGTGTGAAATTAACCTAAAAGTAAAATAATTTCTTATAACATTCTTATTCACAAACGGTTTTGTTTTAATCTATGTTAATCTATGCTTTAAACTTCAACCGTAAATTCAATATGTAATACGACAATAGAAATAACCTGAATTCGACTATACGACAAAAGTAGTGTGGACAAGAACCTTCAGTCGTCTTGCCCTGCTGTCGCAAAAATAATAATTTGTATATAAAAGTATGTAACTAATTTTTACAGATTGTTGTAGGAATCCTGCTGTCGTGTTATGCAATAAACACTTTCCCGACGGCAGGCTATCGACTACAACCTGTCAAAATTTTATTTTCCGATGAATTCCATTTTTGGTTGAATGGGTACGTAAATCAACATAATTGTCGCATTTGAAGTGACGAAAATCCAACAGCTTTTGTTGAAACACCATGACATCTACAGAAAATTACTGTTTGGTGCGGTTTATGGGCTGGCGGATTCATTGGCCCAGATGTCTTCAAAAATAATGATGGTCAGAATGTTATTGTCAATGGTGAACGGTTTAGGAACATGATTCAAAAGTTTTTCATGCCTCAATTACGTTGCATTAATCCTGCTGATATGTAGTTCCAACAGCACGGAGCTACATGCCACTCAGGGGGCGCTACAATTAATTTACTCAAGGAAACTTTTTTGATGAAAAAATAATTTCACGCAACAACCTAATTAATTGGCCACCAAGATCGTGTAATCTAACCCCATGGGATTATTTTCTTTGAGTTTTTGTTAAGTCACTTGTCTACGTCGATAAACAACAAACAATTGAACACCTGGAAATCAACATTCGAAGAGTTATCGACGATGTACGGCCGCAAATGCTGCGGAAAGTTGTTGAAAATTGGTATTCCAGTTTGTGCCTTCTACGCACCATCCGTGGCGGCCCACATGGCAGAAATCACACTTAAACATTAATTTCATTAAATTTTCTTTCTGGTTGTGTTTTTGCAAAATAATTCAGAATACAGAACGATGGTGTTTGCTAGTGGCATTTGCAGTCGTTGTAGTCGGCAGACTGCTTTTGAGGAAAAAGTTGGAAAAATAATTAAACTGTCTTTCTAACTTGACCAGCTGTTCCTTTAACTACTTAATTGGTGGGTAAGAGTTTTCTAAGTATTCAATTCTTGGAAAAGCTATTGGTTTGATTTAATGTGTATTGAAGTCAAGGATGGAAAATGGGTGTTTGATATGGCACTAATAATAAAACTCAGATCGTTAAACTATTTCATTTAAAAAGAAATTGGGTCGCAATCAAAAATATCTTTAAAGCTCAAAACTTCTTCTAAAAACTTAAAAATTTTAAAGCAAATTTTGCCGGCAACTTTTATTTTCACTGTGCAATTCTAGAGTGTGAGTGCCTTCGGAATGGTGGGATTCCCCCACTTTTAGTGTTAAAAAACTGTTTCCCAATCGAGTATATTATTTATTTAAAGGGTGTGTATTATAGAGTGTTTTATATTATAAATAAAACATATTGATATATTTTTGATATCAATGAAACGGTCTTTATTGGATAGAAAATTTTAGGACATTAATGTTTAAATATGACTTCGGCCATGTGGCCGCCACGGCTGACGCGTACAAGGCGCCACATTCTGACTCTGACAGCTCATAAAGCGCACCAAACAGTAATTTTCTGTAGATGTCGTGATGTTTCGACAAAAGCTTGTAGATTTTCCTCACTCCAAATGCGACAATAGTTCCAAATGGGTCAAGGTGCACGATAAGTTTGACGAACAGAACCATTATTTTGATTAAAAATTTGCACAATTTGCACGCGTTACTCTAAGTCAATTCATAATGAAATGTCAAAACAAACTAAACAAAAAGCAACTATCAGCTGTTAAATGGGTGGTCAAAGAAAGCAGTGATGCCAACACAAAGTTGTATCACTCAATAAAAACCACCCTATATTTTGTATAGTTTCAATTGGGTATTTTAATGTGGTGGAAAAATTTCACTATTCAGTGCTGTCAACTCTTCAATATTTCTCTTCGTTCGTTTTTCGAAAAAGTTTTTCTTTAAATCTTTCATTTTGCATTGAAGTAACGGCAAACGAAGTTTACTGTCGTAGCGGCTTCGAAGTCAGTACTGATCCGTTCCGCTGGTATGATGATAATAATAAATATTGAAAGTATTCCGCTTTTAATCAAAATTCGAATTCAGTACAAACTAAAAAATTAAAAATAATAATGTATATAAATTAGCGCGTTTGAACTTCAGCCTGAAAAATAATTCTTGTCTTTAAAAGTAAACATTTTTAAGTAAATATCATGCCTGATATTTATTTATATCCTGTTCCTGTAAAACATAATGAAGCATATTTTTCAGTTCTCCTCCTGCCATTTCCAATTCGTTTATTAACTCAACACTTTTGACATCGAGGGAAAAATATGAGAGAGTTAAAAAATAATAATTTATTTGCTCGACAGATGACTTTCACAAAAATTCCAATTCCAACATTATTTCCATTCCTGATTGAAAACTAATAATAACTAGAAGCAAAGAATTATTTGCAATTCGTAGAAGTTTAAAAAAAGAAAACTGAATGCCTTTTTGTTAAATCCATGAACTTTGAAAAAGGAAAATGGAACACAAAAATGAAATCCACAACTAAATAAATTTTATTTGCATTTTTCATACTCCCCTATTCGTTTTACTTTTTATTATACGTGTATGCAAGAGTTTATTTGTGTGTGTGTGTGTGTGTGTGTGTGTGTGTTTGTTTATATATACTTTTTAATTTCTGTCGTCTATTGTGCCACACCATCGCCGCATTTATTTTGATGTTGTTTGAAAGTTGGTGTCACACAGTTTAGTTCGACAATTTTTTTATATCCTTTCTTCTCCTTCATAATATCAAGTTGCTGAAGTTAGTAAAAGAAACTATTTGTTAAAAGAAAAAAAAAAACGCACACACACATACAAATAATATATTATTTTGCAGTTGGAATAAAAAACCACTACAGAGGAAATTATTTTTTAATACATTTTTTATTGAACTGAAAATAAGTTCGAATTGTTTGAAGCCGCATGTCACGATTTATTGGGAGAGAAAAGTTTCCACAAAACTTGTGTGTGTGTGAGTGTGTGTGAGTATGTAAGGAGCACTTGTTCTGACGTTTGGGAGCTCTTATTGGCCGTATCAGTTGTGATACACGGTAAAAGAAATAGGAAAATAATTTTAATATGACATTTAAGTGTCCTGAAGTCAAAAAGTCAAATTATTGATGTCTGATTTTAGTTTATAAAATAATTTTGTTAAAAACTTCTTAAAACTTTTTTTTTAAATCGAGTTTTTAGTGCGTTTCCATGCTCCACTCAAAACTAGTTTTACCCAAAAGCAGGGTTTTGTTGCTCGTTTTCCTAATTCGTTTTCATGTACGAAACTCAAAAAATAGGGGAAAACAATTTCTTTTTCTAAACATTTCGAAATCAAGCTGAAGAACTCTGCAAATAATTATTAATTATGAAGGCAATTCATGTTTGTGCATGTCTCCACCCATCCGGCTTTAATGCACTGAGCTCGAGGTCTTTTGTTTTTTTTTTTTTTTAATAAAAGTTGTAAAAATTTTATTTATTCTGTACTTCGGTAACAGTTTGTCAAAAAACCGATATTGCTATTCTGTAACATGTTTACCGATATTCGATATCGTTTGCAGTCAGCTGCTTTGTTGTGTTTCTTCGTATGAACAGTTGAACAATTTGCGGCTTGCTAAAAGTACAAAAAAAGAATAATAATAATAATAATAATAATAATGATAATAATAATAGTAATAATTATAAAATATAAAAATAATCAAAAAATAATCAAAAAATAACAACAACCGTTTGGGTGATGGTCTCGTCCATGGCACGACTTCCCTTGACAGCAGCTTTCTAAAATATTTTAACACACGATTTCACATGCATTTCATTTGTTTCGTTAAAAAAAAATAATAAAAAGTTTTTGCCACATAAAGGCGTATATAAAACGCTTTAATTAACAAGAAGTTAGTGAATTAGGCTATTGTTACTGCAAACAGTTGTTACAACAAGCAATTACTGAATCGCATTATCGATGATGTTAACAAACTGTTACTGAAATATTGAAAACAAAATATGAAACTCTGATATAATTTTATAAAAAAGAACCCAGATCTGAATAAATATATTAAAACATAAGGGTTGTTCCATGTCAAATGCACAATGAGTTAGACACGAACCCTCCTGATTTGGATGCAAATTTGATTAGAGACTCTCTTTCGTTCTATTTAGTACTTGTACTAAAAGGAAAAATTAATTACTTTTGACACATTAAAAATTTCATAATATTGTCAAATTTTTCGAATTTCTTCAGTTAATTTTTTCAACATCTCAAAAACCATTTTATACAGCAAAGTAATTTTTATGGCATTTCAAACGACATATTTCAAACTAAAAAATATTTTTCAACAATATTTATTTCATATTGAAAACCATCTCATAAACAAAAATGATTTTGAAGTAATTTAAAGCGAATATTTCGGACTACAAAATTTTATATTTTAAAAAGTTTCAAAATCTTAATGTCTTGTGGGATTTTTTATTATTTCATTAAAGGCTTGGAAACAAAAAATATTATATATTGAAAAGGAAATAAAACATCCTTTAAAATTGCAGGATTTTTAAACGAAAACTATCGCTATTCCCAAAAATATTGTGCCAAAAATATATCGACGTTCCTTGACTAAATTAATTTTTAAAAGTGATTCAATTTGTTAGACCTCTTTTGAAATTCTAATCTACTCTAATATTTTTAAGCTTAAAATTTCCTTATATTATTTTCAATAATTTATTTATTTAGTTTCAATATTTCGTCACTCTTTTCTGTGATTATTTGAGGAAATTAAGTACAGCGAGTTTTCTGTAGAGTGTCACAATTTTGAGTTGGCATCACTGCTTTATTTGATCACTCACTCATTAAACAGCTGATGGATGCTTTTTGTTTAGTCTGCTTTGAAATTTCATTATGAATCGACTTTAACCAGAGCAACGCTTGGTAGTTGTTGAAATTGTTAGTCAAAATAATTGTTCTATCCATCAAACTCATTTATTCAAAATGAAATTTTCCGATGCAGCCGATTTCTGGTTGAATGGGTACGTAAATAAGCGTAATTGTCGAATTTGGAGTGACAGTATCACTCCACTGCCATTCGCACTTTTTGGTGCGCTCTGATCCATTTTTGTTCAAAAACGATGATGGTCAGAATGTTACTGCCAGTGGGGGACGGTATAGGAACCTGGGGGCAAATTACAGCACTCGATATCGAACGAAATTATGAAGTATTTCAATAGAGTTTATATGGAAATGTTTAAAAATTTCGAATCGCATCGAATGCCATAATTTGTCCCCTGATTCGAAATTTTTTCTTACCTCAAATCCTGCTGATATGTGGTTGCAATAGGACCGAGCTACATGACACACAGGTGGCGCTGCAATTGATTGACTCGAAAGGAACTTTTGATGAAAAAATAATTTCACGTAGTGACCCCATTAATTGGCCACCCAATTGGATTATTTTCACATGTCTTGGCCATTTTTACTTTGCCGGTGAAATTTTTTTTGCCGGTAGCGACGAAACAGGGTGCTGCATTCTGATCTTTAATACATGATCGTGCTAATTGCTGTCGTAAATGTTCCGTGACCACTGTTATGCCTTCGTCGTTGAGACAATCTGGCATTCACTAACACAATCCTTCAAACATGAAGATCAGAATAATTCGACGCCATATTCATGCGGAGTCAATCTCCACACCTAAAGCGTTGTAGTCTTGAGTTCACTAGTTAAGCCAACAGCCTGGATCAGGGCATCACTAAATATAATTCTGTCCGATATCTGGCGATTAGTTTTTAGCTTTAATGCGGAAATATGCAGAATTTAGATTTAAGACAAACAGCCTTATTTCTGATAAAATTGCACATTACGAAAATACTCGCGTGTGTGTGTTTGCCTACATGCTTACACATACATATTTAATTATACACTTTTACGTGCGCATAAATTCATACGACGGCATATTTAGAGCACCACAAAATAACATGTAAATCAGTCCGCATTGTCTGCAGAAAATACGGAACATAAACTTCCATAAAAAGGCACAGAGATCTAAATGACCATAAATTTTCTCACAAATTTTCTGACTAAATTTTTTTTACAACAATTGAGTTGCTGTTTTTTTGGGCAGCAATTCCTTCATGAAAAAAAGTATTCGTACATTAAAAATACAGAATCATAAAATATAGAATATATGGAAAAGAGTGCCTCCTGTTCCACTAAAAAAGAAAATAAAATAAAAATATTCAAATGAAAAACATGGCCGGCTGTTGAAATTTTTCCATGTTCCCGATTGTTTTAGGGAATATTTTTTTTCCTAATTTTTGCATGTTGTAGGCTTTTTTCTTTGCTACTTCATCTTCATATTTTTTGTTGGTTTAATTTTTTCTGCATGTCTAAAGTGTTTTGAAAATAGTTTGTTCCTTTTTTTTATATATGGATGTGTTGTGCTCTTACAGAGGCCTGCCCAGGATGTATTATAAATAAAATATCCAAAATTTTGGCATCAGTTACAAGCAAAATGTTTTAGAAATCCGAGTACGAAGAGTGTTTGAATTTATTTTTCAAGCAACTCGAATTCGATCAAATTTTATTTTTCGTATTTAAAAAAATATATAATATTTTAATCACAAAATTTTAGATATAAAATTTGCAAAAATGTGAATTAATTCAAAGACTGCAGTCGAAAAAATTGATCAAAGATTTGCATACAATTTTTCGTAAAAATTGAAATTGTCTGCTCAAAAGGACTTCAAATGTCGACTACTCTGCATACAAAATTTTGAACTTCCGACTAAGAAATTTTTAAACTTGGAAAAATCGGGCAGTTTTTGGTTTTATCCAGATATCCACGTTTTAAGGTCCTACGAAGCTTCCCTGACTAATTTTGAGAACCCGTCACTATGCCGGTATATATGTGTGCTTGGTTGTGTGTGTGTATGTGTGTATATGCTTGTGTGTGTATGTGTGTATATATAAGTATGTGTGAACTGATGAACCGAATTAAACTGGTAGCGTTCTGAATAGGGTTACTGAACTTAGATTTGCCGTGAATTTTTACCGATTTTAACCGGTAGATTTTAAAATATTTTTAAAAACTTTAGAAAAAGGAATTTTTATAGTGATTTTTTAGAATATCGATTCCTCAAAAAAATATACTGTTAACAATAAGAAACCACATTGACCATTGCAAACCGGGCTAAAATCGGTTAAACCATTCTTGAGATATTGTAAACGAAAAAGCTTGAAAAAAAGCTTTTTTTATACTCCTAAATTATGTATCTAATCAGTTAGTGTTTTCGTTTCTTTTATAGTCACCGAAAACTATATCTTTTACCATTTAGCACGTGGCTATCGGTCGATTTGATTTGAATTAAATTAATAGCGTTTTAGCTCGAAGAGTTTAAAAGCATCGAAGACGTTAAAAACCAGGTTACGATAACTTTGAGGTTAAAATTTCACAAGCGTTATCAATGAAAGCACTCGTCTGGGACTTCCCAATACATGAACAGTCGCTTAAAATGTTGAGAAAATGAGGCAAGTGTTTATAGAGAATCGCCGAACAGCTGTGAGAGTAGTTGCTGACGATGTCGTCATATCGGTTGTCTCATGCCATGAGGGAAAATAAAGGTACTAACTACAGGGGTTTTAGACCAGGAAAATTGAGTGTTTAGATAATTCCTGTGGTATATTTTACGATCGTAAAATAATTTTCGTTTAGGCACAAAAATATCGCCAGAAGAATGACAAAATTCAAGAAATAAAAATGTAGTTCTCTAGTATTTCTTTTTTAAATTCCCAAAAACAAACTTAAAAAGACGGAATAATTTAAAAAATTTTGTGCGGACAGAATTTCTTCTTGTCCCTGCAGAAATCGTTATTGGAAAACAATTTACTACCTACTGCAAAATAGTTGTATATTGTCTTTTAAATCATGCTGCTTCAAAAGTAAAAAATCTCAATCAAATTGTGTGATTTTCTGTGTAGATTAAACATCTGGCATCACAAATGTATAACCCTATGAGTCAGGCAACGCTGGTGGCAAGTGAGCTGTGAAAAACAAGTGACACTTTTAATAATAAATTAACATCGAAATTATTTAAAATTCTGCACGTCTTCAAGACGCCTTGTGTAGGCCTTTAGCTCTCATACCGTTACTTCAAATGTGTTCTACTATCACATCCTCTCAGTAACTCTAACCTACTAATACTCCTGCAAACTCACTTGTATTCAACACTTAACTGAAGTTCTTCTTTTTTGTTTTTTGTTTGTTTTAGTGTTCCTCAACAATTTTTGTTTTTATTGTTCATTTCATTTCTTTACTCATGCCGCAATAGTTTGTTGTCTTGTGGTGTTTATAAATGTGCAAGTGTTTGTCGGTACCACACATACATGCACACATGCCTGTTTGCCTGCACTACCGCATGTGTCAGTGGCATAAAACCCCCGAAAATGTCAGAGTCTGTCAAAAGTTAAACCCCAAAAATTTTTAAACTTAAACTCATTTCGTATGAGTGAAGCGTTTAAAAGAGAGAGAGAGAGTCTTACAGATGAAGAGGTAGACGAGTCTACGTGAAGCGAATATAACCGACAGCCCCACTGACAGTTAGACAAACATGCCGGGAAAAGTGGTTGTTAAAATTTTCGAAGAGAGTTTCATAGTGTTTCTAATTATGTTTTGAGGGAAAATGCATAAAAAACTTGCATTTAATTGCAGTTGAAGTATTTTTAAGGAGAAATCATAAATTGCGATACTTGCTGGTATTTAAAAAAGAATGAAATGTTTGTATTTATTATTGACTGTTTTAAACGGCTTCTTCAGCGATAGACGGAATTTTCTAATGACTTTTTTGTTTGTTTATGCTGAATTGAAAGAAGAAAAAGTGTTTAAAACAAATCAAGAAGCCACTCAAACTAGTGGCGAAATATTGTGATAGTTTTCCTGAAACTTTAACCGCAGTGCTATCGTAACTTCTGCCTCGTTTCTGTAACTGGAGTGAAAACTTCTCACATCTCTATATGATCCTGAACCATCACGCGCATCTTATCTTTATTACGGAAGACCGACTGGATTACATTGTTTCTAAGTTGCAGCTATCACAACGGATGTCTGAAATGCTTGCACAATTTTTAAAAGAATAAAACTTACTGGAACCTGGGTCAAAGCTCACAAAATATAGAAGACGACAGCCAGACCTTCGAAAATGTTTTATTGTTGATGACTCAAAAACGTTTTCCTATTGTAAGGACACGAAGATCCTCATGAATCGGATGAAAATTGCGTACGATCTTAACGACTGGTGGCTGTCCACAGACAGCTCGAAACAAAATTTAAAATTAATTTATAGCAAATAAATACCGAAACAAAGACCTTATTAAATTATTCTCCAAAACATTTATATAAAATTATAAAATTTTAGTTAAAAATTTAAATTTTTAGGCATAAGGGAGTCTTTATGACCTGTTTTTGGTATCTAGACACGTTCAGATTATGTTGGTATGTTCACAAAAGTTGTTCAACTTTACCGTGGCTACAATTTTTCCAAATATAGTGTATGAAAATTCCGGATTTCAGAAAAGTTATGATAAAAAAAACTGAAAAAAAATTTTTTTTTTGTTCTCTAAATCTTTTAAAATAACTCTGAGACGAAATACATTTCTGTCATAAAGTTTTAGCAAGAAATATTCAACGGACTCTTGGCTACATTTTTGCCGAACATAGTTAAGCGATATTTTTAAGTGCTGATGTGCTATTCAGCAAAAGTGATGACACCTTTTTTTTGGGAAACTTTGAAGTCCCACAAAAAGAAAACGGTGACCAAATTGGCCAAACTGAGTATAGGGTTTTACTATAATTTGGTAGCAGAATCGAACCCATATAGTCATGACCTTGCACTTTTTAAAAGCTCTTCATTTGTCGCATAGTGTTATCGCATTCGATATCGATCGAAATTTCCATACCACTGGTTTTACTGCTCTTGAGCTCTTCGAGCTACAAACTATTATTTTACTCTTCAAATCAACCGATTCCCACGTTATAAGCGGCAATCTATATGGTTTTCGGTGACTGTAAAAGAATTGCAAACCCTAACTGACCAGATACATAATTTCGGAGTTAAAAAAACTCTTTTGCAAGCTTTTTCGTACACAATATCTCACGAAAGGATTAACCGATTTTAACCCGATTTGCGGGGATCAATGTGGTTTCTTATTGTTAAGAGTTAATTACAGTTTTATAGAATCGTTCCAGAAGTTCTAAAAAAACTCATCCAAAAAACCAGTATTTCTAAGTTTCCTTTTGCGATATTTTGAAATCAATCGGTTCGAATCAGTTCCAATTCGTAGGAAATGTAAGTTTAGGAATGATTTTTATCAACTACTATAAAACAATCGTAAACACTAACTGATCAGAAATATAACATCATAGTTTTTCTAATATAGGGTGTTCTTAGAGTGATACAACTTTGAGTTGGCATCACTGCTTTATTTGACCACCCATTTAACAGCTGATATTTTCTTTTTGTTTAGTTTCCTTTGACATATCATTATGCATCGACTTTCACCACAGTAACGCATGCAAATTGTGGAAATTTTTAAGCAAAATATTGGTTCTGTTCGTCAAACTTATCGTGCACTTCGTCCATTCAAAATTTTATTTTCCGATGAAGCCCATGTCTGGTTGAATGGGTACGTAAATAAACAGAATTGTCGCATTTGAAAAGAGGAGAATCCATAAGCTTTTGTCGAAACACCATCACATCCACAGAAATGTTACTGTTTGGTGCGCTTTATGGGCTGGCGGAGTCATTGGCCCGTATGTCTTCAAAAACGATGATGGTCAGAATGTTACTCTTTGTGAAAATTGGTGTTTCAGATTGCGCCTTGTACGCGCTAGCCGTGGCAGCCACATGGCCGAAATCATATTTAAACATTAACGTCATAAAATTTTCTATCCATAAAGACCGTTTCATTGATATCAAAAATATATTACTATATTTTAATATGATTTAAATTTGTATCACTCTATAAAAAACACCCTATATATTCGTTTACGATATCTTCGGAAAGGACTCTACAATTTTGACCTGTTTCGGGGTGATAGACGTGATTTCTTTTATTGTGGAATTCGATCATTGAAGCCGCGGAAAAATTATTTAAAAAAATATACTTTGTGATAATATTTTTAGATATCTTGTAATTTACCGGTTCGATTCGGTTCAAGTCCACAGGAGATATAATTTCAGGAATATTTTAAAGAACGCCATTAAATCGGTGCAGCCGTTCAAAAGTTATAAATGGGTCACATACTTACGCACACACATACAAACACATACAAAGGAAGGGCTCAGGACTTCAAAATGTAGAGATCTGATGAGAATCTGACTTTTTTAAAACTGGTTAAAATCAATAACTTTACGATTTTTTAAATTTAAAACTTTCCTGACCATTGAATTAAAAATTGGAAAAAAAACAATGCTAATTTATGTATTTACGAGATATATTCAGGTGTAATTTTATATGTACTCATTTTCTTAAAAAATATATGAATTGTAAATTAATCGTTATATTTACTGGCATCCGTAATTATAACGTTTATCAACTCTTCTAATATAATAACCGATATGGAAATGTTCGAATGCAAATAAAAAAGTGAACATTTTTAACTGCTGCACAGTGTCGAAAGGATATTCGCATACTGCTCAATAGCAGCTTATTTTTCATATTTCCAATATCCCCGTTTTCTTGTTAATTTATCTTTTTGCAAGTTCTTAAAAACTGTGCTGAACTCTGAAAAGAGAGAAAACAATTTAACATAAAAAGTAAAAATAGTGCTCTTTTATTACGCTGTCAGTTGGCAATTTTCTTTAGATGTTTATTTTCTTGGCCAAAAAAAGGAGGAGGAAGTAGAAAAAAAAATAATAATAATAATATTGCATTTGTAACACATCATCAAAATCAAGACCAGCAGCAGAAAATGAAGTTAAAAAAAAAGTATCGAAAGCATCGATGCCAAATAGTTTTTTATTAGTATTGCCAGCTCGTATCCAATCGAATCCAATTCCAATCATTCTCATAAATTCTCTTATGGCTCCCTTATAATTTGATCTCATACACCCACAATAACAGGAGCACACACACACACACACACACACTCTTACACACATAATAAACTTTTTTTTCCAACATTTGCAGTGTACGTACATGCAAAAGGAAAACAACGAAAAATTCTTCTTTTCTGTTCTTAATATTTTTAGACTCCAAGTTTTTTTCTTACTTCTAATAACACTCCGCTTTTGCACCCTACATCATGCCATATGCGAATTTGATTCAAAATATATGCACTCAGCGAAGGAATTTTTTTCCATTTGATCGGAGATTTTTCTTTAATGTAAGAGTTCGATCCAAGTCTAGTATCAACATCAACATCCACTATTTAAATTTATTCAAAATCTGACCAATGGCCTAAACATTTTAATTTTACCTTTTTTTTCTTTTAATTATATATTCTCTAATGCTTCGTTTTCTCCTTAAATTCCTTTGGCCAGCTTTACGCTTTTTATTAGCCTCACTTGTATGTTTGCTTGTTTGTATTGTGCTTAAATGCGCCTACGTAACATTATTAATAATGTGACTCATACGCCACATTGTACTCGTACAAGGCTGTTGGTTCATGTTCTTATCTTCTCATAATGTGTAAGCACTTTTACTCTCTTTGGAAACTTATTAAATAAAAAATAAAAAATGAATATTGAAAAAAGCTCAAAATAAACTTTAAACAATAAGGAGCCAAAATGATAGAGTGTGGAAAACAGCCTGTGTTCTTTTTGCCTTATTTATCGTACATTAAGCTTTTACTCATAATAATCCTTATAATTCGTAATTTGTTTAAGATTATTTCAGAAGTTATTTTTAACTTTTAAGCTCGATTTTTTAAATTTAAGTGCACAAAAATTCTAGTCTTTTGCTGGGGATCTGTATTTCTAAGCCATCTTTAACTGCAGAAAAGTTTCGTTTGCCAGGGGTTTTTGTTGGCTTTTTACGATTTATAATACATGTTTTGTGGCTAAAGGAATAAAGTGCTTACACCGACTGCCCTTCCGTGAAAGGCTATATTTACAGGGATTTTTAAACAAATTTTATTTGAAATTTTTGTTGTAAAAAAATTTTTTACTTCTTTTGAAAAAAATAAGTAAATAAAAAGAAAAAAAATATATGGAAAGCTATTGGCCCTAAATGGCATCTGCAACTTCCTGCCTCTTTTAACCGCAAAATTATGATGACGTAGTTTGTTTTGCAATCCAGTGCTTTTGAGCTTTTTGATCAAAAACAAAATTTTGAATATTTTTACAAATTTTTTATAGAAAATTTTTATGATAAACAATTTTGTCGAATTTAAAAAGGGTATTTTTACTTACTTATTTTGTAAAAAAAAATATATAAAAAAAATTAATGATCCTAAAGTCCATTCCTGCAACTTCCCGCCTATTTTAACTGCAAAGCTTTCGTGGCGTGGCTTGTTGTGCTGTTCTATTCTTTTGAGCTCGAAGTGCTGAAATTTTGATATTTTCAAACTTCTATAACTTTTGAATAAATCAACCGATTCCTGCATGTTAAAAGGTGATTGACATAGTTTTGGAGTTGTCTAAAATAATCGAGACTACTAACTAATCGGATATATAAATTCGGACTTATTTTAAAATCACTTTTTTATATTTTGTTTGTTCACGTTATGTCTTGAAAGCATTAACCACTTTTGGCACGGCGTGCGGCAATTAAAGTGTTAAGAACTGATTAATTTGAGGAATCGTTTGGGAAAGCAGCTGAAAATTATAAAAGAACACATTTGAATAAAAAAAACTTTTTTAAAATTCTTTTTTTTTTTTGGTCTATTAGAAATTTACCGGTCCGAGTCGGTTTCAATTCAAGGAAATCTAAGTCCGGTAACACCGTTTAGAATGCCACCAGTTTAGATTGTTTCGGTCAAGTCACATCCGGACACACAAGCGACAGGTAGTGATACCCTCTCAAAAGAGTCAGAAGAGCTTTTTATAACCTCAAAACGTTGAGCACTGACGGAAACTATTTTCGAAACGGGGTTGAAATCAATGACTTCCCGGCTTTAGAAAATTTATAATTTTCCTTGTGGGAAGTTAAAAAAAATTATGGAAAAAGAAGAATTAAATATATTTCAATGGCACGCTGAAGGACATTTAAAGACTTCATAAGATGTTACATTCGAAAGAAAAAGACAGAAACTACTTTTATTTATATATTTAACTTAAACTGGAAAACAGAAAACGCTGTTTTCAAAAGTCGCTGCACTTGTATCAAAACTTTTCCATAGAAGAGACGCCCAATTTCTTGGCCCTATTTTTGTCTTCCTCAAAACATATTGAATCTTCTATTGAGTCTTTATATTCCAGGGGTAAAAGCAATAACTTCCCGAAATTGGAAAGATTTCAAGTGTCCTTTTTAAGGGGGGGACTTTTTTCCTTTGCACTGGTTTTTTACTAACTTTTTAAGTTTAAGAAGAAAAGACATATTTCCACAAAACTTCTTCTTCAAGAGCACTCAATGACTTTTCGCATGCGGTATGAACACTAAAAAATTTATATCCGGTTACATCGTCAAAAAATCGCCATGGACATCGATTAATTTACACGAGAATTTAACAGATGGCCAACGAAATATTCAGAAGTCAAAATAACAAAACAAATTACGTCCTATTTAAACTCTTCAATTTTAATTATGTAAAGTTTCTTTTTTCCCAAAATTTTAATAAAAAAATTCAAAGTGATCAATTGAGGGGTTTTAGCCAGTTCCCATGCGCATTTCACTGGGGCTAATGCAGATCATCAGGGGACCTTTACCCAACATTTCTTAGAATAACTACAGATATTTATTTCAAACTTCCACTTTAATAAGTGAGAATTCTAAAAAAAATGTCATAGCCACAACAAGAACTCACTGATCACCTGGCCTTTTTAATTTTCTTACGTTTCATTTACTTTTTATGTAAAAAATAATTTAAATTAATAAATATTGTGTTGCAGGACTACGGAATACGACTGGGCTATTCACAATCTGTAAAGAGATGAGCTGCTCTCATCTATTTCCTTACAAAAAGAAGGGTGTTTAAACTTCCTCACAGCCCTGCATTCCTCTTGCGTGACATCTGTTTTGTCCCTCTTCAAACCAAATAACAGACTCGTTTGAACAGAATCTATGCAATGGTATTATTTACAATCTTATCACGTAAATCTTTTATAGTTTTTGTTACTGATTGTAATGCGACAAAAAGAAATCAACACGGCAACAGGATGTTAACGTTTTTCTCTTAAGCCTAAATGCATGTATTTCGTTTGAAAACATGGCTGAGTTGTCAAAAGCAAACGAACTTTCTTTTGTTTTTTTTTTTAAATCAAATTGTGTTTAGCTTTTTGTTGCCTTTTTGGAAAACATTAACATTTATTTGCGCTATTCCTCCCCATGCTTTTTAGTCACTTTAAGGTTGTGTTTGCTGCAGGGATATTCTTATAAGTTTTATGTGAAATAAATCCACTAAAATGTCGCTCTTAGGAGATGATGTGTGTGTATATTTTTTGTTAAGTTTTTTGTTGCTTCAGTTTGGCATTAATATTTTCATAACTTTTCTTTTCTTATCGTTCCAGGTATGTCATAAAGAATTTAATATAAATTTTTTTCAAGTAAGTTCTGCTTTAACTTGTCTAATTTTTTTGTATTTTTAAATAAAATTGCTGGAAAAAATACTTGCTTAAACATGATATAACCATCCGTGTGTATGTAAATTTTTTTAATCAAAACATTTTAGCCACAAGTTTTTTGTGGCAATAAAACTTTAACTAAAAATATTCGCAAAATGTTTGGCTGAATGCAAGAGCAAAAAAAAATCAGTCTTTGCCAAGAAAATTAAAATCTGGACAAAAGTTTTCTATTTGTAAAAATCTCTAACGAATAACACAGAAAAGCAAAAAAAAATAGAGGAGAAAACTCTTAATGACCTCATTTTTCCACTTGAAAGCCGCATGAAAATGCAAATACCATGTAAATGAAAACCTCTTTCTTTTGTTTGAAATTTTTTTTTCTTTTCCTACTGCATGCGTTTAATTTGCTCCCCCTTTTTTTCGCTTTACCTTCACGTTATTCCTTTTGACATATGAAGCGATTTTTGTACTTAATGGCTTTTTCCTTGATTGTTTAGTTAATGAACTAACGAGCGTTCGAGAACAAATACAACAACTTCAACAAATCAAAAATTAAATTAAATCAACTCGGCAACAAGAACAATTATAAAAGCGTTTTCCCGCTCAAATTAAATGCACCCAATACCAGTTTTACGCGTGTTTTTTCTTACACGGTTTTACCATGATTTGGAAAAAAAATATCTCATGCTGATCTCAGCCGTTTTAGTTTGATTTATTTCAATCAATAAAAAGATTAAGACGCTTGAAATTTCTATCTTAAATAATAGTTTTATTTTTGTAAACAGAACATCGTATAATTATACCGCAGTATGATAATTTTCAATTAATTACATGGTTGGTAGCCCTGCAAATTGTGTGGTTCGCGAATCTCCCGATAAAACCACAATTAAAAGATGTGGATTTTAAATTAGTTCTGCTTGAATTTGAAGTGCATGAATGCAGTAAAAATTAACTGTTCAAAGGGAATCAATACAAATGAGTAAATACGAGGGCTGTTTGATAAGGTCGTGTTTAAGTTGAAGAAAAAACTAGTTGTTTTCGGCAAATAATTGCTTTATTGTTCAACATAATTTTTAGTTTAATAAATATAGTCTAGAAATTTTAATTCTTTTTTTAATATCTATTAAATAAGAGGTTTCATTTAGGCCATTAAAAGGGAAATTTATTTGGGTTATGATCTATTATTCGCCCCAACCATTTGTTGCGGTTTAGAAAACCGAATCTGAATAGGAATAAAATGCTGGATGGGGTAGTTATCCGAAATCCAATTTATGGATTATTGTCACAATGGAGTGTGCGTTCGTGCATTAATTTGAAATACACGAGGTTGTCTGCTGTTTCATTTAAAGTATTAAACACAATAACGACAGCAGGCTGCACGAACACCGACAACAAAAGCCGTTGGCTACAATCGTCCCCTCGTAGTCAGCCGCTTAAATATTTTTAGAACGACACCACCAAATCAATAACCATGAGTTGTTGTTTATAGTAGAATTCTCTTCAAACGCCAGTGTAATCGCCTTCATAGATATATAATACTCTTAAATAGTGTTTTTCCAATAAAATATATTTCAAGTCCGCAATTTCATTAGCTTGGAAATATTGTTTTTTGTTTCTTTTTGTATATAAAACAGTATATTTTCAAGTTTGGAATAATTGAATTTATTTATATTATACTGGCAACACTGCATCTACTCATTGTCGCTCACCAAAATAGAAATTAGTTTAATTTGGCTACAACCACAAAAACAGCATGGACAACAACCAGTAGCCGTGTTGCCTGTAGTAGTAAAAATAATCAGTCTCATATACGCACCTGTATTCTATTTTTGACAGGTTGTAGTCTGTAGCCTGCTGTCGTCATTGTGTTTCATGCCTAAGGCTACAGCCGTCGTATTTCGATCTTTGAACATTTTTATCTATTATTAATTATTTTACTAGAAAATAAGCTCCTTTTACTGGTGCAATAATTTCAATTTAGAGTGTCCACTACAAAACAAAAGAAAAAAAGAGTTACTTTTGAAATTAAAGTCGAAATCTTAAATTGTGGAATTATTTTCACAGGAATTCTTATCGGGAAACTCTTAAGATATTTCATTGCGATGTGAACTATATCGACAGTTTTGTTTAGCTGCTTGGGAACAATCGATATCGATAACGATTATTTAACAGCTGTTGATGTTAAAGTGTGTTGTCATTTTTGTACAGTAAATTTAGACCAGTCAGGATGAACGAAATATCTTGACGAATATTATTTCTGGTGAAATGATTTTCCAGCAAGTTGTCGTATTTAGAGCGAAAACACTCCTCAAGACGTTAACGAATTGCCATTCCATCCATTAAAAGGACTTTTACTGAAAACGGTGGGGGGCATGCCTGCATCGTCTAGTTGGCTTAACTCGTATTTATTTCTTTTGGAATGAGCCAGGCGCTTCAGTTACTACGAATGACGAGTGCTATCGAGCCATGCCGACTAATCAGCTCATCTTTCACGACATTCGGTTTCAACAAGTTGGCGCAAGTTGGCGCAAGTTGCCATACAGCGCGCTAAACACTCGATTTCTTGCAAAATCCATATGGTGGCAACCTTATTTCCAAAAGCGGTCCTGTTCACTGGCTTCTCTGTTCATGGGGTGTCATGCTTCTGGCCTATTTTGGGCCCATATTGAGTCAATGTATTGTGCTCCCAAGCTTGTACTTAATATTATTCATAATGTTACTTATACGCCACATTGTACTCGTACAAGGTTGTTGGTGTGGGTCATGTTCTTATCTCCTCATAATGTGTAAGAATGTTTGCACTCTTTTAATTAAAAATAAAAAATAGATATAAAAAAGAAATTAAGAAAAGCTGAAAAATAAATTTAAATAAATGACCTTAAAACAATAATGAAACGAAACTTTTGTGAAAGAATATGAAAAAGGTTGACCCTAAAGGCCTTTCGCGTAACTTCCCATTAACTCGTAACTGCAAATCCATTGTAATTTAGGTTTTTTGTGCTGTTCTCTGCTTTTGAGCTTATCGAGCTAAATCAACCGATTCCCGCGTTATGACGGCTGTAGTTTCCGATTACTAGAAGAGGGTCGAGAACACTAACTGATCGGATATATAATTTCTTAGTTTTTCAAAAATAACATTTTTTTATATATTCGTTCTTGATATCTCTTTCGACCCGGCTTGCGGTGGTCGACGTAGTTTTTAAATTTTAAGAGAGAAAATATAAGTTTGTGAAATTGATCAGCTACTTTCAAAATTCAAACCCATTTTTGAGACGTCTTGAAATTTTGTTAAAAATTTTAATCGATTCAAATTTGTAGGATATCTTAAATCAGGAATGTTCTTCAGAACGCCACCATACAAAAGTTATTACCCGGTCATATACTCACACACACACACACACACACACACACACTTACACGCAAATACCGACAGACATTGACACGGGTTCTCAGAATTAGTCAGAGAGGCAGCTTAAAACATGGAGATCTGATGACAACTCAACTTTTTTTTCAAAACGAGGTAAAACAATAACTTCCCCATATTTTAGAATTTTCAGTTTTTTTTGCGGGAATTTATAAAAATAGGCTAAGCAGTTTGAGTCCTACTATTTTCTTCTCACAATTATAATTGTATTTTGGTTCATTATTTGTTTTAAGCTTTTTTTAAATCGATTTTTAGTTTTTAGTTTTTAGTTCGATTTTCATAAAAATCGTGTTGTTTAGTGTTGTTTTTTAACAGACTTATTTTTATGTTTGCTCACTCGTCGCGAACATCTGCTCGCAGTTTCAGCTATTCAAAGAACTGCCATTAAGTTTTATGTAAAATATGGAACACGACTGTGCCTGTCCTGATGAGAGACTCTTCTATGGCAGCTAATTTGCACAGCCTTTTTGTAAAACAAGCTGCAGAGTGAGCGCAAACCAAGTCTATTACCGGCCTAGAATTTCAAAATCCATGCTAAACGTTACGACAGTTGTTTGATTTTGTTTTTGTTTTTTTTTTTTTGTTTGTTTGTTTTTCTGCGTAAGTGCGCTTTTGTTGTTCTAAGCTGAACACACACAATCCTTGCATTTGATTAAATTAATCTTTGTTTGTTAAGCTTTTTCTCCTGCGTACGTTTTCTACTGTTTGCTTGTGAAAAGAACGTGATATATTTTCATAATGTGCCCACTGCAAGCGAGTTGTCGTAAAATGTAAGCAACCGGCAGCAGAAGAACATGAATATTAATGTAAGCAAACATGTCCAAAGGATTCAGTGATTACAAATGAGTGCGGGAATTACGAAGGATTTACGTTAAGCCTTAAATATAAATTTTCTGTTTCCTTAAGATTTTGGAATAGTGAGTACGCGTTTGTCCGCAGGGTGTTGTAAATTGTTATGTTCAACAGCAGCATGAAGGATAACAAATTTTATTTGATGTCTATTAGAAGTACGGCGTAGGCAGGTTTCACGAAATCGAGCAACAATTACAAAAATTCATTTCAATGCGGAGCCACAAATTGTCGTAAAACTCTTATGTCTTACTTGACATATTGTCGTACTCTTATTATAAATGAATTTTATTTGTTGGGTGTTTAGGGAATCCTTACATGTATTTCATTTGTCCTTTTACCAAATCATTAGTGGACTTTCAACAACAACCCTTTTTATGCAAAGACTTTTTTAAACCATTTGAGAATTAAAAAATTGTCCTAAAAACAATCGAGTCCTTGAAAACGAGCAAGACGTTAATTAATAACATTTTTAATATAAATTTTATTTAAAATTTTTATGAGAATATTATTTGCTAGAATTTAAAAAAGGATATTTTTGTTTGTGTTTGTATCGTAGAAGGAAAATATAAAAAAGGGTTGATCCTAAAGGATATTCCTGCAACTTCCCGCCAATTTTAACCGCAAAGCTTTTGTGGCCTGGTTTGAGCACTTCGATCTGAAACTCTGTTTTGAAATTTTTAAGCTGCCATAACTTTTGAATAAATCAACCGATGGGGGACCATGATAAAAGGTGATTGATATAGGTTTGGAGTTGTCTAAAATAATCGAAAATACTAACTAATTGGATATAAAACCTTTGATTTACTTAAATCACCTTTTTAAATGTTGCTTCTTTACGTTATCTCATGAAAGCATTAACCGATTTTTACAAGGCGTGCGGCAATTAAAATGTTAAGAACTGATTAATTTGAGGAATCGATTGAAAAAGCCGTTAAAAATTATAAAAGAACACATTTGAATAAAAAAAGCTTTTGCAAAAAATTTTTTTTTGGGTCTATTCGAAATTTTCCGGTCCGAGTCGGTTTCAATTCAAGGAAATCTAAGTCCGGTAACACTGTTTAGAATGCCACCAGTTTGGCTTGGTTCGGTCAAGTCACATCCAGACACACAAGCGACATGTAGTGATGCCCTCTCAAAAGAGTCAGAAGAGCTTTTTATAACCTCAAAACGTTGAGCACTGACGGAAACTACTTTCGAAACGGGGTTAAAATCAATGACTTTCCGGTTTTAGAAAATCTATAATTTTCCTTGTGGGAAGTTAAAAAAATTATGGAAAAAGAAGAATTAAATATATTTCAACGGCACGCTGAAGGACATTTAAAGACTTCATAAGATGTTACATTCTAAAGAAAAATACAGAAACTACTTTTATTTATATATTTAACTTAAACTGGAAAACAGAAAGCGCTGTTTTGGAAAGTCGCTGCACTTGTATCAAAACAATTCCATAGAAGAGACATCCGATTTCTTGGCCCTATTTTTGTCTTCCTCAAAACATATTGAATCTTCTTTGAGTCTTTATATTCCAGGGGTAAAAGCAATAATTTCTCGATTTTAGAAAATGTATAATTTTCCTAGCGGGAAGTTTAAAAAATTATAGAAAATAGAAGAATTAAATATATTTCAACGGCACACTGAAGGACGTTTTGAACCTCTTCGGGTTAGAGTTCGTAAGATGTTACACTCTAACGAAAAAGAAAAAATCAGATGCAAAACAGAAAAGTGCTGTTTCCGAAAGTCGCTGCTCTTCTGTTAAAATTCATTGAACAGACATCCAATTTCTTGATCCCATTCTCGTCCTTCTCAAAACATATTAAGTCTTCTACTGAGCCTTTATATTCCGCGGGTAAAGCCAATAATATTCTGAAGATAGAAAAATTTCAAATTTCCTTTTTAAGGGGAACTTTTCCCTTTGCTCTGATTTTCGTGGTTTCAAAACTTTATTGGCAAATGAAGTTAAGATGAGATGTTAATTAATAATTTTGTTAATACCTTTTTGACTCGACTGAAAAAGAAGTGCCGTTCAGTGGCTGAAATCCTTGATTCAGTTGTTCAATCATTTTATATTCGGCCGCTTAGTTCTGTATATTTTGTCTGAATGTGTTTGGCCTTTTATCACAATAGCGTTACCATTTTCGCCACGTCTTCTCTGTTAATGAAAACTTTGATAAATTGTTGCTTTTAGGAGTGTCTGTCATTAGTTGTTAGCATATCCTGGCACATTAACCTGCCACTTAATTGCCAAGCATGCTTTCATATCCTTCTTTTCCAGATTAAAGTCAACAAGGGAATTCTTGCAATTAATTAATACATACATACAGCGGTAACGTGTGGATAGAAAAGTTTTAATTGTGGTTGGCGAGATCTAAAGCACCATAAGTTGTTATGGCATTATGAATTGAATTGCAATAAGTATGGCTTCAATGAAAACATTTATATCCAGCAAAATAATTTATTATAACAAAACTTTGACGTTTTCAATCAGAGTTTCATAAAAAAGGAAAACACTAGCCTTCGCACAAAATGAACGCAATTTTTTTAATCTTTTGTTTTATTTTATTTTATTTTTTTGTATCCTTGCTGCCGCCAACTATTCATTTTACACTTCAATGGGGGAAAATGCTCAAAATTTATCTGAATTGAAATGCTCCAGAAATTTTGTAAAATCACATTTAAATATAAAATGAAAGATTTTCTTAAGATACGTTCACACTTGTCAAGTATTGGACAAGAAAAGCGTAACCACTAATTTCTAATGAAACGTTTTTCAACTCACACAAGTTTTAATGTGTTTATTTAACAGTTTCCAATAATTTGGATTCTCTGACACTAGTCATGCTGAAACTGTTATATTTGCGTATCTTCGTCAACATATTTTTCATTGTTATATAGTGGTAACGTTGTTTATTTCATTTTCGGGCAAATGTTTGACTAGTGTAGACGTAACTTAAGAAACTATTTCATTCAACATTTAATTGTGGTTTTAAAGTATGTTTATTGTTTTATCCAGATTGTCAATCTTAAAGCACGGTTACACCTGGGCAAAATTTTTCTCAAGAAAACGTAACCACTAAATATTAATACGGACTATTTGTCAGTCAGCCAATGTTTATTGACTTAAATAGTTTCCAATCAAATTGGATTCTACACTACTAAATATCAGGTCTTCGCGAAACTATTTTACTTAATAAGCACGGTTACATTTGGGCAAATAGTTGTTTAAAAAACGTAACCACTAAATATTAATGAGAAACAGTTTAACTCAGGCAAGTGTTTATTGATATAAACCGTTGGATTCTACGCCAATTAATTTTTAATGAAACTTTTGCACTGAAGAAATACGTATTTGAATGAAAATATTTTTTTTACACTTTAGTGGTCACGCTTTTTGGGCAAATATATGACAAGTGTGAATGTACCTTTTATGTTTCATCTAGAACATCACTCTTAAGGTACGGTTACATTTGGGAAAATATTTGCTTATAAAAACGTAACCACTAATTTATTAATGAGAAATATATTAATTCAGGCAAGCGGTTTTTTAACCGTTGGATTCCACACCAATTAATTATTAATGAAACTGTTGCACTTAAAAAACACGTTTTCAAAATAAAAAATTTTTTTTACTTTGTAGGGGTTACGCTTTTTTTGTGTAAATATATGTATGACGAGAAGGCATCTTTAATGGTTTATCTATCACTCTTAAGGTACCGTCACATTTGGAAAAATATTTGCTACCAAAAACAAAAGCGTAACCACTAATTTTTAATTAACTCAAGTGCTTATTCGATTCTACTGAAGAAACACATATAAAAATTAAATATTTTTCTTTACTGTGTGGATGTTACGCTTTTTTGGTCAAATATTGCACAAGCCTGACTGTAGTTTTACCTTTTTTTTCCACCTCTACTTGTGTTTATTGCACACACATATACATACAGCAGGATAACTACATGTGTTGTGTGTATGTGTGTAAGAAAAATAAGATTTAGTTTTTATGCTGCAAATAAAATTTCATCTGATATCCTTTTTGTGTGCTTTTTTTCTCTGTTAATAAAATTTTATTAGCTGGTGTGTTTGTATGGGTGGTTACCTTTTGATTATAAGTTACACAAACAATTACATATGAAAAAGTTTCACCCATATAAATAAATAGATGTACACGAGTATATCTGTTGTGCACAGTGGGCGTGTTATTAATACCCATATTAACTATTTGTTTGTGTTAAGGTTTCTTTTTTTTGTTGTTCTTTTTTTTTTATTTGTTTACATCAGTTTTTATGGTTATTTAAGAAGTTTTTTATGGCACAGGAAAATATGAAAATTGATTCCTTAAATACACCTTTTACATAAAATTTCATCTAATATTATTTAAAAATATATTATTCAGCATTAGCAACGACATATTTGGGTGATTCAAACGGTGTGCTGTTAAGCCAGAATGTTTTAATATTTGACGGTAGTTTAGAGAAATTTTTGTTGCGCTGCAAAAAATAGAAAAACGTTGGTAAATTTATAAGGTGTAAATTTACTGAATGTTTGTAATTGTGTCCCTTTCAGAACGTGTGCACACTTGGCTTTCGGTCTCAATATATTCACTCCTGTTTGATAAAAGTAAAATACACCAGAGTATTCCATGGAGCTGATTGTTTTATTCTTTGATTTTATTGCATAAAATATTTTCTTTAATTATTTATTTTTTAATAAAATATAATAATATGACATGAACTAAAATTTTTATTAAAAAATGTAATTACTACTAGTTCCACGATGCCGCAAGCCATCGCTTGATTCCTGGTTTTAATAAAACCATGTCAGTGTAAAAACACTTATAAGACTAAAAATAGTTTAAAAATTATTACATGTTTTTGGGAATTGTCGTTTTAACTCTTTAAATTTTATTTTCGTGCTGATTCTTTTTCCCAAAGGTTATTTATTAAAATTCAAAGTGATCAATTGAGGGGTTTTAGCTAGTTCCCATGCGCATTTCACTGGGGCTAATGCAGATCATCAAGGAAACTTTACCCAATATTTCCTAGAATAACTAGAGATATTTATTTCAAACTTACACATTAATAAATGGGAAGCTTAAAAACAAACATCAAAGTCATAACAAGAACTCACACCGATCACTTTGCCGTTTTTATTTCTTACGTTTTTATTTCATTCTACAATTGGTTGGCTTTTTTCCGACTCTAATTGTAGTTTTAAGAGAAATAAAGAACAACAACAACTAATAATTGTTTTAATGTAAAAATCCCTAGTAAAATATCTCTAGTTATTCTAAGAAATGTTGGGTAAAGGTTCCCTGATGATCTGCATTAGCCCTAGTGAAATGCGCATGGGAACTAGCTAAAACCCCTCAATTGATCATTTTGAATTTTAATTAACAGCCTTTGGAAAAAAAGAATCAGCACGAAAATAAAAGTTAAAGAGTTTAAAAATTAGTTTTTAAAACTTTTTCACAACCAGTTCGGGATTTATTAGCAAAATTTGCTTTAAAAATATTTTACAATTTAATCTATTATTTGAAACTAAAAATTTTCTTTCCACATCGAATCACTAGACTTCTAATTCTTAATATAAGTTGATGAAGCGTATTCGTGTCTATGTTTTGTGGAGGCTTAGGGTGTATAGAATTCGTCATAATGGCTCATATAAATCTTGCTTGATTTTATTTCATTTTATTGCTATTTCTGTTCCCATTCAAGCCTTCGGAATTATTGTTATATTTTCAACAGCAAACAAAAACAAAAAGAGTCTAAAACAAATAATATGCAACACTTGTTTTAACTTTTATGAAACCACATACAGACACTCATGCATATAAAAATATTGGCAAGTGTTTGTGTGAGTATAGGTGAGTTCTTCTTTTGGATTCGAAAGTTTACAATCTAAACTTACATGCTCTGTGTGTCACCCTGCATTGTAGTCTAGTGTCCTTTTTTATTTTTAGTTCTCTGCATACAACCATTTTCTATACCATCCTCATGGCCTTTTGACTCTGTACTTCTCTGTGCATTCGTTCCAAGCTTCCTTCGAATGCCTAAAGGAACAAGAGGTGGGGAGATAACTGGACGCCACTTTATGTGCTACAAACAACTTAAGACACACAGAAATGCCAAAATAACCACAAATGTTGCAATTCTAATTTACAAGGCTTACAATTGCTAAAAACATGATAAAAAACAAAACGAAAATACATATAAAAAACAAGAAGAGAAGAGAGGAGAACAGAAAATAAAACAGCACAAGATATTCTACATGTTGAACTCAAAAGACAATGACAATTTTAATACCTCTGAGTGTATGTGTTTTTGTACTCGTTTGCCAAAAATACATATTCGACACAAAATAATTGCATTTTAAAATAATATTAAAGTTTATGTTATTCTGCTTTTGTTTTTGCTTGGAAAAATATTCCACAAAGCAGTTTTACATAAAATACTGAATGGTTTGAGGGCAATAATATGTCATACTGCTGCTTGCAGATTAGAAACAAACAGAGTTTGACAAAAAAGAATAAAACTTAAAAACAATTAAATAAATAAAAAATAATAAAAAACAACTAAAAATATTATAACAACATACACAAAATAAAAATGTGCGATATTAAAAGGAAAATCATTTCATGAGAGATTGACAAAACAGCGCCACTTGATAATTATAGGACTAATTGTTAAGGCCGGGTTGTAGAGTTTCCAGTTTAATTAGGATTAGTTAATCTGAAAATGGATCTGTGAAGCCATCACTAAGTTTGAAACCAATTTTTGAAGTAACTTCTCAGATTGCCCAAAATAATACTTCACCAGAAAGATCAGGGTTTCAAGACTGCCTTAAACTTAGTTTAAACTTAATCCACGTCTTGAAAATACCGGCCTGACACAAGAATTATTATGCAGTTTCAACTTCAAACCTGAAAATTTAAATGCATATATTTTAACCTCCCGCTAGGAAAATTTTATTGATTTTAGAAAAAGTTATTTGATTCACTCGATTTTGAAAAAGTTAAGTCCACGTTTTGAGCACCTAAAAAGCTTTCCCTGCTAAATTTTAGGACCCCACAATATGTCTGCATGTGTGTGTGTATGTGTATGTAAGTATGCAAGACGGCTGAACCGAATTACCCCCAAACTGTTTTGAAGAGCACTTCTGAACTTAGATTTTCTGTGAATTTGAAGCGATTCGAACCGGTAATTTTCAAAAGATTTCAAAAAAGCATATAATCAAAATGCTTTTTGTTTAATAACTTTTAAACTGCTTCACTGCTTAATTCCGCAAACTAATCAACTCTTAAAACATATATATTTCGTCAATCACCTTAAATCGGGTCAAAATTGCTTAATCCGTTCGTGCGATATCGTGAACGAAAAAATTCGAAAAAAACTCATTGATTTCTAAAATTCCGAAGTTATATCGCTTTTTTAATTTGTTTTGTAGCAGTCAAAAAAGAAGCGTTCCTTGAGTTAGTTAACCTGCGAATTTGAACCGATTCGAACCGGTACATATCAAGATATCTCAAAAATAAAGAATTTTTCAAAATGCCTTTTTTAGAATAAGTTTTTAACAGCTTCACCAATCAAATGCACAAATTAGTCAGCTCTTCAGATTGAAAAATCACGTCGATCAGCATAAACCTGGTAAAAGTCGGTTTATCCGTTTTTGAGATTCATGAACGAAAACTCGAAAAAAATGGTTGGTTCTTTTAAGCCCCAAAATTATATATCTGTCTAGTTAGTGAGTTCGATTCTTTTATAGCCACCAAAAACTACATCAACCACCGTGGGACTCAGTTACTTTAAAAATTGAAATAATAGTTTTTGAGTTAGAGAAGCTCAAAAGCATAGAATATCTCTAAAACCAGGTTACAATAGCTTTGCGGTTAAAATTAGCGGAAAGTTACAGCGCTGGTCTTCAGGGTCAAGGGATCATGCCTCAGTCAGCATATTCACCAAATTTGGACCCATAAAAATAAAGAAAAAGGTTAGATTGAATATATGTATACAGTAAACCACAAAAGTCTACGTACTTATTTTGGATGCAAATAAATATATATATTTTTTAAGAGATGTAAAACCAGTTACATGAAGTTAAAGTTTGTTTTATTGTGCATATAAAACTTACGATTTTTTTAGCTTTTGATTGTTTTGCCCACTATATATATATATCGGAGATGCATGAGATGAAATGTGTGTGTGTGTGCATGTGTGTTTAAAAGTTTAAATATATCAAACCATAAGTAAATAACAATATTAATGAAACAAGTCAACAAACAACACATACATACATATACACATATTTGCATATGTAAACTAACACACACATACACATGCAGTCATATTAAATAAACAACATAAGCAGGGAATCAACACACATAAACCAACAAATAAATATTTGAATTAAAAAGCTAGAAAAGTTTCCCTTCTTTCTCTTCAATTAAAAAACTTTGTATGCCAATTAATTAATTTATTTAACTGTTTGTTTAGGATGAGATATATTTTTTTATACTTTTTCTAATAATTTGGCAACTGACAGCTTTTTTATTTCCCTATTTATCCTTTCTGGTATGAACAGAAAGCCACGTCATGGTCACGCATTTTTACATAAAAGCACTGAACACTTGTTATACCAAAACTGACAAGATTACAATTACAAGATACAACGATTATACTGTTGTACCGTGTTATCCGTGTCCTTAATTGTTGCTTAGTAAATTTGTATTGACTTCCTAAGAATGCTGTAAAAGGAAGTAAATATGGACATGGTAGATATGATACACTTTTGCTTAGGAAGGCTCGTAGCTCTCGCTCAGCATGTGATTGCTGTCTCACTAACTCAGTCTAACACATTTTGTGACACATTCTATTTTTATCACTGCAAATTATTTCTACACAATCCTGAGGCCAAGTTACACTATGAAATGTGGAGCATAGAGCGGTCATTCTTTGACGTTTATTCAGTTAAAAGTTAAGAACTTTTTAAAATGGACCGCAAACTCTCATGAATAACGAATTTTCTTTGTGAAAATTTATCACCAAAATAGCGAAAATTTTACAGTTTCACTTCGTAAAATTCGAGCAGCTTTTGCTCGTAATCAGGATCCTTTCAAAACCGCTGTGCGTAACTTAATCCTAAATGCGAGGCTCGCGATAATGTTGATGACAATATACCAAAACAATGCATTCGTAGAGGTCATACAGATGTAAGTTTAGCCGCTGCGCAGCAAAGCTTTAAACACAATACCGACAGCAGGCTACACGAACACCGACTACAAAAGCCGTCGGCTACCATCATCGCCTCGTAGTCAGCTACTTAATATTCTTTTTTAAAACTACACCGGCAAATCAATAACCATGAGTTGTTGTTTGTAGTAGAATCATCTTCAAATGCCAGTGTAGCCGCTTTCATATATTTAACACTCTTTAATAATGTCATTCCAACAAATCATATTTAAAGTCCACAGTATATGACAATAAATCATTTCATTAGCTTGGATTTTTAGTTTGTTGTTTCCTTTTGTATATGAAAACAGTATATTTTCAAGTCTACAATAATTGAATTTATTTATATTAAACTGGCAACACTGCATGTACTCATTGTCGCTCACCAAAAAATAAATTTATTTAATTTGACTAAAACCACAAAAACAGCATGGAACCTGCAAAAGTAAAAATTATCATTCTTATATACGCACATGTATTCCATTTTTGATAAGATGTAGTCTGTAGTCTACTGTCGTTATTGTGTTTCACGCCTAACTCGATAATATAATTTCACACCTTTAAGAAAATTTTACATAAAATTTCTCAAAATAAAAAAAATTATTTATAAAGTATTTTTCTATTGAGAAAGTTGTTTTGATATTGTGTAGTGAAATACAACATTAAACGATACAACATGGCCTCTGAATGGATCAATTCATTTGGGGAATCGTGTGTAACAACAATTAATTTCTGAAGTTGTTTTTTTTGTTTAATACAATAAAGGAATTGTATTGCTCTCGTTTATATATTTTATATATAAAATGTTTCCCTATAACAAAGACATAACACAGAGTGCAAAAAGTAAAAGAACTTAATTCGTACCCTGAGTGCTCAGCAACTGATAATTTTGTGTGTGTGCGAGGAAATATTTTACTAAAATACGGAAAATATCTTGAATGCTATAAATTAAAGAAAAATGGAAACGCATACAAGTTACGATTATTTTTAAATCCTTTTATTATATTGAAATGAAATACACATTTGAAATGTAAAAGCATTCAGTTGAGAGAAAAAAAAAATATATATAAATTCACTGCTGGTGCTGGTGCTGCCGCTTCATCCAGTGTGGCGATGAAGTGAAATAAACATAATTCAATTATAAATCCTTCCGCATTCATTGTTGCCATTAAAAATGTTCATTCACATGTGCCATTATTAGTTTATGAGTTTTAATGAAAGGAAGTATTGAATTAGAAGAAAAACTGATATAATAAAATAAACTGGAGATAATAAAGAAATGAAATGACATTCACAGTAGAATGAGCTAAAGGAAAGGAGTTGATAAGGAAAGCAATAACTTGCGAAAGCAGTCAACGCATTGATGATTTAACTGAGTTGACTGCAATAAATTGCATTTCCGCAAAAACTGTTAGCAAAATTTTAGAAAAAAAGTAAATTTTGTATCAAAAGTTAACACATCAAAAAGAGTCAAAATGGTTTGGAAGACATGGCAACTTCAATGGCTGTAATATTTGAAAACTATTGAATGTAAGAGGAGGGAAAAATTATACTTCCCCCTCACCACCGCATCGAATAAAATTACATGAGTAAACAACAACTAGTGGTATTACACTAAACCTCTTAATCTCGTGTCATTCATTTCCTGGTATCACTGCCCTCCTGTGATATTTAATTGATTGCCAGCTAAGGAATTAAACACAATAACGACAGCCAACGGCTTTTGTAGTCGCTGTTCTTGTAGCCTGCTGTCGTTAGAAATCATATCATTGGAAATATAGTTTGTTCTTTCTTTTTGTATAATAAAACGACATATATTCAAGTTTACAATAATTGAATTTATTTATATTAAACTGGCAACATTGCATCTACGCTTTGTCGCTCACCAAAATAGAAATCAGTTTAATTTGACTACAACCACAAAAACAGCATGGACAACAACCAGTAGCCGTGTTGCCTATAGTAGTAAAATTAATCATCCGCACATGTATTCTATTTTTGACAAGTTGTAGTCTGCTGTCGTTATTGTGTTTAATGCTTTATGTGGCACAAACTACCTGTAGAGGTCTTCCCCACCACTTTCAGTTAGAGAAGGTCTAAATCGAATGTACACGGCAGCTACTCGCTTATAGTCCCCCAAAAACCAATTTTCTCAGTGCCATCGCAAAGCGTTGCATATGTAGGAGTCATTCCTGACTGCTGGTCGTAGTCATAAAAAATACATATAAAAAACAATGTGTAGATGAAGAGTGCTTCAATTCATAATGCTAATAGAAATTGTAGTCAAAACTCTCGCTCTCACTCTCTCTCTCTCTCTCTCTCTCTTAAGTTCGCCAACTCAAAATTAAGACTTATATATCCCAACAATTTTTGTTGTTTCGGCAACAATCGGTAATAGTGAACCTGCTATTCCGCTTGTTTTTCCATCAATCGAATGCAAATTCTGCAATTGCATATTTAATTGGTCTTTTTATCTTTCATAATGATTTAAAAATTTATCCGAAAGATTTTCTTCAGCAACTGAAAAAAACGGTGTATAATTGGATAGACCAAATATGAAAAAAGTCAGAGAACGACTATTCTTTTCGAGGACCCTTATAGTCATCCACAACAATTATAGACTTTATTTTTCGCTAACAATTTGCTAAAACATATTGACAAATAAATATGTTCTTGAAACGAAAAACCCTTTATAGACACCGTCGCGTATACAGCAACCTCCTTTGTCGGTATTGCAGCGACAACTTACCGGCGAAGTAATCTGTGCCTCGTTTCAGTAACTGAAGTGAGAAGTTCTCGCATCGAAAAAATTCTCGTCACTCCGTGAAACACAGGATGAGTCAGAATATATTTCTTAATTCATTTAAAATTTTTTTGGTTTTTTATAATAATAAATATATTATTCTATGGATAACCCTACAATAAAAAGCATGACAACCATAATAATTTACTTTTTCGATGTGAGAACTGCTCTTATCAGTTACAAAAACGAGGCACTGTCCTCTTAACACAATTCCCTCCTTTGTATAACTGGCACAGATGTCGCATACATACAAATTTCACGCCCTAAAAGCTGCTCTAAGAAAAAAACCGCTAAAATATTTTGTAAAAAACAGCACCACCTTAATATTTACCACGTCGCCACGAGCAGACTTCTACGAAAATATCATCTCGTTGAGGATATTTCTATCCTTGAGGCAGAATTTGTGACTACATATTTTCACCGAAATAAATCCTCTGAATAATTCGGCGGTTTATTTCATATAACTGCAACACCTTTTCGGCAGTTATGCGATGTAATTTAATATTATTTTTCCTTCTTTACACAAGTGCGATGAATTTTATTAGCATTTTATTGAAAACGATTTACCTTTTACTGGTTACGTCAATACAATCTTTTTGTGATATTAAATATTATGTTTTTAAGAACTCCAGAGTACAGTAAAAGCACTCGTAAATACACGCATTAGGGAAATAAAAAAATGTATATAAAATAATTTATATTGTAAAATTATTTTATTATTTTCCCCCAGAATTTAGGGTCTCCCGTTCATGTTCGTGTAAAGATGCTATTCCTGTTTTCGTGTGTAATTCATTTTCCTTATCCAAATCCTTTTATTTTACCACTCAACACACACGGTTGAGAATAATTTATAAAGGGAATTAAACCGTAAAAATATATACACTGTCATTTATCACTCAACAGCAGACAGTTTGGTTTTTGTTTTCTCCTTCTTACTCCTTTTCTTGTTTATTATTTTCTTCACATGCTTTCACTGCAAAATGGTTGTTGGTTCCTGTTGTTCTTTTTTTATTTTTATTTTTTTTTGGCCTACTGTATGTTGCATGCATGTGTCTGTGTGCATTCCTGTTGTTAGTCAACGGAAATCGCCAACAACCGTAAATTTAAGAATGTTAAGAAAAGGTATAAAGAAAAAATTACTCTAAATAAAATCCTTTTGCATATTGCCAAAATTCAATGTGAAGAACAGCAACAATAAGAAGGGACAGCAATAAGGAGAATGACGGGCCGAACTTTTGCAATGGAAGTGGGCCAGTGTGCGGAAATGGCGATGTCATTTCTTTGTGTTAAAGCGATTTATACCTTAAACCATGATTCATGATGGGGTGTGTGCAAGGAGGAGGAGGAGGGCAGGGATAAAAGTAACGGATGCATGGCGATTTTAAAATATACAAAAAATTCTTAAGCTGTTGTGGTATATATTTTTAACAATTTCTTTTTAATTTATTAAAAATAAACATTTAAGAATGAAATGTTTATTAAATGGCGTTATTGCCCGAACTCGGGGATTTATTCTGCGGCAACATTTCGTCAGGAGAATTATAGCATGACAGATATTGTCAATTTAAATTTCATTAAAAATTTCCTATTACTTTTATTCTATTTTTGCAAATTCAACTAAATCCTTTTGACTTATTCTATATTATAGAAATGGCGACGGATTTAAATTGTTATTACTTATTGACAACTCATAGAATACTGCAATGAAATGGCCTTAATTTAATACGACATTTGAATTTGTGTCAATGAAATGCACTGATTCATAGTTGTTGACTTTAGCTATTATTGATATCCTTATAAATAATATTGTGTGAGGTAAACGGCATGCAGGAGTAGTTTTTTTTATCACCAGTTGTTGGATGGATTAGTTGACTGCGATAAAAGTTTTATTTTTAAATTTTTTATGAGGAAATAAGAGAAAACAACTGTATGAAACACTGTGTTGCTGTTTGATTGTATTCGACATGTCCAATTTTCTTAATTCTTTTGTCCTGCTTTTTTGTGTAAAATGATATTCCTTTTTTCTTTGGGCTATTAATCGTGTCCTTCTTAGTTTTATTTTAGTTTGAAAAATTTCGATTGAATCTGCAATAACTCAAAAAATACTCTCTTGAAATATTCATTTTGCCTTAATTTTTAGTTATTTTTATTACAGAAATTTTTGAAAACTCTATTAACACGATATCGGTAACACTGGCTAAATAAAAACCTCATATATTGAATTACGTGTGATCATAGAAATTAGTACACACGAACTATAATCCTTCAGAGCTATTTCTTTTATTTAAAATAGTTAATCCCTTAACGTATCATTCGAGACATGTAGTGAATGAATAAAATGTAAAACAGTTTGTAAATAAAATTATATGTCACATTTCTGTTTAACAGTTCAGATAAAAAAGTGAAAGTATTATGACTCATATTTTTATATCCTTGATAATATCCACAAACTAAGTTTTTAAGCTTCACATCAAACAACAGCAACACAAAAATATTTTCATAACAACATCTACACACACACACACACACACAGACATGCATTGAAAAAGATAGAAGAACAACTCTTTTTTATTGTGCATGAAAACATAAAAAATATTAAAGGAAAAGATGTAGAGAACAAAAGAAAAGACATGACGAGTTTTCTGCCACACATGACCTACTCAAGATTGTTTCTTGTTTCTCTCCTCCGCAGAAGAAAGTCGGAAACGACATTGTAACTAAATAAGTGGTTTTCTATTTGGCTGACAATGACTGTGGGTGATGATGTTAATATAAAAACAAGAGGCAACAAAATGTGGAAAAATATAGAAAATAAAGATATATATTTATGGCGAACAAGGGGGCTTTTGCGAGGCCGAAAGAAATTGCCACCGATTTAACTGTCGAGTAAACTGTCATAATACCTTCAGTTTTAGTGATTTAGGATAATTTTTTTTTTCATTTTTATGAATAGAAGGATATTTTTAAATTATTGAAATTTACTAAAATAAATAAATATAATTTAAAAAAGCAAATATATATTTTAAGAAAATCGATGTAAAAATTTAAACATAAATTTTAAAATAACTTTAAAACAATATTAAATCAAAATGCAAGTATTATTTATTTTAAGTCTTTGTGGGCTGGATATAGGGAAAACAGGGCTCAAAGCGCTTACATTTTTCAACAATAATAATTGTATTGTATCTTGATCTTTAAAGTCTTAGTCCGATTTTCTCAAAAAGGATGTCTTTTTAAATATTAATATTTTTTTCTTAGTTCAATATACATCAAAAGCGTGCAAAAATACTTACAGTTTGTGAAAAGATAAGAACATTAACCACCACAATAACCTCATACGAGCACAAGGTGGCGTATGAGTAACATTATTAATAAAAATAAATATACGCCTTGAAGTACAATACAGACAGAGATATAGAAACATACTGTCAAACAAACACACAAGTGAAGCTTATGAAAGAGATATAAAAATTTGATATTTTATCATGAAATCTTGTTATTCAACGAGTTTCGATTTGGTGTAATCCAAGTGCTACGTGACATACTTATGTTGACCGAAACAATCTAATTCTGAAATAAAACTTTCTTTCCATTTAAACATTTTACTTTGTCATCGTTGTATTCGTTCATAAACCAAGAGAATTTTGTTTCATGAATCCAACGAAATAAGTTTATTAGACATTTTTTTCACAAATTCTATGAACATATTTTGTTTTAAATTGCGTAGCTATGAGGTAGCTACATATGCCTTACATAGGTGATGGGGTTATGATCATTTTTGGCAAATCTTATTTCAAATTTGAATACAATTCTATAGTTTTTCTTTGATTTGAAGTGTGAATGCTTAGAATGGCAGTGAAAGTTGAATGGCGGCTAGATAACGAACAATAATATAAATAAGCAAAAAACCCCAGAGGTAAAGTTGCGCAGACTTTTCCAAGTTAATAGTAAATAACAAGTGATTTCAAATCACTCCTCTGGGCTTAATTGAAAAGGAGATTTTGTATTTTCAAAGAATCCAACGTAACAATCTTAGTAGAACAATTATTAATTGTTGTTTGTCTTTATTTCTCTTACAACTAAAATTAGAGTCGGAAAAAAGCCAACCAGTTGTAGAATAAAAACGTAAGAAAATAAAAAGGGAAAAGCGAGTTCTTGCTTTGACTTTGATATTTATTTTAGACTTCTCACTTAGTAAAGTGGAAGTTTGGAATAAATATTTTTAGTTATTCTACGAAATGTTGGGTAGGGGATCTCTGATGATGTGCATTAGCTGTAGTGAAATGCGCTCAGGAGCCAGCTAAAACCCCTCAATTGATCACTTTGAATTTTTTAGTAAGATTTTGGCAAAAAAGAATCAGCACATAATTAAAATTAAAGAATTTTAGTAGATATTTTTTCACAATTCAAATGAAAATTTAAAAAATTTAGTAAGAGAATGTTCTTAAGCAGTTTCATTAATATCACGAAAATATTTCATTGGATTAATGACAACAATATTTTTTATCTGTTTAGAAAACACTTTATGCATAAACAGAAGCATTCAGTTTTTGCTTAATAATATTTACATACCTGTTCTTTAAAGCAATTAAATTTTGTCTGAAATTCTTTGATACTATAAATATTTAAAAAAAAATTAAAAGCGCATTGTATTTATAAAATATATTCGTTTTCTCAAGGAACATATCGTTAGTTATGAAAGTCTGATGTAATAAATTCTTGATTATTTTCTGTTGTATTTGAATGATGTCAATTAAAAATTTTGAATCAAAAGTTCCATGAATCAGTGAAGATATTTCATTGAATTAACGTTAATGTTTCATTATTATTCACGATTGTTTTTTATTGTTTTCTAAAGATTTCAATTAAAAATTAATTGGTAATTACCAAATAGGTTTTGAAAGATTTCGCATAAGCTGAGTGGTTTTGATATTTTGAAATTAGATTGAAGTTTACTAATGATTTGAAATGCAATACAGAAATAAACTTGACCACAGAGTAAACAAATCAATTAAGTATTTAATAAACTGATAGGGAAGAAGCCCAAATACTTTATAATTTGGCATTATTTCATTTTATCATTCAATGAAGTTGTTACGTTGAATAAATGCAAGCATTTCATTCTATGGAAATACTTCTTTGTAAATAAGAGTCGAATTTAGGTCAGAAATAAATTAATTTTTTTTACAAAATTCAGTTTTATTACAATTAATGTAAACTTGAAACATTTGGAATTAATAATAAAATATAGTGCCTCGCCAATAACCAACTCTAGCAAGTCGGGAGACATCCGTTATTTACACAAAAGTTTTAGCCTTATTTTGCTTTAGAGCGGCACTTATCCAAACAATTATCATCTTTCAGGGCGTCAGTCTTTTGTGGCCTGATCTTTGAAATGGTGTTTAAACGAAGCAACGAGGAGCTCAATTGAATATGGGCCTCATCACTTAAGATGATCTTAGTACATGGGAATTGTCTTTTAAACCTCTTTAATTTTTATTTTCGTGCTGATTCTTTTTTCCCAAAATGTTACAAAACAAAAAACTCAAAGTGATCCATTGAGAGGTTTTCGCTAGTTCCCATGCGCATTTCAGTGGGGCTAATGCAGACCATCAGGGATCCTTTACCCAACATATCTCAGAATAACTAAAGATATTTATTTCAAACTTCCACTTTAATAAATGAGAAGCTTAAAAACAAACACTGATTACCTGACCTTATTAATTTCCTTACGTTGTTATTTCATTCTCAATTGATCGCTTTGAATTTTAATGTAACTTTGGGAAGAAAGAATCAGCACGAGAATAAAAATTTAAGATGATTTTGCTGCAAAATGGGTTGCTTTCGTTCAGTTGATAGAAAATTTTCATAATTAAAACTCTCTTATAATGACTGCAGCATTTCATAATTAAAATTTTCTATGTTTACTAAAAAAAATATCAAAAGATTCCTGTTCAAATCTTGACATTTCTTGAGGCACACTCCTTGCCATGGAAATTGTATCAATGAAATTAGTTCATAGCATTAACGAAAGTATTTTGTAAATGTGACAAAGTTTTCATTAAACTCATGTTAAGGAAATTTTTTAAATTCTTGTGGTTTTTTGCACTTTTCTAAAAATTTTTAGAAACCCAAATGTTTCAAATCAAGTAAAATAATTCATTGAAGAAGTCAAAAAAATTAATTTTTTAAAAATAAAGAGACTTTAAGTTTAAAAATATTTGAAAATATTGTCAAGGAAACTTCTTTTATCAATACAATCAAGCGTGACGTTGATTGAATTTTAATGAAGTTTTTTGTTGAATTAATTTTGAATATCATAGACTTTATGAAGTATAATTTTTAGTGCACTATTGTTATTGTGTTATTAACATGAAATTTATTTAAAAAAAGACTCGATGGTCGTTAAAGTTCGGTAAAACTCCCGAGGTTTGGCCAAGCATTAATTTCACTGAACTCTGTCGAAGCCGCACATTCTGACGCACATTTTTAGTCAATATTGTGTTAAATACTTCTTCAGTTTTATTGCCCAAAAGGAATCACAAGTCTTTGCTGAGCAAATGTCATATATAAAAATCACTCCTCTTCTCTTTGTGGCCAATAGAGTCAGTTTATGCTAAAAAAAAAAAATTCTATATGAACAAAAATTAGAAATTATTTTCAATATTTTGCACTGTCTTTTGATGTAAAATAGTGTTTCTCTTTTACCAAAAAATATCCGGTAAAACTTTCTTAATAAATATTCATAAAAATTTTAAAATTTCAAATACCTCAGCGGTTAATTTGTGTCTAGAAAATACGTATTAAATTTGAGTTTGCGAACAAAGTTTTGTTCCACACCAAAAAGAAAAGACCATAAAACAACTGATACTTTTAATAGCATTAATGTTTCAAAAGCCATAAATAAAAAGTAGATACTTTCTAGTGTTCGGTAACTGCTGCCAAAAATAAAATAAAAAAGAAACGAAAAGTAAATACCCAAACTATTAAATATGTATAACATATGCATAAGCACTTTAACGGCAAAGACAATCAGGCAACAAAAAAAAAAAAAAAAGAACACGTTAGAAAAACAAACAACACTTAAGTCGTTTCCGTTTCCCTTACAGCGCGCCTCATTCTTCTTCCACAGACATTTATGCCCGTGTAGTACATCGTTTTTCCATGATACTCGTTTTAGGCCGAAACTTTTTACTTTTTTTTTTAATTTTTTACAGTGTATTAAAGTAGAGAAACAGGCTATAAATACCAACATGAGGTAATAAATTCAACATACTGCATAGTTATCGTGTAAGATGCTGCTTGTTCTTCTCGTCGTACATCTAAGAGTTTTTAGAAACAGCCAACAGATTCAAAGAATCTTTTACAAGAGCACTTTAATTCATACGAATACATGCAAAATATATTTCGTAAATATACATTTTTATTTGTTTAGTTGGTGGGTGTGTTCATCTTTGGGAGTTTGTGTGTGCGTGAAAGAGTTTCGCTCAAAGTGTTGCTTTCATAATGGTTAAAGTTTTGCTTTCTGTGTTGTTCATATTTGTTTCACTATATATTTCAGTTAGAAGTTGCAGGTTTGGCATTCCATTTGCAATATGTTGGGTCAATTGTTCACTTAATGGGTGTTTTTTTTAATGTTTAATTCGTAAAAAACTACGAAAAAAATATATATTTTAATATCAATGAAACGGACTTCATTTGAAAGAAAATTTTATGATATTAATATTTAAATATGATTTGAGTCGTGAGGTGGCCAGGGCTGGCGCGTAGAAGACGCAATCTGGAACACCAATTTTCAACAACTTTTCCAAGCAGTTGCGGTCTTATTTCGTCCATAACTCTACGAATGTTGGTTTCCAGGTGTTCAGTTGTATTAAAAAAATATTTTCTACTTATAAACAGCTTATAAGACAAGATTCAGGAACAAATTATTATTATTATTAGTATTATTATTATTATGATTAGTATTATTATTTATTTATTTTCCCTTTTTTGTAAATAAGAAATTTACTTTTTAAGCTAAAAATAATATTAATTTATATATCGAAAGTTTTATTACTCTTAAATAAAACCTTAAAATGATTTTATCTCTCGTGGTCAGTTAATAATTTGGTGCCAACTTCAGTAAAATGATTTTTATATCACTGATATTTTGCTTCATAATTGCAACTTTAATGAATGTGAATGGAATGTGAACCGTTTGTCATCCATAAAATTTTCAGAAGAATTGGAAATCGGACAGAAAATACCACAAAGTAAAATGTGAAACAGTTCAGAGTTAAAAGCATAACAACGGAAACGGAATTCGAATTTGTATTCGGTTGTTCGGAAAACGAAAAACTAAAAATTTTTTCTGAATAAAAAGTTCTAATACCATGAACGGGATTGACTAAAATTCGTAGCGAAATCCATTTTGTAACAGAGTTGAACTCCATTTCATGTTTGTATATCCGCTATTTTCAATCAGTTTTATTTAATATATTTTTAATTTATGCTGCTGAAAATATTAATTAAATTGAGGCTGGGAAAATACAGGCAAAAAAAAAGAGGGCACTAACAAAAAATTGCCCATTTTAAAATTATTTTTAAGAAGTCGATTTTTTTTGCAAAGAAGAACTCCTTGTGAAATTTTCAATTTCAACTTTTCTTTTATAATAAAAAAAAAATAAGTTTCCCTAATTTTAAACAGGATTTATTCTTTTTTTGCCAAAAGTAGGGTGCTACCTAATATTTACCCATTCCTAAGTAAGTTTTCAAAAAGTGGATTATTTCTTGCGAAGGGGGTAACCCTTATGGTTTTATATTCGCCTTTTAAATTAATTAAAAACAATACTTTTATTACAACCAAAAACAGATTGGAAAAATACTGGGAAAACAATTTGTGATATTTAAAAATATTTCTTTTGAAAAGTCATTTTTTTGTAGAGAGTTACCCCTCGTGAAATTTTCAGTTTCAACTTTTCTTTATTTAAATTAAAAAATAAGCTTCTCTCCTTTTAATAATGATTTATTTTGGAATATTTTGACCAAAAGTAGGGTGTTACTAAATATTTAGCCATTCCTAAGAAAAGTTTTCAAAAGTCGTACCCCTTATGAAATTTTCAATTTTAGCAATTTTTCCATAAAATGATAAATAAGCATTTTTGCTTTTTAAAATGTTTTATTTTGGAAAATAATGGCAAAAAGAATGTTGCTGACAAAAATTTAGCCTTTTCTAAGAAAATTTTAAAAAAGTAGATTTTTTAAACAAAGAGGTACCCCTCATGGAACTTTCGATTTTAGCAATTTTTCCATGAAATAAAATATAAGCATTCTTGATTCTCAAAGTTACTTATTTGGGAAAATACTTAAAAGAGAAGGGTGATAATAAAAATTTAGCTGTGGTCTCTTGACATTTATTTAGTAAACAACTTGGAAAAATAAAAGGCAGAGCATTAATTGCGTCCAACATTTTTGAATTGGCTGTTTGAAAAACCAAACAAAACCAACCGTTTTTGCAACAAAATCATCTTTAGCGATGAGGCCCCTTTTCAAATAGGCGGTCATATCAACAAGCAAAATTTCAAAATATGCGGCTCACAAAATCCTCCAACGGTTCTCGAAAAGCCATTTCAATCAAAGGAAATGACCGTGTGGTTAAAGAGGGGCCTACGTGTTAGAGATTAACATTAGTCCGACGTAATATTCCGTTATTATTTTCTATATTTATACTTTGAATGGGTAACGATAATACTAAATTTGTGAACAAAAATGTTGATTTACTTTCTAACCTCAAATTTGGCCAGGCTCTATATGATATAAAAAAGTATAACTAATTTAATTGGATACAATTTACAGAACAATAACTCCTCTAGAGTGCACACGAGTCCATACTGCCGACTGAAATATTATTGTTTGTATGTTTAGCCAAATTGGTTTGCTGTTTCGTAAATAAAATAAGAACTAGAAAAGACTTGAATATTTTATGAAAAAACTTTTATGGTCGTTATCAAAGTTATTACATCACAAGCAGTTGAATTGTTGAAACTAGAAAATATTTGCCTGAGACAAAAAGATAAACAAATACAAATGCACTGAGAGAAGGTTCTTAAAGTACAAAAGTTATTTTTTTATTTTTATTTTTTATAAACAAGTAAACAAAATAAATAATGAAATAAAAAATTAAAAAATGCGAAAAAGCTGTTAGCTAAACTCGATTTTTAACTAACAAGTTTTTAAAAAATTTAATAGAAAAAAGTGAAGCTGTTTTAAATATGGAGTTTGTTTTTACAACACCACAACGATACATGAGCGAAATTCACCATCATGACAAAATGTTTGTGGTACAGCAAAACTGAATATTCGACAATAAATATCTCCATTGTTTTTCTTTTAACCGGTCTAATAAATCAAGATGTTTAAATAAACATGGCACAGGAAAATGCTCTTAACAAAATTTATCAGCAGCTTCTGCTTTGCGGCACGAAACTATTTATTAGACAGTTATTTAAGCAACACCATTTCCTATTCTCTTCTATTTTTTTTTTTTTTTTTTTTGGCGTGTAAAACAGCGTGAAGATTTCTGCTCGTTCTTTTATCAGTTATTTAAGAAGATGCTGCTTAATTTGTAACACTAAACAACGGAGGAAAAATCCTAGGAATAATAGTAAAAATACAACACAATTCGTATTAATTAAGTTTACGCTAACATGACTTAATTACTCCAAACCCAAGCATAAACAATTTTATCTACGATATTGTTATCCTTGTAATTCGGCTCGTTCCGTTTGCTAATAGATGATGGTAACTAAAACTCAGTGTAGCCTGAGCAGCACAAGAGAAAGAAACACTTGCCGTAGCAGTATTTGTTGAATATAAAAAGCAACGAATAGCCAATAAAGAAAACTTATAAATAGAAACATTAAGATAACAACACGCACACACTCTCATGCTCATACAAACATAGAACTAGCCCATTTGTGTACACAAACACATACACAAACAGAGCAACAACTACATGTGAAAGCAATAGCAATTCAGTTGCTTCCAAATGACTTCTCTATTCCACAGGCACAATATAATTTTTATTAATGTGTTCTTATTTTGCTTTAGACTATTTAAATAAACTCAATTGTGATACAATTATTAAAAGAAAAAAAGTTCATCAGTTGCCACAACCGGGTTATTATTTCTCTATTTTTATTTCGCATTTGCTTTTACCTTTTTTTATTTACAAAATTTTCTGTTAAGAATGTGTTTTACAAGAGCACATGCTTCCGCAAAGTTCTTGGTGATTTAATCGTTGATCGTTGAGCTACAATATAAAACCCGAGTTCCAATAAAATTTTCTCAAGATTATGAAAACTTTTCATAAAATGCTTCACATGCATCTACCTATTTCGTTTTTGAATAACCTTTTTATGAAACAAACAAACAAACAAAAAAAAAAACAAACAAAAAAAAAAATATATATATATATATATATATATATATATATATATATAGATATATATATATATATATATATATATATATATATATATCGTCACATTAAAGACCAAACAGACTATCAGCAAATTTTTCAAAATTTAGTTTTTTATTTAATATTATTCCCTATATCATAAAGCATATGTATCCAAAATTTTAAACTTCTAATATTAGAAATAACCAAGCTATTACCAAATTACCAAATACCCTATCAGCAAGTGTGCAATTTTCTGAAACCAAATAACCTATCAGCACTCACGCTAAAGAAATCAGAGTAATCATTTGTTTGGATTTTTTTTATTTATTGAAACACAGTTACTTTTGATTAGTTGTTGTTTGTGTTTTATTACATTTTATTTATTATTAGAAGTGAAAAGAACATAAAAAAGTGTTAAAACGCAATAAAATGTATTCCATAAATGAAAATAATCTTGAGGCAGATATGCAAGATCCTAAAAAAATCAACAAAAAAGAAGAAAGAAAGAAAAATCGTATGAACGGTAAAGAATATGAAGGTTTTTCAAAAGGCAAAATCGTCTGCAGGAAGCCAAGAGAAATGAAAAAAGTTTAATTTTGTTGCATAGTGTAATTTAAGCAAACATTAAGCACTTTTTGTTTAAACAAGTAAGAGAAAGTATAAGTATTATTATTTAATGTAAATAATAATCATGTGTTCAAAGGAATGCCTAATTATTCATACTAATTAGTATTGCTGATAGGTTGTTTGGTTTCAGGTTTTTGTAATTCCAAATTACCTAAGCGCCATATCATAAGCTGTGTTTAGAAAAACAAAGCTTTCTCAACCGATATATACTTCTGGTTTCATTTTAATCATAATATATAATTTTCGATTCAATATTGCAAATAGTTCCAATTTTATAACGTTTTTTCTCTCTCCTGTAAGCTTTTGAAAACTGCTGATAGGTTGTTTGGTCTTTAAGGTGACGATATATATATATATATATATATATATATATATATATAATGTATATCGCAAGTATTTTGTATCGAACTATCTGTTGCTCTATTGAATAAAATTTTAATAAGCCGATTGTTCGAAAAGTGTTTTTATACTGTGTTTTTTATACTGTGTTTTTTACCAGCCTCATTACGGTTGCTGTTTTTCTCCTTCGAGTCCGACAATTTGATTAAAGAAATATCTGCTTTTTGTTTTTAATCGATTAATCGTAATCAGGCTGAATTATCCAAAGCAAAAGGGAAAGTCAACATCAATTTTTGATTTTTAAACTCTTTAATTTTAATTATGTGCGGATGCTTTTTTCCCAAAATCTTAGTAAAAAAATTTAAAGTGCTCAATTGAGGGTTTTCGCTAGTTTCCATGCTCATTTCACTGGGTCTAATGCAGATCATCAGGGATCCTTTACCCAACATTTCTTAGAATAAGTAAAGATATATATTTCAAACTTCCACTTTAAGAAATGAGAAGCTTAAAATAAATATTAATACTCGACTTACGTAACAGAGCAGAACAGCTGTTTTCGAAAGCCGCTACACTTATATCATCATTATTTATGTGTAGTCTTTAATTATAACTGCTGAATCTGATAATAGTTCCTATTTACATTTATTTGTATTATCAAAAAAAGAATACGACAATTTTACTAAACCGTTAGTAACACGGTTTAATGAAGTCCCTATTTTGACGTTTGATGGTATTTTTCATTTATGATTTTTAGAATTTTTTTATTCCATAATTCTTAAGCCAGTATTTTTGCTCTTTCTGAATTGAAAAAAAAAACTTATCTAACAATTGGCTTATAAAAATTTAAATTTTTAAAATATATAGTTTGAGTTATGGAATTCTTTCACTAGACCTTTGAAATACTTTCTGTCATTAAAAAAAAATCATCTTTCAAATCAAATCAAATCAAATCAAATATGTGCCCGTCTTATCGCATTTTCCATGACTGTCTGCAATATTCATATCGCATATTCATCTCACAAGCTTCGATTTTATATGGCTTGTTTGCACACACCCCCTGAGTCCAAAATCCTTAGAAAAAGCAGTCTGGGATGTTTAAGTGGAACACTTTTGCCACAGACGGTTACGTGACACAGGAAACGGTTCCACCATTGTGGCTCTTGTGGTCGGTGCATTCGCACCATGTTGTTGAAATCTCATATCAACCAAACTCCACTCTTTTAAATGAAATTTGAAAAATTTCACTTGATGCACTCTTGTTTACTTAAAGCAATTGAAAATAAATTTTATATTAAAACAATTATTAGTTGTTGTTGGTTTTTATTTCTCTTACAACTACGGTTAGAGTCGGAAAAAAGCCAACCAATTGTGGAACAAAAACGTAAGAAAATAAAAAAGGAAAAGTGATCAGTGAGTTCTTGTTATGACTTTGATGTCTGTTTTTTTGCTTCTCATTTATTAAAGTGGAAGTTTGAAATAAATATCTTTAGTCATTCTAAGAAATGTTGGGTAAAGGATCCCTGATGATCTGCATTAGCCCCAGTAAAATGCTCTCAGGAGCCAGCTAAAACCTCTCAATTGATCACTTTAAATTTTTTACCAAGATTTCGGGAAAAAAATAAGCACATAACTAAAATTAAAGAATTTGAAAATAAATTAATGGTGCCTGAAAATGCAATAAATTCGTTGTTTTTGTGTCTTGATATTTTTCATTGCAAACAATAACCTTTTTTACGGACATAGGCCAACATGTATTTTTGTGGTACACTTTTGATAACCTTAACGTTCACCAATTTTATTGAAATAAATATGGTTTGAAAGATATTTTCGCTTAGATGTGCACAATATATATAATATAACAAAATTTTAAGCATACAAATTGAAAAAAATTTGGTTAAGTGTTGGTATATCTGGTGCTTGTTATTCTTATATTAAAATTTGTTGTATAACGAAAGCAGAATAAATGGCCGTTTGCTATTGTTCATAAGCTTAATTAGCGCTATTTCTGAAATTATTAAATATATTTTTAATACAAAATATTTTGACTAACGGGCCATATAATTGCAAATAAATTGGCAGGATTTTATGAAATTAAATTCTTATATTTGTTAATTTTAAATTGAAATAATTATTGCAAAAAATTACTCCTACTATTTTGCAATTGACAAAAATGAGGGGAAAAAAACATTTTTATATTTCACATAAAATGCGAAGATCAGAAAAATTGTTTTCATATCCATAATGAATTCATTAATTTTTCTGGGCTTTAAAACACTTTAATTATTTTGTATACAAAATATAAGCTGATTTCAATTAAAAATTCATTTATCCCACATAAACTTGTAATGGAAATTAAACATGATGTTTTTTTTCTGTTTATAATTGTCCCATTTCTTCGTCCACTATTCATTTTAAAAGCTATTTTTGCTGTCAGTGCCATACAGTTTTTAGCCCTTTTTGAAATATGCATATTGTTTTACATGCAGCAGCCGAACAAAAAAAAAATAAAAAATAAAAAGGATATAAACCAGCAGAACAATTGAAGGACTAAATATTGAATTAAAGAAAATCCATAAGCACACACTCGTATGCACAGGATGCACATGTGTGGCGGCTCTATAAATGAATTTTCTTTTATTACATGCAACAGCAATCGCAGCTTCAGTATACAAAATATTTTTATTCAATTAACGTTTTTTTTTTCTGTGCATTTACAAGTGTGTATATTTATTAATGCATAAAGCAGCAGCGAAAACCAATAACAATGCCAAAAAGAAAATAAAATAAAACTGTGAAACTCTGGACAAAAAATGTGCAACCTAATGGAGTATGTTGTGTGTTCGTAAATTGCATTTACGCTTGTAACTAAATTATGTGCCGTGGGTAGCATTTTTCAATCAGCTTCAGTAGCAGGGAGTTTATTAAGTTGCTCATACCGTTTACATTTTTGGTTAAACCATCAAAAAACTCGTCAGCAAGACGTGACTGATTTTTTTTAAGGGAGAAATATCTACTGACGAAAAGAAAAGAACACTTGACAAAAAAAGGCAACTAATTTTTGTATACAGTAACATATTTTTTTACCTGCTTAATTATACAAATAAGTTATGTATTCACTTCGTGTGGATATTGTAACAAAAATATATGGCACAGTGGGCTTCAATTCGCTGCATGTTCTTCTGCCTGAAAAAAAATCTCATGAATGATCACCGTCACATTAGAAAAATGATAGGAAAAAATACTGCAAATATTGACGTCATTTTAATATTCAATTTATACAGCAGAGCAGAAGAGTAACCTTTTCGAAAGTAGCTACTTCCTCAGCATCAGTACTCAGATAAATATTTTTTATTTTAAATAGAGTTGGCTTAGGTAAAAATGGTTCCCCACAAACTATCGAGAAAATAGGGCTTGAGGATTCTGTTAGCTGAAATAGTAAACCCAAGACTATGATGTCTTAGATCCCGAGTGCGACTCCACTAACAGTCATGAGAATATTGGTTGAAATTTTTCTGACCTGCAATAGTGACTGCAATTAGTTAATGGCGGCTTGAAGGAATAGCACCATTCGCTGAACATTAACGACAGCGATTAACACCGTCATGTATTAAAAGGGCGGAATACAGCACCCTCCTTTGGCGGTGTATATAGGAAAAAATTCCCCGACGTAGTAAAAATAGCTACAATAAAATTTTCTATTTTAATCTGAATTCATCAGTCCTCTTCAAACTATTTCCTTCTTTCTAGTTCTAGCAAAATGCGCTGCATATTTTGGAGTCATCCTCTGAGGGCTAGTCCAAGACAAAAAGAACCCACATAATCTTATCACGTATTGGCATACCACCCGGAACTTCTGACAAAGCGTTTTGGTGTATTCCTGAGACAGCCCGGGCCGAGAAGTCTCGGAGAAGATTTTGTTCTGACTTCTTTTGTTCGTCTCTTTCGAAGCAACTCCTGCATTGTGACGAAAGCCTAAACGATATAAAAAATGCCCGATCTTACCGTGCTCGGCCATGTCTGCCACCAGGAGAATAAGGGGCTTCTTTCCAAGTGTTACAAGCTGGTGGACTACTGAGTGAAAGCCAACTCAGATTTTTCCTGCTCCCACTTCTTAACGATGTCTCACAGATCAGCTAAGAGAATAGTATTTTGATCATAGTGAGATGCACTGGATTGCATATTAATAAATAATTTGTTGCAAAATTTTTTTGCTTTTTGGCGGGCTTCTTAAGGTATGGCCACGTTTGGACAAATACTTTACCAAAAAGGCGTTACCACTAAATAGAAATGAAAAATGTTTTAATTCTGAGAAGTATTTTTATTTTATTATTATTATTATTATTATTATTATTATTATTATTATTATTATTATTATTATTATTATTATTATTATTATTATTATTATTATTATTATTAAGTCATAACTTAATATATATAAGCTATATTATAGTTATATTATTTAGTTAAACTGCTTCCACTAGTATTATATTCTACGCCACCGAAAGTTAGTTTAATAAGCAATTGTTTTATGTACAAAACTCATACTTCGCTTCTTTGGGCAAATATTTGCCAAGTGTGACCATGCCTTATAACAGAAACTTGCTGATGTTACCCAATCATTTCCGGAACTACTGACTACAATCTATTTATTTTACTCATCAAAAGCTTCCAACGTCATTGAGTCATAACATCTATTTAGCCGATATGTGACCGATTCATTTGGAAACAATCATATGCGAAGTTATTATTTGTTGGGATTAATTTTCTATTGCACTCAATAACCACAATATGTTGCCATTATTATGGCCAGTATGTTGGATTGTGATTTTTCCTTGCCTCTGCTTTTCATGCCGTTCACCAGTCACCAACTGTTTTCAATGCTAAATGAAGTTTATTATGAAATAAAAAATGTACATAAAATTGCGAAAGGATTAAAGAAGAGTGGCTTGTTGCCATTGCACGCACACACACACACACACACACACAGATATGATTTTACTACTGTTTGGCTGAAAAACAGCTATTATTTATTTATTTAAAAAAAACATTAAAAGTGCAATAAAATCTACATTAAAAATATTGTATATGTTGCATGTGTGTGTGTGTGTTACCAAATGTTAATGTATTTGTAACAGAATATAAAACCGCAGATGGTATTCAATAGAAAAAATAACACAGAAAAATTACAGTTAAATTGAATTTATTAAATGATACTCGAAAGGGAAATAATATTATTTTCTATGTGTAAATGTGGCCGGGGAATTTTCGGATGTGGCATTTTTAAATTGAAAAAGAAAAATAGTCTTCAATCGAAGACTATGCAACACTTTTAATGATAATTAAAATTGAAAAAAATTCAAATGGCTCATTGTATTTCCATTTTTTTAAATTGTATTGGTCATAACAAACTTAATGCTGGTTTGGCAAAACTAAAACGTTTTTGGGGTCTCGCAAACTCCGCTGCAAATTTGGAGCATGTGCGCACCAATTCCTGGAGTACCAGTACTATTGCGAAGTATCAATTCTATTTTTCACTCATTTATAGCAAAAAAAACAGAGTTTTACTAAAACTTTTACATAACGTTTGACGAGAGATAAATTTGACGTGTAGCACGGCCACTACACAAATTTGATGAATCAGACTGATGTGTGATTGATGTTAATTATTCACACTAATCAGACGTCCTCTTTCTAGGAAAGGCCCATTCTTTTATTGATCAGCCACTTTTATTTAGAATGGAAAAAAGAAACAAGCTTATGTACCTCGTTTTATTGTTTAGAATTGGATTGATGGAACTCTCTACTGGATTCTTAACATGTTTTTGCGTTAAGAATTCTCGAATGGTTAAATCGGGCGCTGTTGTTAGACATGATAAATCGCCAAGCATGGCCACGGTAGTTTCCATTATGTTCAGCAAGTCCTACTCATTAAATTCTTGTAAATGGCGCTGTGGCGTTTACCAGTAAAAGTAATGGCACTGCTGATGACGTTCCTGAAAAGATACGGCTCAATCACTGCTCCCGCACGATCATCGTTCTACACAATGACTAACAATGCAAGCAACGGCTCTTCGAGTGACCCGGAAACGAAAATTTAATTTTTTATAGTAACCACCTGCGTGGAAGTGCCCCTCGCCGCTTTATGCCACGCTCAATATCGTGATCTTCATTCCGAATGTCTCCTCAGTAATTCACACGTGATTCACGATCAGCAGCTACATTAATTGTTTCACTGTTTACACTACGTATGGGACTATGTGGAATCTTTCGCAAAAAATTTTTTTAGAGTCCGTCTGTTGGTGCTTCAATTTTCGGCGCATCATGTTGAAAGGACAGATTTAGAAATAAAGGGTGTTTTTTATAGAGTGACACAATTTTAAATCATAATAAAAGTAGTAATATATTTTTGATATCAATGAATATCTTTATTGGATAGAAAATTTTATGACATTATGTTTAAATATGATTTTAGCCATGTGGCCGCCACGGCTGGCGCACACAAGGTGCAATCTGGAACACCAATTTTCACAAACAGTAACTTTCTGACCATCATCGTTTTTGAAGACATATAGGCCAATGACTCCGCCAGCCCATAAAGCGCACCAAACAGTAATTTTCTGTGGATGTAATCATGTTTCGACAAAAGTTTGTAGATTCTCCTCACTCCAAACGCGACAACTCTATTTATTTACGTACCCATTTAACAAAAAATGGGCTTCATCGGAAAATAAAATTTCGAACGGACGAAGTGCACGATGAGTTTGACGAACAGAACCATTATTTTGATTAAAAATTTCCACAATTTACACGCGTTGCTCTGGTGTAAGTCGATCTATAATGAAATGTCAAAGCAAACTAAACAAAAAGCAACTATCAGCTGTTAAATGGGTGGTCAAATAAAGCAGTGATGCCAATATGGGAATTGTAAGTTCAGGAACATTCTTTAGAACAGCACAAAATTAATTGGGCTCGGTCACGGCCTTCCAAAGTGTATCCTTCGATACACAAACACACACAATTGCATAGACACATACATAGTGACGGGCTCTCAGAATTAGTCAGGAAAACTTCTTAGGATCTCAAAATGGCCAGATCCGAGGAGAACTCGATTTTTTCAAAACCAATAAATTTACGATTTTTCAAAATGTTTCTAGAGGGAAGTTAAAAAAGTTGGTTTCAAAAACTGTAATAAAAGTAAAAGTTTTGTTTGAAAGTTTTCAGAATTTTCTTATAAAACGAGAAAGCAGATCAGTGCATCGTACGCACTCGAAATTCTTTTTACAATTTTATTAAAATTTCTACAATTTTCCCAATTAATTTATTATGTCAAATAATTGTTATTTGCTTGGTAATTATTATTATATTTGTTCTTTTAAATTTACGGTATTTCAACTAGATCCGTGCTTAAACCAAATTTATGTATATTATTCGTTAATTTAATTGTTAATAAATTAACTATTTGACATACTGTCATTGTACTATTATAATATGAAATTTATTTGTTGGGTGGTTAAGCAATCTCTATATGCATTTCATTGGCGCTTTTTACCAAATCGTCCGTAGACTTCAACCACAGTTTGGAAAAGTTTCAAACTTCTCGACCTATTAAAAGACTTTTATAAACCATCTGAGAATTATATTATAAAATTACAATGACAGTATGTCAAATAGTTAATTTATTAACAATTAAATTGAGATTTTATTTTTCATTTTGCCTTATAAATACTATCATTGTTATCCAAAGGATTTCTAATTGTATAAAGGTTGTTTGTTGGGTTTGGTTTGTATAAGTTTCATAGCCTACTACACTTATTATAATGTGATTTTTTGAAATCATTTGTGAATTTTTATAGTTACTCTATTAACATAATTCTCAGATGGTTTATAAAAGTCTTTTAATAAGTTGAGAAGCTTGAAACTTTTCCAAACTGTGGTTGAAGTCTACGGACGATTTGGTAAAAAGCGCCAATGAAATGCATATAGACATTGCTTAACCACTCAACAAATAAATTTCATATTATTCCTTAATTTATGTATATCTGTTTGGTGTGTTGTGTGTCTCTGGCTCACATGTCTGCACACTCTCGTATTCCCTTAGCAAACTAAATCTTTTCATTTACAGTTATAATTTGAATAACCAGTGGATTAATTTGCAATACAAGCAAATGGCGTATGAGTTTGTGCAATATTTTGGTTTGAAATAAATTTGTGTTTTGCTTTTGTATCATTCTAGGTCTGTGCATTATCTAAGCGTAGCATGATTTTACAACCAGATTTATTATCATACAATGATATACCACAACAGCCACCACTACTGCCTGGTACTATTGGAGCAACTTCGGCACAGGGCGCAGCAATAGGCCATCAACAGCAATTGCATCCGCAGCCACTACCGATGGCTTCGACCAAAACGATACAACAGAATAGTATAATTATTGCCAATGCTGGCTTAAGTTATGACGATGTGCTAAATGATGATTTTCAATTTGATATGGATGGTCATGATGTGATGGTATTTTTGCATATACAAAAGACTGGAGGAACATCGTTTGGCCGTCACTTAGTGCGTGACTTGGATTTAAAGGTGAGTGTTTTGGTTTTGTTTTTATATTTCAAACCGAAAAATAAGAGATAAAGAAATAAACTTTAAATGAAATAAAAATAAGAAACCAACTGATAAAAATCAATTTATGTGCTAAACGTTTTTAAATGCTACGGGAGAGATAATAAATATAAAGCCAATAATATTCAGGGTCAATACTTTGAGCTGTTATTTTTATTCTTTTATAATATATTCTTGAGGTTTGATGTTTTCTTGGTCCTGTATTTAATAAACGCATATGAAATTGTATTCTTTAAATCCCAGGTACTCTACACCAACCACACGGTATCATTCATAAAAGAGAAAGTTTTGTAAAGAAATTAAAATAATTATTTAATTTTAATTATGAGCCGATTTTTTTCCCAAAATCTTACAAAAAAATTCAAAGTGATCAATATATATATATATATATATATATATATATATATATAATAAAACGTAAGAAAATAAAAGAGGAAAAGTGTTCAGTGAGTTCTTGTTATGACTTTGATATTTGTTTTAAGCTTCTCACTTACTAAAGTGGAAGTTTGAAATAAATATCTTGTTATTCTAGAAAATGTTGGGTAAAGGTTTCCTGCTGGTCTGCATTAGCCCCAGTAAAATGCGCATGGGAACCAGCTAAAACCCCTCAATTGATCACTTTGAATATTTTAGTAATATCAGCACATAAAGAATCAGCACATAATTAAAATTAGAGAGTTTAAAAAACGACAATTCCCCAAAATATATACTAATTTAAAATAATTATTTCACAAATTGTCAATAATATTTCAAAAAATATAACATTATTTTTTGTGTATAACAAGACATATTATCAGCATAGTTTTTAAAAATACTCCCCCATATTATGAATGACGACGTCGAAGTCACATCAACACGACAGCAAAAATCGTTACGTGTCATTTCATTGTGGACAATAATTAATTATTATTAACAGCCTTTTGATATTCTCTAAGGCGTATAGAACACGTTACCAGAAGTCAATTTCTGTCGACAAAGGCTAGAAAAGTGACAATTTTTCGCTGTCGTATTGATGTGACGTCGACGCCGTCAATCATAATACGGGCGAATGTAATTTGTTCGTGAATACTCAAGCGATCAAGATTAACTTTTTTCTGTTTACAGGAAAAAAAATTTAAATTAGGGAGAGCCAAAATGTGAGAGAGGATTTTTTATCTTATCATATATTCTATCGCTAATCATTTATATCCTCAAAAATTAAACATTAATTACAAAAATAATTAAGACAAACCCAGACACTTTAATTTTAGAATAAAAGCAGATAAAACTAAGAAAAATTTCAAGCAATTTTTGTGGTACAATTTTAAATATCTTATTTTCAACCTCCAAAGGAAACTTTATTTAGATATGCACACTATAATTGCTTTTATTTATTATCGGAACAAAAGCTCTCACAATTTTAAAAGTGTATAATAATATGTTTATCGGCTGATTATAAAAAATTAAGCCCTTTTTCTTAGCTTTTTGAAATGTATTGTGTTACACATCAAAAATAATATAATATAAGTTTCGCATGTAAAATATAGATTTTTTTTATGTTAAATCAAAGTATCAAGTTTTCGAAATTCAAGCACCAGTCGATCCCAGCGAAGGTATAATTATGAAATGTGTTCTCTTATATATTTTTAATTTATTGCATTAGCAAGAACAGCGCCATGACATGTTTCAGAATGATCGGTAAAGCTTTCTGTTTAGAAGACTTGAGTTTAACTTCTTTCGCTTATGAAATTTCTGTTTAAAATTAAAATCCTTGCAGCAACGATTTTAATTCTAAATTGTTTTTATATATAAGTTGTGAAATAGGTTTGGTTTGTACACTTTCAGACTACAATTGATTTAGCCGCATATTTATTAAGTAAAACAGTTGCATGCTTAAAAAATAGAGCCTGTCATAGAATCCAACATCATTGGAAATAAATAAATAAATATTTATCTGAATCAATAAGTTTTCGTTAGTAGTTTACAAAAAACGAATAATTCTATTTAACATTTTTGACTTGGCAAAAATTTCAAGTAGCGGTCACAACAATTCGCCAGTTATTCACTTACGGCTGCAGCAATATCTCAAACTCTGTAGAAAATAATCTTTTTATTAATTTCAAAAAAAAGCTCATTATTATTCTATGCCACAAGGACAGGTTATGAGTTTTCAACGTTATTGGCAGTGGTTTATGGTCTATTTAATTTTAAGCAGTTTTGCTGGGTATATTTCGATGGTACAATAAAATTTATAAAATATTTTCTTTGCTTCAGGTATCGTATCATCCTTTTTATGGCCGCTTAATCATTTATTTAGTTTTAAATTCATTTTTCTGTACCATGATTTCAGTTTATATGAAATTTGCTGTGAAAAATATTTACTTCGCAAAAAAATAATTAACATAAATTGTCTATTTAAAATCATGTCAGGATTTGCTTGTCATATCAAAATTAAACATATTCTGCAGGCATTGAATTTTAATAAACTTGAACGTTTCTATGAAATTGCCACAAAAGCTATACTCTTAACTACGGATGTTTAGTTTTTATTTGCCAAATAGAATCCTTATAAAATTGTATATAGTCTTGCATGTTTTCGTGCGGTAACTTCAACATTGATTTGTGCTGGTGTTGGATGTTTGTGCGAACTTGCTGAATATTTATTGGAGTTGAAGGGAAATAAGAGCGTCAGGAAAGGGAATAGCGCACAAGTTGCTTTTAAATTTTTAGAAATAAAAGAAAAAATTATTTGCACATGTTTGAAAATTTAATAAAAAAAAGAATTGATCTTCCGGAGAATCTCTGAAGCTTTATATTCTCGGAAGTTAGTGAGAGCGTTCGTAAAAACCTACTGAGGTCGCAAAGAAAATATGCCGAAATACTCAGCAACTTTTCTAACAGTAATTCAACTGTTCTCCATAACAAATTTCTGCTTTCTTTTAATTTCCACAGGGGTTTAATGTGCTGGGGTATCCATCACGAGTGATCTTTTTGTTCCACATTGAAATATTTCTCTGACTTGCCAGAGTTTTAGAGCACTTAATTCCGTTTTCTCTACAAATCTTTCAATTTAATTTTAATTTTTATAGGGTCATTGTTTGAAAAGCGTTTTGAATAGAGAAAGACATGATAAATATTCCAAAGCACAAGGAAAAATCAACATCAGTTTTAATTATTCAACTTACATAGCAGAGCAGAACAGCTGTTTTGAAAAGCCGCTACAGCTTCATCATTAGTTCTCATGTAAATTTTTGTTTATTATCACATGGCAGAATGTGATAACAATTTCTATTGGTACTAATTTTATTATGAAAAAGAATACGAGAACTGTATGAAAAAAATATGCGATTTCTTTAAAAAATGTTTTTCTCACTTGATTTTTAAAAACCAACTAAATATTTTACAGATACTCAAAAAGTAAACGTTATTCGTTCTTTGTGGGATTCTCAGCAGCCTGCCAATCTCATCTGCCCTAAAGTCCTACCTCACTTCCGTACATTGTCTTAGGTATCGTTAACGGAAATATTTTAATGTTCATAAAATATTTCTAAGATAGTCTCCAGCACTTTTATGCAAAACACTAGAATGAAATATTTAGTAAATTTTGTAGCCCAAAAGCTTTACGCAATATATTGTTTCTCTCTTTAAAAAGGGGCGCAAAACTTCTCTTAGATTAGGTTAGGTTGAAGAGAGGAGCATAAGCTATCGCAATCCGTTATGCGCTCTATTATGAGGAGTTCCCAATCTACTATAGGGAGCCTCCACTGATACCATGGAAACCTTTGAATTTGGTTACGTTATGAACCTAGTTTTCTCAATATATCTTCTAAAGTTCCTCCAATTAGAACCCCTAAGAAACTCCATCTCCTTTATAATCTCCTGATTAAATGTTAGTCTGCTGACTTGGCTAAAATCTGGATAGTAGCTCCTGTGTTTCGTCCTCTTCCTGACTGGCCCTGCATGTTATATTGTCAACGATACCCATTCGTGCCAGGTGATTCCTTAACTCTATATGTCCTGTTATTAAATACACCGATCTCCGTAGTTCTGGCCTACTAAATGTTAGTACCTCCTTTGTCCTGTTAGCATCTGGGTCCCCCCATAGAATTCTAGTCACCCTACCTACGGTAGAGTGCTGCCAATCTCTTGTATGCAATTTTGTAGCCCATTGTTTTAGTTCGCTCCTAAAAACCTGAAATGGCTTTGGATTGTCTAGTGTGTTGTTTGTCATTAATGCTCCCATCTTTGCTAGCCTATCTGCCTCAGCATTTCCAGGTATTCCTTGATGTCCTGGAATCCATATTATCTCTATGCTTCCACAGTGCATGTATGAGTTAATTCTCATCCTTGCACTGTAGTATACACCGAGATTGAACCGCATGATTCCTCAGGGCCTCGATGACTCTCCTACTATCCGTTAATATACGAACCGGTAGTCTGTTATCGACTTCCTTTAGCCATTTTATCCCTTTCGCAATAGCCACGATCTCACTTTGAAATACCGTGTTATGATCCGGCAGGCGGAAGTATTTGCGAAAAATCTTCTCTTAAACAACGATCTTAACGGAAAGAAGAGCAGTGTAATCACTGTGAAACAAAACATCACATCCAATAGTCGATATCTTTAATGACTCTGAGACATAATTAAGGTTAAATATCCTTAATGTGCCGCATTATCCTTTAAAATTTCGTTTGTTCTTGGTTTATTGACGCACTTCCTTTCCTTTAAACATCGACGTGCAATAACATTGAATTTTTTGTGCAGAAAAGTCATTGTTTCTTTAGTTGGATGGCAAGTGGCGCCAGCCTGTTAAAACTACATATCGCCCAGGTCCACATTCTCAATTTCTCGCCACAAAAACTCTCTTATCGTCTGTGTTTACAAACAAAATTCACTTGCTGCTTGTCGGACCTCATTTTCGAAGGACGGTCCGAGGATGCCTCCAGCCCATGCATGCACAGGTGGTTTCACATGGTCTGCAGACCAGGGGGGCTACTCTGTAATGCGATGCGAAACAAAAGCTTTTCGCATTTGTATGCCATTTACATTGAAATGCGAAAGTAATTTCTTTCACATCGTAATACAGAGTAACCCCCAGGCTGGCTGAACTTTACCGAGCAATTCTCCTTATTGGGAACACATTTAATCGGTTGGTCTGACGAAAAAAATCAAACAAGTCAAGTCTTATATTCTGAAGAATAAATAAAACCCTGTTACACATTTAAAGTGTTCGCTTTTTCTTACTTCTTCAAAATTAAAAGTTGTAACTTATTAGTCCATATTGTTGTAACTTATTTTTTTTAAATCCATTTTTGTTATTTTAAGGCATTTCGTCACATCAAATTTGATATGTGAACATTTCGGTTTCAGCTGCGTAGCATTTCTCTAATACATTCGCTGAGTGCTGATCCAGTTAATTTCAAAATATATTTTCGATAGGGAATGATGGAAAATCTTACTTAACTGTCAATCAGTTTGAATATTTATAGCTCATAAACAAATTTAAATTTAAATCCTGCAAATTATGACAGAATTATAATTTTCTTTTAATTTTTAACATATTACAGAGGCCTTGCGAATGCCAACGACAACGCAAACGTTGCTATTGCTTCCGTCCGCACCGCAATGAAAACTGGCTGTTTTCACGCTATTCAACTGGCTGGAAATGTGGGTTGCACGCCGATTGGACTGAACTGACCAGTTGTGTCGATCAAGAACTTGACAAGAACGAAGGGGAATCGGCGAAACGAAGATATTTTTATATAACTCTTCTACGAGAGCCAATAGCAAGATACATGTCCGAGTACAGGCATGTCAAAAGAGGAGCCACCTGGAAGGGTTCACGGCATTGGTGTCTGGGTAGACAAGCAACATCACATGAACTGCCACCGTGTTATAAAGGCAAAGACTGGCTGGATGTGACCATAGATGAATTTGCTGGTTGTGAATCAAATTTAGCGGCCAATCGACAAACAAGAATGTTGGCCGATTTGGCCTTGGTGGGGTGTTACAACAAATCCGCCATGCCGTCACACGAAAGAGATCGTGTTATGTTGGCCAGTGCCAAAAGAAATCTGGCAGCAATGGCCTATTTCGGCTTAACGGAATACCAGAAGGTATTAAAGATTTCGAAATATGCTGTCTTTTCTTTGTTAAATAATAATATGTTTGATATACTCTTTTGCAGATTTCTCAATATATTTTTGAAGAGACCTTCAATTTACGTTTCGCCATACCCTTCGAGCAACACAATACCACTTTGTCGGTATCGGCCATACATAATTTGCGACCCGACCAAAGACGCCACATAGAAGAATTAAATAGTTTAGACATTGAATTGTATGCTTTTGCCAAAAATTTATTATTTGAAAGGTTTGTGTTCAATAAGAAATTGAAATAATTCTTGAAATATTTGTGTTTTAATGTCTTTGGTTTTTAAAATCTTTTATTTATTGTTTGTCTGTAAATAATTGTTTGTTTTCTTTGCATTTTTAGATTTGAACATCTTAAAGCTAAAGACAACGATTTTGATAAACGTTTTGCCAATTTAGGCAACATATATTATAAACAGGGTGTTACCGAATTCAATTGGGACAGTAATATCGATGAAACTGTCAGTACAGAACATTGAATATTCAAAAGTTAACTTGTAATAAAACAACAAAAATTATAGATTAAAAAAACTACAAAATACTTAAAGCGAAAACAAACAAAGAAAAAAATCTCTAAATTAAATGAAAGTGAACAATTGTTTAAACCAAAAATTATTGCATATAAACTAAAACGACAAAAAACAAACAAACACAAATCCAAATTAGTTATTTAGTTATATAATTATTTTAAATATGTATTTTATGTTTTCTTTTCTAAGCTCATAACACTTGATACTAAATACTCTGCATATAAGGATTTCAAAACAATGGGTATTTGAATTAAAATTTATATTATAAAAACACACTTTAAATAGATTTTAAGAAAAATGTTTTCTATAGCAATTTTAGTTTAAAGCGAAAAACTGAAACGATATTATTTTTTTCCATCAACCACTGTATTATTTTTTATGTTTTTAATAATTGTATGTATTCATATTTTATTTACTACATATATTTTTAATATGGCATGTCAAAATTGTGAGAGTGTTTTCCATAGTTTTTTATACATCAGATTTAGCGATCAAGTAATAAGAACATTAACCAGCACTAGTATTCCGTTTTTAGTTATTAAACATATTTCTAAAATTAATTTAAATAAATTTGAAGGCATAGAACTTGATTAAAAGTAAAGCCCTAATTTTGTGAACCAATTTGCATTAGTGAAATTTTTATTACATATTTATTATATGTTTAAACATTCTGAAAAGCATAGCAGCGACTGCATTTCTCTTCGTATGCAAAACAAAAACAATTTTTTTTTAATGTGATTTTATATATGTTTTTTTCACTTCTATGAATGTCATTAACGCAATGTGATTTACAAAATTAGCGCCTAAAGAGAGAAAAGTAGACGAAATGCAAAGATATTCTTAACCCGAGAAAATATAAAGCACTTCCTTTGTTCGAATATTGTATATGTGTGCATCTGATCTGGAAGGATTCGATGTATTATTACAAGTTAATATAAAAAATTTTTAAATAGAAAATATGTTCTATATGTTCGACCACAATTTAATTTTGCCACAAATAATCAAACTGTAGATCTAAAGCAAGAACATTTCGACGGAATGAAAATATAATTCTGCAAATTACAAGCCAAAAGTATAAATAAGGAAATGAAGAATAAAATGGGGGGGAAAATATTTAAAATATTGATACCTTCCATATTCCAATACCTTACATTCTGTACTATTTGTTAACTACACGTCAAGACAACCTGGCCTTCTGGAAAATTGTGCCTACTCTCTAAGATGTTGAAGAAGGTTATTAGAAATGGTTAATTACGGAAAAAAAGAAGTACTGAGTGCTGTATATAAATATTATTATTATCTTAACTCTGCAGTTGTAATTTCTATATCTTATCGAAGTATAAAAAGTTATTCGAAAAATCATTTACAGAACAAACAATCGCACCTGGGCTTTTAAAAACATTATATCAAATCGTATTTTTATTACTACAGATCTGATACGTTCATATGTATATGTTTGTATGTGAACCGTAAATAGAGAGTTGTTAAATTTAAATCACCGGGCGATCCTAGTATTTATATTATTTGATTTCTCTTATATACTATAATTAACGACGACCAAAGTTCACAATGTGTATGATCTGCACGAGTTTCATTAAATGTTTACAATTTCCAATATTCTAATAAAATATAAATTTATTATGAAAGGCCTCCTAATAACGCAACTTGCTTCAGAACAGCTGTTTAATGTGAGCGTAGGAGAGTTTGAAAAATTTGATAGTTTAATAATTTAGCACGCAATAATTACTTGTTTTAAATTTAATATAGTTTACTTTATTCAAAAATCGTTTTGACATGACATGCCGAACAATAGTATTTTTATTTTTGATTTGAAACCCATTTCTATTATATACTTCATACTGAATTGCTACAATTACTCGTACATTGTACTATAGAATTTACAACGAAAGTTCAATATAAATTTTTACATTCATGCAACATGCAACATGCTTATTTATCTACACATATTATAAATTCATTTTTAACTTTTTGTTTATTTATTTAGTTTTCAAAAAAAAATAAAAAAATGTTATTTCAAAAACTACTCAACAAGTCCATGTAGATTTTATAAAATTAAAATTGAGATCTCATTTTTTAAATTTAAGATTTCTCTTAGATAAAAACTTATTTCTTAAGAAAAACTAGACGAAATCCAATGGGAGTATGACTACTGTTAACGACAGAAATATTTTCTTTGCATAAAATGTTAGTCGATTAACACCTGTTTTACAGTTAGCCAAATTAAGGAAATCCTGAGAAGATCCAATGAAATATACTAGAAGCTAGAAAAAAGTTTACTGAAAACATATTAGTCTCTAGAGGCTTTTGCTTCATCTGCGACATTTTTTTAAATGTAACTGAGATCTTTTATGTATTATCGAAATACAATCTCTGCTCCCTGTTGATACGTCTTACCATCACATTTTCTTGTAATACAATTTAAAAAAATAAATATATTAATAAAAATATTAATAAATGCAACTGTCGAATTGTATAGTATTTCCTGGCTCACATACCGGTTTCATTGACGCAGTATCGGCATGCGAGTTGTTTTAATTGTTGAGTAGTTTCTTACAAATAATCGAATATATTTAAATTAAATGTTTAATTTGAAATTGTACAATTGGCTTTTCCCTATAATGTATGACTGATCTTTGAATTAAAGTTTTATTTTAAATAATCTATAAGCAGCAATTGTAAATAACTATTCTTTAAGTTAAATTTAAGATAACTGTTTAAAAAAAAAACAATATATGTATATATATATATATATATATATATATATATATATATATATATGTATATATATATATATATATATATATATATATATATATATGTATATATATATATATATATATATATATATATATATATGTATATATATATATATATATATATATATATATATATATGTATATATATATATATATATATATATATATACATATATATATATATATATATATATATATATATATATACATATATATATATATATATATATATATATAACTTATGATTAACTGAATCTGGCCATTGGAGGCCTAAAGGCAAAGATTAGAACTCTAAATGAATGAATTTGCTATACGAGTAAGATCTCTGTGGTATCCTAATTAGTTTAACAAAAAGTATTAAAACTTTAATAATAAAATATAACACTATGTCAAAGACCGTATTGTTTAAGTTTTAAGTGAATGCCTTATTCATAATAAAATAAATTTTTCCTTATGTTCAATTTGAATGAAGCTCCAGCAAAATTCAATTACTTATTCTGCAATCAATTAAGTAATAATGAGAAATATTTTCGTGATTTTGCTAAAAATAAAATCGCTCTTGGAAGCAAAATAAATCTGATTTAATAGGCAAACAATTTTTGATTTTTGTAGAAAATTTTAAAAAGTTTTTTGCTTAAGAACATTTGCAGATATTGTCGCGAATTCCAGTCATATCAGATGGCTTTCAAAATTAATGTTATTTTATATAGCGTATATGTAGCTTATGGAAATGTACTGACTATTCGGCAATGCCTCAAGCTACTGCTCAATAGCATAAATAGCATTCAAAACAAAAACAGTTTTAAAAATATTGAATTTATGTCTCTTGTAAAAGGACGATATTTGCTTTTCTGCATTTAAACCTTTTGAAAAAATTTAGTTTCATTATGAATAAATACTTAGAGCATTAAATTCATGTTAAAAAGGTAATTTTGACGAAAAGATATTGTAAGGACAATAATAAATAAAAATTAAATAATCAATAACGTGCATAAAATACATTTGCAAATAAAACTCAGATCACCACTCTGGCTAGGAATCGACAGGTAACATCTCTGGAGGGTGTTTCACAAATTATGAAAGAAGCAATAGAAATAACGATATATAAAAAATGCAGATATAAGTTAGATCAGTATTACTTCAACATTATTTTCAGTGTATGATGATGATATACTAGAATATGCTGTAAACTAACTGTAATTTTAACTGACTTAAAATTTCAGTGCATCATTTTGGTAAAATCAATTTGATATATTATAGATATATTTCTTGCAAGACGTAATCCTGTCGCTCAACAATTAACAATTTGTAATAAAATACATTTTTAATTTGTTCTAAGCAAACCCATTGTAAATATATTTTAAATCTAGAATTAAACAAAAAAACTGCAGCCTAAGTTATTTAGTTTTTTCAAATAAACAAAAATACTTTCAACTATTTTCATTGCTCGTATATTATAAAATAGCATTTAAATAAAGCGAATTAAGTTATTTATATAATAAAAGAAATCTTTTTAATATATATTTAGCAGCATGTGCCATTTGTGTAAATTTTATTCATTCATAAAATAATTAAGTTTGTTGTTTTAAGTGTATGAAACTTAAAGTTTCCTATATGAAAAAAATAAAAAAGTAAACTAGCACTCTTATCTTTTTATCATTTACCAAAAATTGTGCAATTCTATAACTTATATCTAACACTCCGCAAACAAGTTATAAATAAACAAACAAATATTATTAAAACGTAAAATTTAAGCTATTAATAATGAACATTTATAAAATACTACAGCTATAGAAAAACGAAACGAAAATAAACTAATTGATATTAAACTATGAATAAAAAAATATATATCAAATTGTGGTAAAATAAGCTTCAAATCGTAAGTAATTACATTTTATAGCAAATCGTTAGAAATTCAAATGTGGGTGCTGTAACAAAACATAAGCACTGTTAAAAGTCGCTTTTTTGCAAAGAAGTACCCCTTATGAAATTTTTAATTTGAACTTTTCTTTTTTCTCTACTTTTAAAAATTATTTATTTTGAAATCTTTTGGTGCTATCAACAATTTAGTTATTTCTATGAACATTTTTAAAATGAAAACTGAGCTTCTCTGCTTTTAGAAATGCATTATTTTTCAAAATACTGGTAAAAATTTTGCCTTTTCTAAGAAAACTTTTAAAAAATCCTTTTTTGAACGAAGAGGACTTCTTATGAAATTTACGATCTTAGCAATTTTTCCAAAAAATTGTTTTATTTTGGAAAATAATGGCTAAAAGAATGTTGCTGGCAAAAATTTGGCCTTTTCTAAGAAAATTTTTGAAAATTCCATGTTTTGAACAAAGAAGTATCCTTATGAAATTTTCAATTTTAGCAATTTGTCCATAAAATGAAAAATAAGCATTTTTGCTTTTCAAAATGTTTTTTTTTTTGGTAAATAATGGCAAAAAGAATGTTGTTGACAAAAATTTAGCCTTTTCTAAGAAAATTTTTTAAAATCCATTTTTTGAACAAAGAGGTACCCCTTATGAAATTTTTCCACAGAATAAAATATAAGCATTTTTGCTTTTCAAAAAGATCAATATAAATATACTCCGATGAATCGATTTTTCGTTGGAATTGTTTCGTGGGAAACATGTGCACCCAAAAAAAGCAACTGTCAGATTTAGCTCTCCGGAAAAATCACGGATAATATCATGAAGAGAATGATGATCTATTATAGTTGAAGTGGATTTAGTAAATTGAAAAATCAAGAATTCACATTAAAAAAAATATATATTCATGTTCTTCAAGGCCAATAAAATTTAAAAAATAACTCTTATCTAATTAAAATGCGATTAGATAATGCTTACTAAAATTTAAATTATTTTTCACAAAATATGTGGTAAATTTCTACAAGTAGAATCGCTTAAAAGCATAACATTTGGGGTGTTAACACTGTATGGTATTTGGTCATATACTCATAAAATTTTAGTATTTTAGAGGAGTATAAAAAGATTTTAGCCAGTGTGCAAACAAAGAATTTAATAAAACAACATAACTTTTAATAATGTCATTTGTAAATAAAATTATAATTCTCCAGAAATTAATCCACCATCCCTTCCGAAAAAATTTTGGGACCTTAAAACTCCTCTAAATTACGACCTTTAAGAAAATAAATAAGAAAGTTTTACATATTCTACGGAAGAGAAGACATGTTCAACGCAGTAACATTCTTATGCGCTATAATTTTATGACACATGATTTTATGAATCTGAGTCCCTTTCATAATTAATTTTAACAAAATTCTAGAAGTTTAATGAAAAGTAAACAAGTGAAAAAGAAGAAATATTAAGAAATTATCTCCGTACGTATCGGTGTGGGTTTGCCGTCATAGTATTCAGTATTAGATAGCATGAGTATCTGTATCATCTAATCACACAGTCGTAGCTCTTTAAATTTTACATATAAATTTTAGCAAACTACATGTTACAATTTCGAAATAAAGGTCGACACTTTCCGGCAAACGTTTATTCAGTAACACGAGCACCTCTGGTTCGAGCAGTTTGAAAAAAAAAACAAAGAAGGATAATAACAAAAAATAAAAGTGTCCAAAATTTTAAAAATTATTCTGGTTATTTTTTTTTTGTGAGTTATTTATCGGCTAAACCTCCCGTCAAAGAGGATGCTAAAGTCCCCAACACACAGCGTACTGCATATAAAATGTATCTTACAGAAGTAGACTATCACTACTTTGTTAACAATGGTGAGTATATAATTTAATTGTTGCATATCTATTTGTTCCGGTGGTTGGAGGGAAGTTTTAACTTTTTGCCAAGACCGGTTGCTCGTGTTCCAGTTTTGAATTAAGTGGAACCTCAATTCGTTGCATTCAACATAACCAGACTAATCGAGTGCGAGCATGATCGGAATGAAGTAGGTTACAATTGTAACTCAAAAAGTTTAGTCGTGTCACCGACATTCAGATATTAAGATATGCCATGCAGATCTTAAGTATATAATAAGAATTATATAATCGGAACTGGAGAATACCGCGCTCTATTGATAACAAAATAAGGATACAACTACAGGTCAGTACTGTGAATCAGGAACTTTTACGACAATAATCGTCTCGATTAAATTCTCCGAATTCGCTATTCTGTTAGACTTTGAATGATATTCGATACTTATCGACCACCAAACGATTATAATTGCTGCGCTGTTAGTTTGAACGAATTGTCTTTCGCTTTTTGGCTGAGTTTTCCCTTCGTAGCTGGTGTATTCTTTTATTTATTAATTTATTAAATGAATTTTAATTTCTTTTTTCTTTTGCATCTTTTGTATTCATACATTTTTCGTTTATTCATAAACATGTCACATGAAGGCATTTTATAGGTGTGATCCCGTACTCTACTTTGGGTGCCCGCGGATGCCCAAACTTACCCAAAACTGTTCGCGTACTCAAGGTTTAGGCAAGTGAGAGAGATTGTGAGAGAACAAAATTCTTCTTCTTGCCCAAAACAGCCCACAAAATTTTTTCGGGCAGATTGGGAAAACAGACAAACGATCAGCTGTTTTAAGAAGATAAACAATTAAAGACTGCAAAAAACAGCAAAAGCTGTTACTAAAAGATTTTAAATAAAGATTGTAATAAAATAAGAGTAAACGGCGAATAAACTAAATACTGCTTGAGTTTAACTTGCATGCAGACACCATATACCATGTATTAAAATTCAAAACACTTCGATGTTTTCTTTTGGTAAAGAAATTGGGTTTTTTCTGTTCCCGTACTTTTGTACATTTTTAACAATATGTGGGAGAATTTTTTGCTCACTCTCACTTTACCGAACTTTACCCAAAAAGTACGGGATCACACCTTATAAAGACATAATTAACAAGACTTTAGTGAATCAGCCGATCGTTGCCGCAATCAGTTAAAACGTTAGACAGATTTTGCTTTTATCAAATCGTTAAGAAATACTCACTAGCACTACAGTTCGTCGTTCAGCTTCATGTTTCGAAATATATTTCAGAAGAGTTTATCTCACTTTACTGACAGAACACAACGGAGAGAAACGTAAATTTCCATACACACACAAACTGAAAAGATTTTAGCTGTTACTAAGCGCACGATGTGCCTGACTATGGCAGGTCTCTGAGACGGCATTTTTCTAAAATTACACATGAAAAAGAAAGCTTTTGTGTTAAATTCTTTACAAGCGTTATAATTAATTCGATATCTTTCGACGTTTTGGTTCTTATGAATACTTGTTTTTTAGTTCTCCTACTAAATTGTAAATAATATCAAATTTTGTGCACCGATCTCAATGAAACAAGATTCCATTCTTGGAATATATTTCAAGAAAATTTAATAAGTCACATATAAGCCCGTTAATGTATTTTGAATTCTTATGCATTTTTAAAACAAAAAACCACAATATTTTTTCTAAAATTTTTAGATAGAGTGTTAAAGATATTTCTGAAAGGACTGAGTAAATTTAGAAACAATATTTGCATGGCCTCAACACTATCTTTTTAACGACATCTGGAGAAAGTGCCTTTAGTTTTTATATAACGCTGTGATCCGCTCGAATAATAAAAATTTAGAATTTAATTCATATTAAAAATGACTTGTGAATTCGGGGATTCGACCGATTTCGTGCAAATTTTAAATAAACCATCTACATGACCATATCAAACCCGTTCGTGACTTATAAAATTACAACGAAAAGTAGCATTAATTTTTATATATCGAGAGATTAAGAGACATACTTTTTTTCTTTTTCAAAATAACCTACGAACTATTTATGACGGTAAAATGAAACTTACTTTCTAACATTTTCGTCTTTTTTCTTTTGAAATTAACTCTTAACTGTGGATTCTGAAAGAGCAGGTCAATACTACTCTATTGGTAAAGGATTTCGGACAACCCTAATACGATTATGAATAGTAGACGAATCTAATAAACTGCCCAAAAGAACAACAAAACTCAGTTTACTTTCACTCTTTTAATTCTACGAGTATTTGCATTCACTTATTTTTCTATTTATAAAAGACTAATTATTCTTCTTAATTTTTAAAGGCACATGGACTTGTGGAGACTTAACCTGTAAGCCAAACTCCCAAGGCTGTCGTATACAAATAACAAACAGTGCGAGAAATGAATTCATTATAACTCATAAATACCGATGCCTTCCTACTGAAAATAACATGGAAACGTATTTCGTAACGGTGATCTCCGAATCAAGAACTATTGATATTGACATACGGTCAACTACCAAGGGAAGTACAAATATTTTCAAAACATTTTATGACAATAAGGGCACGGAAATCAATCAAGCAATTTTAGCAGTAAGTGGACTGGAGCTGTATAAGTCGGAAGCAACGCGTTATAGACATGAAGTATTGGGAACAATCATTTTATGAAAAAATTCTTACAGGCCATTGAAAATATTTTAATACAGTATTAAGTTTAAATCAAAATAATATAAATTGAGATACGTATATAAAACTAATTATTCAAGTGATTAATGATACTTCTTTCAATGGTGTCAGGATGGGATGAATAATCAATTAAGTCGTTTTACAGAGGATTATCCATACAATGCACCTACAGAATTAACGACTATGCAGTTGAAAAAGTCGATTTATTTCTTGATCTTGGTGTACTACTGGACACTAAGCTAACTTTCAACCCTCACATCTCCCAGATTATAAATAAAGCTAAAGGAATTCTTCGATTTATTAAACGTTGGGGAAAGGAGTTTGACGATCCGTATGTTATAAAGCAATTATATACTTCTCTTGTAGGACCGATTTTGGAATATGGATGTGTGGTCTGGGATCCGCAATATGAAGTTCAAACTAAGAAAATTGAAACTGTTCAAATACAATTTTTGATATTTTGTCTTAAAAGTCTGCCCTGGAATACAAATGCAAATCTTCCATTATATAAAAGTCGCCTATCTTTTATCAAGCTCCCTACATTAAAATCTAGAAGAAAATGTATGAATGTTTCATTTATTTTAAATTTAATCAACGGTGTTACTGTTTCCGACGTACTGCTGGGTAAAATGGAATTTATAATTCCACAACGCCCGACAAGATATTACATGCCCCTCAAGCTTCAATATTCTCGCAGTAATTATGGTAACTCTGATCCAACAGAATTCAACAACCTTTACGACTTAATTTTTTAAACAATAAAAAATACTACGATATTAATTATTAATTATCCTTTATTATAATAATCGGGAGGTCCCTTGTTGTAATAGTTTTGAGGACCTTTATTGTTTTGCTGCTGTTGAGCCAAGAGCAGTGGATAAGCGTAGGCAGCTTGATAAGCTGAACAGTCGGGACATGAGCCTGGCTCCCCAGGGGGACCCCTTGCTCCGTTTTCACCTGTGGAAACAAATTTTATAAAACAACCATGAGGAAAAATTTGAGCTACTAACCTGGCCTTCCAATTTCACCACGATCACCAGGTCTTCCAGGCAGACCATCTATACCACGGCCCTCAGGACCTGGCGGGCCCATGGGACCCATTGGTCCATCCCTTCCTATTCCTATTTCACCACGATTGCCTTTTTCTCCAGGTGGGCCTTGAGGACCCATATCACCATTAGAGCCAGGAATACCAGGTATACCAGGATAGCCGCGCTCACCTTGAGCTCCTTGTGTACCAGTTTCTCCTTAAAGTATTTATATATTAAAAAATATATTTCTAAAGCTGTAAGAGTTTTCAAATTTACCCTGCAATCCCTGTGGACCTCGTGGACCAACACGTCCTATACCTCTTTTACCTGGAGGACCTGGCGGTCCTATTAAAGTAGCGGATATTTCACTTATATATTCCCTCACAATAGACATGCAAATGTCTCGAACTTCTCTTTCGTCGACATTACGATTTGCCAATACGGCTTCTCCGGGAGGACCTGGGGGGCCAGGTGGTCCTGCTGGACCAGGAGGACCTGCTGGACCCATAGGACCCGGGTAGGGAGTAAAGTCGCTAGTTTGTACAGAAGATGCAGGTCCGGGAAGACCTGCTGGCCCAGGGGGTCCAGGAGGACCGGGCTCACCATTAGTTCCATCCAACCCTGGAACACCTCTCTCACCCTTTTCACCACGTAAGCCAGTTTCACCTGTCGAACCTTAAAATGCATAAAAGCAATAATATGTACAAAAATTTTTATTTAAATATTTATTTACCTCTGACAGTGAGGCCAGGTGGACCTTGTGGTCCAGGCAGACCTGTAAGTCCTCTTTCACCAGGTAAGCCGGTGTCTCCGGGGGCTCCTGTTAAACCTATTAAACCTCTTTCACCTTTTTCGCCCTTAGCACCTGACGACTCGCGGTGACCGGAACCAGAAGTTCCCGGTGCTCCCATTAAACCCTACACAATATAAGTCATTCAACATATTCTTGTTTGACTACTTTTTGACTTACTGGTGGTCCTGGCAACCCTCTTGGACCTGCAGGTCCTGGCGGTCCGGTCAGACCTCTTGGGCATTGTTCCGGGCAAGTCAAAAGGGGATTTGAGGGAGTAGTGCTGATCAGCCAAGGCTTTTGTGTGGTGGTGTCAATAACATCAGACTTTATTATCTCTCCCTTCTGCGATGCAGTAGGTGGAGAGGGAGTATAACTGTAACGAGTTGTTGTTGTTTCAAAAGCTATCCTGCCCTTAGGAGCACTAAAGGGTTGTAGAATATCTTCACAAGTAGTGTATTCAGGCTTATCCGTATCACAGCTGAAAATCATCCACTGGAGATCGATCTTGAAAAAAGATTTCATATTATTTAGTTGGATTTCAATATTTTGATAAATTCAACGTACTGGCACACTCTCTGCTCTGTGACATTTTTTAGCCACCGAAAAGACACCATCTGTGGCATCTATCGGTGCTCTAACATCCACGGGAGCATTTAGGCCACCATTTCTATCAGGTACAGGCTGACAATCCACCCACAAGCGGACGCTATCTTGTCGCACGCCCAGCATAACTTTGTGCCAATAACTATCGTAAATCTAAAAAAAAAAATCTTTAGCCCAAGTCGAATAATTAGGTACATTGAGAACTTACCTCGGTTTCCTCAAATGTTACCGTCTGCATGGAACCATCGTATCTGGGTAAGGAAAATTCTATGGCACTTTCCAGCGGCAGCATTTTCACACTCATCTGCGACTGATACTCATAGTCTAAGAGCTCAAACAGATACCACTCTTCTTGCACAGTTTGGGGCTGCGGCACGCGAAATGTACACTCAAAAGAAAATTCATTCGGGACTCCCTTCGGAAATGCTCTCGTTGATTCAATGCTCATATTCGAATATTCACTTATATGATACGCCTGCTGATAACCAGTTGAACCAATAATTTGTTGTACTCCCCGATACTCATACTGGTGTTCATGAAAACGATACGACGATATAATGTCGTAAGTGGTTAAGTCTGGATCACCGGGACGTACCACACTGCACGGACTTACTGGCACATAATCTTCTTCATCTTCGCCTTGATCATAATAGTCTGCCCCACCGCATATTTTAAAAGCAAACAAAATGTAAAGATTTTTCAAATAAACATTTTATGTAACACGATTTTCATAATATTATTTTTGTTCAATTGTATTCTCTTTCTATTTTCAACCGTGGGGAGAGGTTATCAGTTTATTTAATTCCTTGATCTCTGAAAACTTTAATTCGTAGACTGTTTCCGGTAAATAGTGCAGCATTTAGAAACGGCATATAAAAAAGAGTTTGTTTAAATTGAAATTAATAAATACAAAAAAGGAGACACTCATGGATTATTGTGTAAGATTTATACTTCACAACAGCTCAAGATTTTATTGTAAAAAAAACAACAAAAAATACTTCACTCTTCAAATGGTTATTTTTTGTGTACTTCGATTAATCGTTATTTTGATCTTTTTCTTAAAATATTATATGAAATTTTTTACTAAAGATCAATTAATAAATTTTAGGGTATTAAAATAAAGGGGGTTCTGAATTATTCGATTAATCAATTTTAAGAGATTAATAATCGAGTGGAGAAATATTATTCCGTTAATCGAATAATTTTAATGTTGTTAATTTTAGCAGTTCAATAATTGAGATCAAAAGCTATTGAGTTTCAAATGAAGATTTTCTAATAACAATTAAACAAGAGGAAAACTTGTATATAATGTAGGGCAAAGCTTAAGCAAATTTTAATTTGACTGGAAAATGTATCATAAATGGCTTTAGAGGCTAAAAGGGAAGGCAATCAAAAATAGATTAAAAAAATCAAAATCGTGTTACTTTTTACACAATTTTTATGCTCATTTTTGCAATGACTGATTTCTTTTCTCGAAAAGATGTAACATTTCTTCTCTTCTTTTCTTAAAAGTGGCTGCTTGAAGGGATTTGTAAACAGAATTTATTTTTCGTAAGAGCTGTTGGATTAATTTGTAATAAATTCTTTATTTCCAAACGACAGAATGTTGCCATTTTCTACCAAAAAGTGTAACCAATGGTGCATTCTTTTCTAGAAAAGAAATCAACACAATTTTTTCTTTTGTTTTGATGAAATTGAATCTAGAAAATATTCTTTCACTTATTGTTGTTGCGTTGCTAGGATTCATAAAGCATATTTGATATCTCGGTTATTTTGGTTTTGTCTCTCCTAGAAATTAGTAGTCATCTTCTTTCTTTTCTTTTCTACTTTATTAACAGTTTAATGGGGTTTTCTTTTCTAGAAAACATGTAAAATTGTTTCACTTATTTTCTAAAAAGTTGCGATTTGGAAAAGTTTTAGAACAGAAATTATTTCTCGTGGGATATGTTAGATTAATTTCTAAGAAATTCCTTATTTTGAAATGGAAAAAGGTTGCAATTTTCTGTTAAAAAGTGTAAAAAATTTTGCATTATTTTCTAGAAAAAATAAATTGATATTAGTAATACGTTGTGCATGTGCCGGCTTGGGTTTTTATATAAAATGTTTTTCTTATTATTCGATTAATTGACATAAGTTATTCGAATTATTGCTTAATCGAAAATAAGTGATATTAAACTTTCCGAAAAATAAATCGTGCAAAATTAAACGATCTTAAGCTAATCGTTTTAATATCTCTTTTTAATTCTTTTTTAAGAACCACTATAATTAAGGATTTTGAACCTTTTACACCTGGCAGCTAATTACGGTATTCGATAACGATCGAAATTTCCCGATTACTCGAGACTTGGTTTAATCGTTTGAATACCCTTTTATTATCTTAACTTTTCAAAGTATAATTTTTTTAATCCTTATCAATTGAAGCTGGGAACTAATTACGGTATTCGATATTCATAGAAATTTATCGATTAATCGAATACCCTTCCATTATCTTATCATTTCATATTAAATTTTTCAAAATTCCATTTCAATTCAGCAATATATCGATTACTCGAACTTGAGTTTATCGTTTGAATATTTATCGATGTCGAACATAATAATTAGGGCGCTGTTTAAATTTCCAATTATTTTATTAGACTTTTTGAAAAATTCATGTCATCCTCCACGTAGTATGTCTGCGTTATTTTGTAAGAGGCTTTTTAAGAGTCACAAGCTCATAACCATTGTTTTTGAGAGCTGCTGAAATGTTCTTGCTAGTCAAAATAAGATCTGTAAATAATTATTTTACAATTATAATTTGTTTCTTCAAAATAGCCGTAAGTGATTTCGAAAGATTTTTACTATGGCAAAAGTCATGAAATTGCAACCTTTTTCCGCTTTCTTAATGACTAAAAAGTAGAATAACTAAAATTCTATATCAGTTTTTATAACATATAATACTAGTAAATCAGTGAAATACAAGTGATCTTTTTAAGGCCAAGAATTTGAATGAATCTTTTTATTTTTTCAATGCAGACAATAATTCTTTTTAGTTACACACCACTTGGTACAGCCACAGCCGCTTTTGCTGTATAAAACTTTAATAATAGTGCAATCATGCATATTAAATACTTTAAATATTTCATGTTTAACAAACTCCTATTTCACAATTCACTTTTATAATTTAAATCATGCTTTTCTTCAAAACTGCTAGCCCGTACCGAATTATTCAAAGTTGAAGAGTGAACTAAATTGATACAAAACTGATTTGAAATATGCAACTAAACAAACTATTAAATCTGTCGGGCAACATTAATGAAGTTTCATTATTAACACACATGCGTAGTGTTTTCATATTGAAAGATTTTATTAATTTAGATCTTCAAAAAGTATAAGTTTATCAATTTGAAAAAAAAAAGAACACAACCAGCGGAATACATGATTTCTTATCAGTCATTGAGAAAATCTCAAATGAATTTGTTGTTGTTGCTTCATAAAAATTAACTAATTCAGCATATGTTTGCTATTAATGATGTTGAACCGATTGAGATCTATTACTATGAATACACCGTTTCCATTAGGAAGTGTAAGATTGTAATGATTTTGTTACAATAAAATAAATTATGACGCTGGGACAAGTCATCTGAAAGAAAATCGTCAGATATAGAAAAAGTAAGATTTGTATATCTAAAAATGTGGCCAATTTTAGTATCCCAATATATCAGTTGTTTATTCACTATTATGAATAGGCCAAAGTCGGAATTACTAGATATCAAAATAAGTTCATTTTCATTTTGCAACAATTAGGGCCATTAAATACAGCTCATGTTAGTAAAAAGTTATTAAAAGTTGTTTCTTATTAACTCTCTACTCAAGCCGAACAGTGTGATAAGTTAAAGGGTGGATGAACGTACTTAAAATTTAAACGAAAGGTCTATACGAATGAACATGCCATAAACGCACAAATATGAAAGACATATAGTAAATTTTGTGGCAGGGTCTTATGAGCATTAAAAAACTTTATTTTCATTAGAATTGTGCGGTCGAAGTGCATTGAAGAGGAGCCTAAATGTAGTTGTTGTTGTCTGGTCTGTTACTGATCTATAATGAAGAATATTAAATTGTATTTTATTTTAAAGTTAAAATTAATAAAATCTTTCATGCAACATTATTTCTAACTGCAGCTAAATTTATTTCTTCACAACTAGCTACTTTAAACACAAGTCGTAATAATGGCCCTCATTCATTTAGATTCAATCAATATAGTTTTATCATGATGAGTTGTATAATTCCAAGTTCTTATATTAACTGCTTTTCTTACAAAAATGATTTGAGGACATTCTTTAAGTACCCTCTATTTTTATGAACTAGGCCTTAAATTAAAGTTGAAAATTACGCCAAGTTTAAAGTCAAACCGACACTACTATTAATACAAGAATTTGCTTTTAAATAAAATTAGTTTTATGCTATTTTATTTTTATTGAACATTTTTATTTTGCAATATTAATATTTATATAGGCTAATTGTTCTAACTTAGTTAAGATCTCAGAAAGACATGATGATAAATATTCCTAGGCACAAAGGAAGTCAACATCAGTTTTATTCAACTTACACAGCAGAGCAGAACAGCTGTTTTCGAAAGTCGCTATACTTTCATCTTCAGTGCTCATGTGTATATTGTGTTTATCACCACTGTTTAGATGGCTGAGTTGAATGTGATAACAGTTTTCTATTTACACAAATTTTATTGTGAAAAACAATCCGAGAACTGTATCAACCTGATGTTAACACTTGTGTGTTATGATACCTGTGTTACCATTTGATTATTTTCTTCATGTCCCATTTTTCTGAATTTTTTGTTCCATTATACATTAAGTCAAACTTTTATGGTTTGAATTTTATACTTAAGTATATGTGAACGTTTTTTCCAATTTTCATTGGTAGCTCAAGCCAAAGCTTAAATTGTATGTGATTTTACTTTTATTGAACATTTTTATTTTGCTATATTAATATTTATATAGGCTAATTGTTCTAACTTAGTTAAACATTAAATATTTGTCTGAATCAAAAGCTTTTTCATGACAATATAGTGGTTACACAAATAGTTGATAAGTGCGAGCATATTAGCGTATTTCAATAACATATTTTGAATGGTATACGGCCTTAAAGTGGAACTATTTTCATAGTTTTTTTTTATAACTTTTAAGTAACAGAAAATGGGGTTGGAAAAATGAATATAAAAAATTCATTTTTCAATGAAAATGCTTGCAATTATATTTGTTTTATTCAGAAAGATAGCAGAAAATCCTAAAGTTCAAATATTTATAGCAACACTGTAAGAAAAATTGTGAAGAACTTATCCAAAATATGTACTTAAGGAAAATATATAGTCAACTTCATTGGACCCGAAAAACTAGGCACATCACAAAACGACTTTTATGAATCAATAATCTTATTTTCTGATAAATATATAGTAAAATATGTATAAGAAGGTTTAGGTGTTTTCTATGCCAACTTTTGATATATAATGATTTTAAAAATTATCCATATTTTATATTTTATATTTTTATTAAAACTATCAGCTGATATTTCTGATGTTGATGCTTTGAACCAACAAATACCAAGTAGGATGACTCTAATATATATGAAACCTTATTCTCACATAGTTGGACACCATGTGAAACTATCTGTTAATTAATATAAATACGTACTTAAGCAAGAACTGCCAAAGAGTCGGGACCGAATTGCTTTATATGCCAAGCTAAACCTAAAGATATGAACAAACTTAGCATTACTTATTCTCCCAACGAAGATCATTATAGATATGGAATTCCACCTTTACATTGATTGCTTAGATTCCTTGAGAGCATGCTAGACACTGCGTGTCGATTGCCTTTTAAGACTTGGCAAGTTGGGAATGATAAGCAAACACTGTATAATAAAAGAAAAAAACAAATTCAAGATAAATTTCGATGTGCGATGGGATTAAAAGTTGATAAACTGAAGTCTAATTTTGGCACCAGTAACGAATTTGAAAAATCGTCCGAAACTACAGGAGTTAATGAAAAATTTATATATAATTTGAATTTAATCTTAAAAACAGTATTCTCTGGAAAACCTATAAATATATCTAAATTTAAACAGCTAAGGGAGGAAACTCGAGAAATATATTTAAATAACAATGAAACAATTAGAAAGAACAGACTTGAGCCCACTCGAAAAAATAGCAGAGAAAATTGTAATCAAGATTTAATGAATAAACTCCTAATTTCTTCTGATCCATTGATTTCATCTAATAGAAATACAATAAATATAAGCAGCTCTTTCTACAATAATCAAGAAATTAGTAATTACATAATGGTAGATGAATCTTTTACAATTGTTGTGTTATTTGAATTTGTTTGTTACTTTTTTACTAATCTTTATATAAATATGTTCTTTATATTAAATAATAATTTAATTGTGAAATATTTAGCGTTGTCAATTTGCCAACCCTATTCATATAATGTTATTTGAATACCAATGGTTGTTTTCAAGACTGTAAACAAAAAAATACTAAAAAGTTTAAAATAATGTTATATCAAGAAAAAGGTTATGGTAACCCTAAATAATTAGTAATTGGTTATATTTCAAAAAAAAAACTGTCACGCTGTATCATTTTTATAGATTAAAAGTCAAAAAAATAATAATTACTGAAGTGGGGGAATTTTTGGTATTTCATTGTCCCCGCACCGGAAAAATAAAGGGATTTATAAAAATCTTAATTCATTTTCGAAAATATTAGTCTAAGAGAAATATGTGCCAAAAATTTCATTCAGCTACCATAACTCCTTCGATTTTTTTCCACTTTTACTATGGGGACCGTTCACTGTGCGTTGTATCAATGAAATTAATTCATAGAATCAACGAAAGTATATTATTTAAGGTTACTCATAAAGAAATAGTAGACATTTTACGCGGAATGAAATTATATATACCTTTGCCGTATTCGGTGAAGCATATACAAATATAACATGGACCAAAGTGGTCGCTTACCTGTGAAGGATTCGAAAATCTATTCCAACTCCATCAGCTGGTTTAAGTTCTTTGACTAAAACAACCTGTTTTTTTATTTTTATTAGAAAACAATTTTTTATTTTAATTTATTTTTTATAATAATTTTTTATAATATAATTTTTTATTCCTTTTTTATAATAATTTATTTTTTATGCAATATTTTTCACATTTTTATTGAAATTTGGGTTTTATTTTTCATTTGTTACTATAATTTCTTGTTTCTCTTTTATTAATTTCCTTTTTTTGTTGTTGTTGTTGTTGCTTAAAGACATAATGAAATAAGTTTGGTTTTATAGTTTTAAAGAGATTTTTTTATAAAGTTTTATTTATATCATTTTGTTTCCTTTTTTTTAATATTAAACACATTTTTTTTCACAGTTTATTGTCGTTTCTCGACTATCGATTCATGGTCGAGATAATAAGTGTTTCATTTTGAAGATATATATGTATATATGTATATATGTATATATATATATATATATATATATATATATATATATAAATATATTTATGTATATATATACATATATATATATATATATATATATATATATATACATATATATATATATATATATATATATATATATATATATATAAATATATATATATTTGTATATACATATATTATATATATTAATAGTATATAAATGTAGGGTGTGTGTAAGTGTACGTATGCCTTGTTTTTTTTTGGTTTAAACAGTATTTTCATAATGTATAATCATATAAGATCTTTTTGAATATATATCATTATCTTGCTTTGCGTTTCAGTTTTAAATATGTATGTTTTTGCTATAATTTATGTTTGTTTTTTAATTTTTTTAATATACAATTGTTTTTGGTTTGCTTAATAATGTTTCTATGTACTTTTGACCCTTTTTCACATTTCGTTTTCTATTTGTATTGGATTATGGTTTTTTTAATTGGGTTTCAGGTTTATTTTTATTGATTATAATAGAGAAATAATGTGTTTATGAGTAACATAAAATAACTATAAATGAAAATAAACATGGAGTTTGTGTAAATGGCAGCAAATAAAATGTTTTAAGCGTTAATTAATTAAGACCAAATACATATTTGTGGGTAAGCGTTTATATAAAAAAAGATGGAAATAGATTTTGAATGCTATTTCTAAGAGTTGGAAAATATATGAAAATAAATTGTCTAGGGGATAAAACTTGAAGGATTATAGAGCTGATTTTGTAAAACAAATAACCTTTAAACGTTTAAAGTGAGCGCGGGCAAAATTTTTATAACAAATATGTTTGTAAATATATTTCAAATAATTTATACAAATTTTATTTATTTAAGAACGCGCCTATTAACAACAGGCCATATAAGAAGATCTTTCTTATCAACTGAAATGTTTATGTTTTAATTTTTACCACCACAAATATTGTTTGTTGGAGTTTACACAAAATTTGCAATCGTGGATTCTATGACATCGTTGGTCAAATTGCTTTAATCGTTATTTTCTATGTACGATAAATTAGGTACAATTAATAAGTCACTAATTTGAGTGCAAACGATTTTTGGACAATTTCGAATATTAAAAATTCAAAATCTGATCTTGAAATCAAAGCGAAGAGCCGTACGTTCTTAAAAACTCAACAGAAATAGTTTCTATTCTATTATCACTCATAATACAGAGTTCGATTCTATTCAGAAAAGGGTTTCATTTCGTTGTATGGCTCTTCTAAATTTTTAATTTGTTTTTATTTTGTATCAAAATAATTTTTAATATCAAGAGCGGATTTGTATTTCTCGCCTTATAGTGCATAGAAATAAATGAAACAACGTTTTATCTACAACTTGTTTTCAGAATATTTTTTTATAAATAAAAAAAAAATTTTAAATGCCATCGAAAACAATTTGAAAGAGAACAATATTATCGATATTATTGATTTAGGCTGCATGGCACTATTTATTTGTTGTACAAACACTTCTTTAAGCACTCCTGGGGAGTCTGTGATATGACTGCATATAAAATTAATATTTAACAACACTTTTTGTTATAATTTAATATACTGCATGTATTTATAAATAACTACAAACCACTTTTATTGTACAAATAAATTTAGATACAATTTTTAAATTGCAAATGCCATCTCTGGCCTACGGCGTTCCCAATTTCATATAGAACTTTTGTCTTATAAGCAGCTTTCAAGACAAATTTCTCAATGAAATTGCTTCTATAAGCAGCTCACAAGGCAAATTTCGTAGATAAAGTGTATTTTATAAACAGCCTATAAGACATGTTTTGTTAAGAAAATTGGTTTGAAGACAAATTTCGTATAGAAAATTTGTTTTGTAAACATGTTAAAAGACAAACTTTGTAAAGAAAAATTTTGTATAGCGAATCTATTTTATAAGTAGCTTATAAAACAAATTTCGTAAATAAAATGTGTCTTATAGGCAACTTATAAGACAGATTTCATATAGAAAAACCGTTTTATAATAAGTTAATAACAAAAATTTCCTATAAAAATGTGTGTTATAAGCGGCTTACAAGACAACATTTTATAAGCAACTTATAACACAAATTTCGTAGAGAGAATGTGTCTCATAGGCAACCTATCAGACAGATTTCGTATAGAAAATATTTCTTATAAACAGTTAATAAGACAAACTTCCTATAAAAATGAGTTTTGTAAGCAGCTAATAAGACAACATTTTATAAAAAGCGTATATTTCGTATAGAAAATTTGTTTTATAAGCAACTTATAAGACACATTTTTATAGGAAATTTTGTAAAAAAATGCCTTATAAGCAACTAATAAGATAAATTTCTTATAAGCATTTTGTAAGACAACTTTTGCGCAGAAAATTCGGTTTATAAGTAACTTATAAGACCGATTTCGTATAGAAAATAATTTTTATAAGCAGTTAATAAGACAAATTTCCTATAAAAATGTGTCTTATAAACTAGTTACAAGACAACATTTTATAAGCAGCTTATAACACATATTTTGTATAGAAAATTTGTTTTCTAAACAACTTATAACACAAACTTTGTAAAGAAAACGTTCCTTATAAACAGTTAATAAGACAAGTTTCCTATAAAAATGTGTCTTATAAACTGGTTACAAGACAACATTTTATAAGCAGCTTATAACACATATTTTGTATAGAAAATTTGTTTTCTAAACAACTTATAACACAAACTTTGTAAAGAAAATGTTCCTTATAAACAGTTAATAAGACAAATTTAGCACAGAAAATTTGTTTTATAAGCAGTTTACAAGATAAATTTCGTACAAGCAGCTTATGAGACTAATTCCGCATAGAAAATTTACTCATAAAATACGTTTCGTGAATACTTAATACACAATGTAAATGACAACGAATGAAATTCAAGGATCACTTAAATATTATCTATTATCTAGAATTATATCAGTTCTCAGATTAATGAACATCGGAGAAAATCGAAAATTATATAACCGCAAATTGTATATAAACTCTTTAACAATTCAACAATATTTATGGTTAAAACTTAATAATGGCTTATGAATTAGTGTTGTTATATCTTTTCGAAATTTCGTTTAATTTTTAAATAAATAATTAAGTCACCGTTTTTCCATTTAAGAAAATACCATTTGTAATGTCAACTTATTCTATTCGTAATAAAATATGTTTATGCATGTAAATATTTTCTTTATAATAATTTATTTAAATGAACGCTAAAACTCTTTCAATACCATTTGCTTTCTATATAGGAATTCTTAATGTGTGTTTCAGTAATGGATGGCAATTAATATTTATCTCCTGCTGGCTAATGTTTCTTGTTTCTTATGTTAAATATATTATTTTTTGTGAATTAGCAGGTATTGGTAATTTGTAATAATTTTCTGTTGAATATTCTTTAAATCGTTGAGTATTTACAGTTTCCAGTTGCTTCTCTATTTGTTTGTGATTTTGAATATAAGAGGACGGAGAAAGATATGCACGCTAACAAAATATTAGTTTCTTTTATTTTTATATATGATTTTATATTTCTGTATTTTATTATTCTGGAGTTTTGTTTTTATGATTTAATCCAACACACAATGCTTAACTAAGAGAATTTGATAAGAAGTTTCCCTGTTTGGGGAAAGACTGCAGAATCGAACAAAAAAAGATTTTTTTTGTCTCTGGGGTTGTTATTATTCGTTAAGTGGCCTCCATTCCATTTCCAATAACATTCTAGGTATTAATTTTTCATCTCAAGAAAAACTATAAAATAGATTTGAATTTTAGGGGAAAGTTTGTCAGAAAAGATCGTAATTCCATCATTTATACCACGAGAAAAACCATTAACGTGTTATATGGCACTTGCAGCTGCCAAAAAGCTAGTGGAATTCGATTAAAGTCTCGTTAAGAATCTGGGCTTCACTCCACTTTTAGAACTGTTCGTAGTTAAAAAAAAAATCAATCAAGAACAGTTTTGATAATAGGATTTTTTCCAAAACGAGCATCTGACCGAATTAAACACCAGGGCTTTCTCTTCCTTTACTGTTATCGCAGTGATCGAGTTTAGTTTTATAATTTAATTGAAACAGCCAACCTGCCAGGAAGGTAACGAAACACTTGAGCACTATTCGTGTCATTGCAAAATACTTTCGGAGCCCGAATTGAAAAGTTTTAAGATTATATATATATATATATATATATATATATATTGAGAAAACGGCTCTTAACCTTTCCAGTATATGGTTTTGCTTTCCTTATCGGGGTACCGCTTTGCTATTGTACTTGGGAATATTTACGATGTATTTCCAAAGTCAACACGTTACCATTGTGAGTCCGTCAATCTTGAGTTGAATATAACAGAAATTGGGTTGATAGAAACTCTCTACAATTTAAGTCAAGAATTATTATTCAGGCTCAAATTCACTTCTTCGAATTTACAAATAATATTTTCGATTTTTATGGAATTCCAATGTTTTATTAGTAGCACTGCGAAAAGTTCAAATATTGAACAAAGAGGCGTTTTAGGGTCAAGGTCGGTATTATAAAAAATTTGAATTTAATTGAAATTCAATGTAATTTTGAAATTCGCAGGTTTGAACTTGAGCCTGAGCAACAATTCTTATCGTAATGATTTAACCCATTAATTCGAATAATAATAAATTATTAGATCGAATTCAGATTCAAAGGCTAATTGTTCGAACTTAATTTAACTCTCAAAAAGACATGATGATAAATATTCCAAGGCACAAAGGAAAGTCAACATCAGTTTTATTCAACTTATACAGCAGAGCAGAACAGCCGTTTTCGAAAATCGCAACGCTTTCATCATCAGGGCTCATGTGTATATTGTGTTTATCACCACTGTTTAGGTGGCTTAGTTGAACGTGATAACAGTTCCTATTCACACAAATTATTCACATACGAAAACTCAAGCCGAGGACTCAACTTTTATTTGCTATAAAAACAATACGAACTCTTCATTAATTTATAGTGCTGAAGGTATGGAATAATATAAAAACGAAATAATATTCTTATCGGCCAATTATTATTAACAGTGGCTTACAAGAAAGATATAATTGGATAATTGGGGTCATCAAACAGTGTGGTGTTAAGTCATAATATTTTTAATTGGTTAAAGGAAATTGTAGCTGTTTTGCCTACAAAAAATCAATCAAATAATAAGAGTGATTGAGATATATTTTTATTTTGACATAAAACAGCTCTAGAGTCGATCGGCCAAATTTCTAGTAGATAGGGCGAGAGTATATCCCTACCGCCATTACTTATATGTGGTCCAAGAAAAAGAAACTCTTCAAAAACTATTCACACTTTTATAGCTGTACACTAACTTACTTGATTTTAATATTAAAATACAAAATAAATGATATTTAGGTAACAGGCCGCCTTTGAACATCTTTCCACATGCCGCCGTCAAAGAATTTATTCAGTAGGAGCAGCTGTTTTAGTTTCTACACACAAATAAATTTCACGATACTTGCACGGCAAAATACAAATTTTATACGATTATGATTTACAAGCTTTTATATATATTTTAATATATTATATTGTTTTTTTTTTATATTTTTGGCTAATATATATAAAGATAGTTATAACAACTTGCCTGTAAAGTACCTGACTTTAAAAATTAACTTTAGCTAAGGAAAGCAATTAATCAGCTTATGTAGATTTTGGTTTTTACAACTTGCCCACAAAATACAAATAAATTTTCTTTTTTAATTGGCTGTACCAGATCACACAGCGATCACTGCTTTTAGTAACTCCTTCAGTGCAGTTTGACTACACAATCGTTATAGAAAAGTATCTCTAGAAGTATGCTATAATACTTTACTTTATACAATCCACATTTGTGTGTTTACGACAACTTGAATGGTATGATGGCATGGAGTCTTCGCTAAAATTATAAGTGAGTTCATCCGCCCTTTAGCTTATCACTCACTTCAGATTAAGTAAAGTTGTAATAATGAAAAATCCTTCTTTTATCTAGAAACTAGAAATTGTAATAATTGCCCTAAATGTGTTATTTTTGTATCAGGTGATTGAATTTAGAAATAACACGTTAGATTATGGTGCAGTGATCGCACCGGTCCTTTTATTGTGGCTTAATGAAGTTCCAATTAATCGGGACCAAGCACCGAAAATAATATATAAAGTGCCAATATCTTTATGATCAGTAGAATATATACATTGATGCGATTAAATGACGGAATTCAATTTATGAGATAGTATGACTAAAGTGTGAGTCCCCCAGAAGAGTTATTAGGAGTTCTGTTAATGATTGTAATAAAATATTATAATCCTTTTGTTAAAAAAACTAGTCGCCTCAAAGACATCAAAAGAACCAGTTCGTTATATTTGGCAAACTCTTCGCGGGCAACTATTGAAGTACATGAAATTGTTTGTTTAAAAAACGAGCATAAATAATAAATATTTTATTGAAGTAAATGCAGAGCAAACGTGTAATAAATTATAAATTAACGTTGATTTCTTTTCTGCAAAAGAATGTAAAAATTTTTACACTTTTTCATAAAAAATGGCAACATTCTATTATTTGAATAGAAATAATTAAGTAGGAATTAGACAAAATTTTTATTTTAAAACTTCTCAAAACAGCCACATTCTAAAAAAGCCACATTTTTTACAGACAAGAAAACGCTATAGGTAATGAAATTAAAATGTAAGCCTTTTGTAGGTGTCTATGTGACACATTCCAGCTAAATTTATTAGAAACTTTTCTTGATTTGACTTGTTACTTGTGGCTCCTTTTTATTTAATTTTTTTTCAATAAAAATACATTTTTTCTCTTATATTCCGGAAACTATTTATTTCAAAGTTGTTCAATGTCTAACTATTTTAAAATTCGTCTATTATGTTACAATATTCTTAAGGATACTTTTGTTTCAAATCAAAATCTAGAGTATCTCTACATAATTGTGCGTTTTATTTCGTAGGAGAACCGTTACTTTTAAGATATTTTTTGAGAGAAGTTGAGTGTTATTTTTGCTTTTTTATGGCATCGTTATTTTTGGCTTGTGTTAGATTAAAGGGACAAATTGTGGGTTTTGCTAAACTTGTGCCACAAGTCGTTTCGACAAACGGAATACAGTACTACTGTTTAATAAATTCCAATATATAACATAATTAATATAAATAGTTTTAGTATATTTTTCTATGCAGTTTTCACTTTTATTTTGTTAAATGTATTTTACATGACATATTAAATGATATTTTCTTTGGAAAAGTATAACTATTTAGTGTATTAAACTGCTGGGATTTAATGTTATTTTTCATAAATATTTTTTTATATGAACTTTGCTAAAATTTGAAAAACTATTAAATCTCTGTTTCTTTCTTTTATTTATATATTTTTTTTTTGTAACTTTCAAGCAGGTATCTTTATTTTACAGCTCGTTCTATGTTTTAGGTACTTTCAACTTTTATTTATACTCTTTTTTGTCTTTTTTATTATTATTAGATTTATTATATGGTTTTCAAGAAAAGTTAAATGAAAAGGGAGTAACTAAACAGCAACATATAATACGAAAAAATAAAAAATTTAAACATGCAACAGTTGTCACTTCCTTGGGTGTTCCCTTATTCCCCAAGCAGACCATTAGGCATAACAGAATTTGTAAACAAGATATTTAAATTAAAATTAACTACCTTTTCGTTGAAATTTCTATTAACTGGAAATTTAATTTTAAAATGTTTTACAGGTGTTAACAATAATTACACTCGCAGCGATTTAAAAGTTAAATGTGGTCCAATATAACACAAAAAATAAGATTAATGAAATTATTTCCCATCAATAACTCAATTAAATTGTTTATACATAAACAAACTTCACTAGAACTCTTTTACTCTAATAAAATGTACTTTGAAAGCAATTATTCAGCTGTTAGAGAGACAGAGAGATGAAATATTCATATTTTCAGAGAACTTTCTCCGTGCCAAAAGGGTCTTACAATGCACAATGGCCCACAAGGCTATTTCTTTTAGCCAAAATTGCAAAATTATTATTTTTGTATATATTATAGAAATATAGCAAAAAACTTATGTTGTTTTCTTTTCTAAAAAAAATGCTACATTTCTTACACTTTCTTTTTAAAAAAGGTAACATTCTATGATGTGAAAATAAAGAATTTGCATTCCTTATGAAAAATGATTTATTATTTTTTATATTTATTATGGAAATTTAGCAAGAAACTTATGTTGATTTCTTTTCTAGAAAAAAGTGCTAAATATCTGACACTTTTTATGGGAAAAAGGCAACATTCTATGATGTGAAAATAAAGAATTTATTTATTATTTTTGTATTTATTATTTAAATATAACAAAAAACTTAATATCATTTCTTTTCTAGAAAAAAGTGCTACATTTCTTACACTTTTTTTTCAAAAAAGGTAGCATTCTGTGATGTGAAAATAAAGAATTTGCATACCTTATGAAACATAATTTATAATTTTTGTATTTATTATTGAAATATAGTAAAAAACTTAAGTTGATTTCTTTTCTAGAAAAAAATGCTACATTTCTTACACTTTTTTTGACAAAAGGCAACATATTTTGATGAGCAAATAAACATTTACGTTGCTTATGAAAAATAATTTCAGCTTTATAACTCCTGTAGACTGCCACCTTTTATAAAATTAGTGCTAAAATGTTGTGTGTTTTCCAGAAAGGAAAGAGATATTAGAAAAAGTGCAAAAAGGATCATCTAATCTTGCAAACTGATTTAATAATTTTATGACAATAAAATAATACTCTCCAATATGTATCAGTCTCTCAAGAAACTCTCCACTTTATGAATATTAACTTATGGCTTCATTGTCTTTTTTAAAGAATCATTATAATTCAAAAACATAAATACCAATAACACTGGTTTACAGCAAAAAAATACCAAGAACGCCACATGCCTAGATCAGTTAATTGGGACCTCCTGAACACGAAAAACGTTGCAATTTATTTCCTAAGTACCGTTTTTTAGATAACGGTACTTTTGTGTTTTTCGGTGTATGGTCCCACTCAAACCCTTTTGGAGCCCAACCGAAAAGTCCGATCGAATTAAATCGCATATAATATTTGTATGAATATTTTTGAAATAAAATAAACATTTTAAATCATTTAAAATCCTACAAGTATGAGGGTGATAATAGGAATACTTGAACTTGTACTTTGGGTACCCGCTTAACTCCACCCGTTTAAGGGTTAATGCTTTGCATGCAGCAAACGGTGTTACGAGTATGAAAAGAAACATGTTTCTTACAGAAAAACCCACATCTAGTGCTGCTCTACCATTTTGTATTATGACATTTAACATAATCAGCTGTTTCAATCTGCTTTGTTTATGATGAGATCTCTTTTAAATAACACGTTTTAACACTAGAACGGAGTTTTAGGAATATCACGTTACTACCAGCATTTAGAGACAGAATTATTTTCGCTTGTTTCTATGTATGTGTGCTGGTATTCTTTACTGTTGCTTATGTTCAGTAGCAATTAAGGATTTAATTAAATCAATTAAACTACATATTTAAAACAAGTATGTTTTATTTTATTTGGGAAGCTTTTATTGAAGTTATTAATTGAAAATAAATATTTTATCAATTTTTTTGGGTTGTATCGTGGGTGCTGTAGCGCAATTTCTTAAGATTCATCTGATGTGGCATGATTTCAAAGACTATCCAGCATATTCATAGAATTTGAAATGAGTTTGAAATGTATTCAAATATTTTATAATAAAAACTCCTTGAATATGTTTTAGAAGATGTATTAATTTAAATATTTAGCACCAAATTTGCTTTTGAGTAAAACTTTAATGAGTAACTGCGTTGGAGTTGGTAGAACTAAAATGTTCCGATTATGTCAGACACGGTTCAGACGTGCTGGTGTCATCCTTAATTGATTAGGCCAACATTGAGTGGCCCTCGTTTTCAATCTAGCCTGAGCTTTAGTTATACTCAAGGAATGTAACTGTAAAAGCCTTTACATTTTGATAAAATTGAGTTAAAGGTTTCGCCCCATTGTGAATAATTTGTCATTTTAGAATTAATTGCAGCATCCCCTCACCTTCAAACCAATAATTGCCTTTTGCTTCATGACATGATGTTGGCCGCAAGACGAACGAAAGCTTCAGCCCATGATGGACAAAACTTTCGCAACTTATCAGCTAAATTGCACGTGTGATAAATAAAAATTAAATGTTACATGATTTTTTTCTTCAGAAAATGTGAGCATGAAATAAATAAAATTGCTTAATTATTCTATATAGTTGGTTGATTTAAACTGTTTTGTATATGAAACTTGAAAAATATGTTTTTTTATAACTGTCTTTTATTTTATAATAAATTTTTTCTTTAAATATTATAATACAAATGCTAAGTTTTTTATTATATGGTTATTTAATTTTTGCAAAATTGATTTATTTATGACTTTTATTCAGTAATTCTTTGGTTGGTAACTAAATTTTAATATTAATAAATATTTATTTTTTATATTCTATAATCATATATATACTTTTTTTCAAATTTTAATTTAACTATTTACAGAAAATATACTTTGTTTTTTTGTTATAAATTTTCATTAATAAATATAAAGACTTGGTTTTGGTATATTTTTCAATATTATTTAATTTAAAGTTCAGAGCTTTTTTCATTTTTGTTGTTATATTTTCTTTTCTCGTTTAGCGAATTTTTCATATAATTTGTTTGAGTTTTCTTGAAATTGTGTTACTTATTTGTGTATGGGTTTTCTTTTTAAAGAACTTTAGTTTAATATAGTTTACTTTTCTTAATAATTTCCTTTTTGTTCATTAAAGAATGGTCGTTTGTTTTGTTTTAAATTTACTTACTGGCTAAATTTGTTATTATTAATCTCTTGTTTTTTAAGGTTTTAATAATCATATTTTTATTTGCTTTATAAATTATTTTAATAATAGGTTTTAACTATGGATAATATTTATTTAAGTGTAATATTATGTTTTCATATTAATTTATTTCATTAAATTTCTCAGTTTTTTTTCTTTTGCATTATTAAGAATTAATAAATATGTACGTTTTATGTAAAGTGCGCTTGAAAGTGACAAGATTAGCATTTCAAAATTTGCCTGGATTGAATTTCGGATTTTATAGTTCTACTCATTGAAGGTTTATTTTTTTGTAATCAAGCCTGATTCGACTCATGGTTACAAGTGCTGAGTGAAATCTAGCTTTTGGAAGGAAACTTTTCCCAATGCTGACAATTTGTACTCCTGCAATATTTCCACGTATGGAAGCTATATCATCAAATTCTTTATTTAATCTTTTCTGTGTGTTTAGTTTTAATTTCAGACCTCGTAGAGCCCCTAGAGCCTGAAATTTGATAACTGGAGTTTCTTACTATCGGTTATTGTTTTCTTCATCTGTTGCAACCATAATCAGCATTAGAACAAGACCACACTATATGATTCAAAGTTCCTATTCACTTAAGTGAAAATTTTAAGTTAGAAATTTTTGTTAAAAGTTCTATAAATTAACTATTTGACATACTGTCATTGTACTGTTATAATATGAAATTTATTTATAAAGGTATAGAAAAATAAAATAGAGTCACATCGAATAAAAGTTGTTTGTTGGGTTTGGTTCGTATAAGTTTCATAGCCTACTGCACTTATTTTAATGTGGTTTTTTGAAATCATTTGTGAATTTTTATAATTACTCTATTAACATAATTCTCAGATGGTTTATAAAAGTCTTTTAATAAGTTGAGAAGTTTGAAACTTTTCCAAACTGTGGTTGAAGTCTACTGACGATTTGGTAAAAAGCGCCAATGAAATGCATATAGACATTGCTTAACCACCCAACAAAAAAATTTCATATTTTAAAAGATCTATATTTATCTGTATCAGCCTCAAAGAAATAACAATAGAATAAAAAGCCTATCACTAATTATATAACATACTTGTTACATAATAATATTTAATTAGTACTGGATATATTAACAATTATGGAGTGATTCCTAAAATATTCTTAAATTGATTCGAACAATGTTGTCTTGCTTAAAAGGACGTACTTGCAATTGATATATTCTCAAATTTATTGAACACATAAGCACAGTGATGCCAACTCTTGTATTAAACATAGTTTAAAAAAGGAGAACTTTGGGGTAATATGCGGTCATCATGATACAGCTTCAGTTGCAATCAATTTGTTTTCATAATGTAATAAGCTTTACAATAACAATAAATGCAAAATGCCTTTAACGCTTCCTTACCTATTGTAAGAAATGTTTGAAATACTCAATAATTTTCCCAAGGTTTTTGTATTTATTTAGTGATATTTCCATCTTAGAACATGAAAAGTTTCCATGTCACATTTATTAAACTATTTGAGTGAAGAGTTGAGAATAAGAAAAGCTTGCACGTATATAGTTTTGAAATCCAGCCATGATGAGAAAATCCTCAAACATCCGTCTTTGAAGTTCACTAAGTATGAATTTAGTTTTAGTTTGCGAATGATACTTAAAACATAAATATAAATATTACAAACTTCGTGCAGACATAAATAAACAAAACTCGTAATATAATTCAGTTGCAAAATATTTCATTTGAAAGAACAACCATGAGATATGGTAAAAAGCACTATAAATACCCGTTTTAGAAGAAAGGAAAAAGTTTATGGAAAAGAAATAGTAATCAAATAAATACCCAAAAATCACCAAAATGGCAACGCTGCATAATCAAGAGTTAAATGAGTACGTTTCTAATCTCTTTTATTAGATTGCGTATACCTACTGCTTCAATTCAATGATATCACATATTAAGTATACGTCCTCGGTATTTTGTATTTGCACGACTGTTCTCATTGTTGTTATAAGTATATGGGATTTATTCAATGTGTGCGAGTATGCACATGTGGGAGAACATGTGCTTTTTCCACCTCGAAGCCTCTCATATATTTTATAACAGTTTGCAATAAAAAGAGCATACTTTTGAGAGTTAGCATAATGTTATGGGTGGATGATTTATTATTGTGCACAGAGTAGAAAAGTGCCGGGAGCAATCGCTGTTTTTGCAATCATATTAAATAATTTTTATACAAAAATACTTTTTCTTTAATTCGATAAGCAAGTTGCTTAATCAAGTAATAATAAAAATGCTATTAAAATAATACTATATAGTTTTAAGTTCTCTTTTAAAATATGTTTGCTAGCAATTCTTTTAGTATTAAGTAATATATGTATATGAGTCTCAATATAAAACAACAAAAAAATATTGTGCACAGATAAGAGCAGGAACCGCATACAACGTTTATTTTGAAATAAATGAAAAAAAAAACCTAAAAGAGAGGCGAACGTAGCCAGTAATGCACCAAAGCAATAATTGTTACATGGACTATCTTAAGATGCATTAAGTTTTATTTGTTTGAGTTATATTTAGAACCTCAACTTTTTATTTAGTCCCCAGGATATATATTTAGGTCTTGTTTTTTTTTTATTCCTCAGCAAATAGGAGTTATTGGCTGACCTTTATTTGTCGATTTTCCAGAAAATAAAAGTTATTTCTTGAATTTTATTCTTCGATTAAATACATATATAAAAGCTACCTATTGACTTGTTTATTGTTCAGAAAATAAAAAATATTTCCTAAAATTTACTTTTTCATGAAAACGTAATTCTTATATCTTTATTCTTATCAATATATACTTCGAAAAACAAAGGTTTTTCATGACAGATATTTTGCTATCAAGAAATAATTGTTATATCTTGCCTCTTTTTATCGAACTATGCAAGTTATTTCTTGACTTTTGTTTTGATTGTGCTGTTGGTTTAACACAACATTGCAATGCCTTAGAGCCGCAGCTCGAGTCCGCACTCAGTCATGAATACGCGGTCGAATTTTTGTAACCTACATTAATGCAGGATTGTGTTAATTGTTGCCGCCTGGTCTCAATGACGTAGGCGTACCACTAGTCGGAATGAAATTCTATCATGTTTTAAAATAGCAGACTAAAGCACTCTTCTTCTTTAGTATCTCTAATAAAAAAAAATTCACCTGCGAAGTAAAAACAGCTGCAACAAAATTCTATATCTTCTAATATATCTTCGTCTGTCCTTTTTCCATGTCCTTGCCTTTTAGTGCTGGCACTATGCCCGGCATATGTAGGGGTAATCCCCTGAGTTGTGACAGAAAAAAAAAACAATTCTTTCAACTTGTGGAAAAATAGCGAATGTCAATGCCGCTATGGCTGAGAGTTGGCAACGCTGATTTATCGGCCCTCTAGCCGGCTGCTCCATGGTTGTCTTTGATTGTCCTGGGCCATTCAAATATGTTATTCAACAAAATGATTAGAGAGACTTTGTAAACAAGGATTATTTGTGCAAAAGAAAAAAAGAAAGTTGGCTAAAGGCCGTCTTAAGAAACATAAACCATTTTGTTATGAAGCCAACATAAAAGCACCTTAAAAGACCGATTGTCTATTATAATTAAGGGCACAAAGGAAATAAAACAACTGGCTGAGTCGCAATTTTTGACTGTAAAAATAATTTTTAGAAAAAATTTAAGATAACAGATATGTCAATATTTAATAATATAAGATTGTCTAAATGAAATAAAATTTAATTTTGTAAATAACGAATATAAATTATTTTGTTTTACTAAATTGTCACTGAACTTAACAAGCGAATGAATTTAGTCATTTATCGGCTGGCAAGCACAAATTAAAGACAAACGTGGAAATAAATTGTAAATTTTATTATAGAAGTCCATCTCAATTTGTTTATACACTTCAAGGATCAAGTATCCTCGTCATTTCTAAGCACACTTTACTTTTGCTTTAATTCAAAATTATATTATAAATTAAATAACCCTTTTCCTTTGCTACACGTTTATGTTTTAGCTTTGGTTTCGCTATTACTTTTTTTACATGTTCTTGTTGAATTATTATTTTTATAGATAATTAAATTTGTTTTACTAGATTTAATTTGTGGTATTAAATGCAATTTTCTTTTACATATTTTATTTTGAATTTCATTATATTTTCAATTATTCTTATATCTAAAGCTGGAATTTTGTTCGTTATTTTCTTTATAAATAGTTTAAACAGTAATTTTTCATTTTGTTTTTAATTTTTGTTAGATTTTTTAAACCTTTAGATATCCTGATTAGTGTTTATTTCTTTGCAATATTTTTTCTTACTTTTGAAATTTGTTTTCTTAAGTAATAGTTAATTGGAAAATGTTAAAAAAAATGATATATTTCATAATGACCCATTTCGGTTGGTAGTTTGCTTTCCTTTCTATTCTTTTTTTTTTTTTTCTGTCAGTTCTCTGTTTAAGCTTTTCCTTTTTGCAATCAATAACTTTCCGTGTAGGCTGGTCTTGTGTTCATTGTTTAGGAGTTCTTTAATTAGCTGCTAGTGTGGCAGCCCTCTGTAAAGGTTACTGTAAAAGAGTTAATAAAAATTTCCAACATCAATAAATTTTATAATGGAGGGCTTTTTGTGTGGGTTAGTAAGTGCAGGCTTTTTGAGTAGTTTGCAAAATGTTTGTTAGAAAAATATAAAGATTTAGTGGGCGAATTAAGGAAAACACAACAAAATGGCTAGTAAAGCATAATAGCTTGCTGTTTCTAGAAATAAAAAAAAGCTTATTTTATATTATTTACAGTTATATGGTACGTTAAACTTATTTCTTTATATAAATTTAAAGGTCTGGAAACACTGACTGTGTTGGGCACCAACTCCTTGGAAAATACGGTATTGAAAAGAAATCTTATTTTATATTTAAATTCTTGAACTAATTTGTTATCTAGTCAGTAAGGATGTAAAATCTATTGACTTATTAAATAAATAAATAAATAAATAAATAAAAACAGCTTTGCAACAAGACTCTGATATTAAAAACGGCATATTTTTGTAATGAAAAATTATTCAGAAAGGATTCAGACACCTGTTAAAGATTATTATTACATCAGTTTTCGACATCCTTATTACATTTCCAAAAGGATAAATTGCTGCATAAATTATTTCCTAAATTTGCAGGACCTTTTTTTTAAATTCTATAAGAGACCATAAACTGATTAGTTTTTAACGTGCTTTAGTAATATTATGGAATATGAGTATCGAGTGTTTTGTAATACAAGGTCAGTAAGTAAATTGGCTTAAGAACAGATTTCTTTCCGACATTTAGGTTTGTTGATAACAATAAAAAGCAGAGATGTGGGAATTAATAGTTATTAATGAAGTTGGCAGATGTCCGAATATAATTTATTCTATTAGTCATATAATTTGAATCTTTTTATTTACTATTATCACATAAAAAAGCCTCAAAACATAAAAAAAATTATTATTTTGATTTCTTTTCTAGACAAGAGGGCAGCATTTCTTGCACCATTTAATGATGAAAATGGCAACAGTCTGTTATATAAAAAAAATTATTAGAAATTATTCCAACATCCCTTAAGGAAAAATAATTTTAGGTTTAAGACTCTTCAAAACTGACAGTTTTTAGAAAAGAAGTGCAAAAGTGTTACATATTTTTTAGAAAAAAAATATGCCATTAATTATTGTCAAATATCATTTCTAAGAACGAATCTTCTTCTGCCAGTATTTTCAAATATTTCCCAGTTATAAAAACTCTTAAGACAATAACAAATAAAGACAAAGTGACTTCATTTTTTGCCGTGTCAATTTCAAAAAGCACTCGCATAATGAGTCTTGTTATACTTCTTTTGAAGAAATTTATGTCTTTATAAATCAATCAGGGACCATAAAGACACTAAGTTTTTCAAATTAATACATATTTTTATTTTTATTTTTATATTTATTTCTCTCAAAACTAGAATTAAAATCGGCAAATAAAATAAAAAAAGGAAAAGTGATCAGTGATCATTGAGTTCTTGTTATGACTTTGATGTTTGTTTTAAAGCCTCTCACTTGCTAAAGTAGAAGTTTGAAGTAAATATCTTTAATTATTCTAAGAAATGTTGGGTAAAGGTTCAATGATGATCTGCATTAGCCCCAGTGAAATGCACATAAGAAGCAGCTAAGACTTCTCAATTGATCACTTTGAAATTTTAGCTAAGATTTTGGGAAAAAAGTATCGGCACAAAGTTAAAATTAAAGAGACTCAAAGTTTTATTTAAAAAAATTTTTAAATCTTATTTGTCTCTCAGAAAACTAAAGTTATTTTTTGGCAGCAATAAATCCTCAGAAAATAAGAAATATTTGTTGATTTTTATTTATTCTTTCAAATATATAACTTTTTTTTTAATAATAAAACTGTTTCTTTATTTTAATTTATTCTGAAGAGAATAAAAGTTATTTCTTGGCATTTATTCTTTGATTAAAATATAACAGTTATTTCTTGAATTTTATTAGAAAACAAGTAACTTTTAAACTGAAAATATATTATGAATTTATTGGATATATAAAAGGGATTTGTGAACGGAATAAAACGATTAATTTCAATTATATTTGCTGATGTAGTTATATAAATAAGAAACAACTTTTATTTTTTGAGAAACCACTAAAAACTTTTAATTCTGTTCGAAAAATATGTAACGAGAATTAAATTTTATTTTCCTATCGAAAATCACAACTCAAGATAAAATGTTTCCTGATGGAAAAATTATTGTCAAGGAATATATTTTATTTTCTGAGAAAAATAAAAGTCAAGTAATAACTTTTATTTTCTGAAGATTCCGTAAATCTTATTTTCTGAGAAATAAATATAAGTAAATAAATAGTTTTTCGGGTTTGTAGCGTTAGTGATCGAGAGGACTCGATCATGATTGGAGCCGTTCTTTGTGAAGCATAAAAATTAAAAAATTTTTATTTTCTGAGCATTTTGAAGAGCTCAGAACATAACTTGGTGACTTCAGCTTCTTAATAACTCTTAAGCAAATCCAAATTGATGCACTTCAAGGTAGACCACGTCTCAAGGATTTATTCGTTCCTATTGCTTGTAGTTGTAGTACATCTCTTTTCGACTTTTTTTTTAGTTTGAAGAAGGAAAAGAATCACTTGAGGTCCCTGGTGCATATAAATAAATTTTTAATGTTTCTTGAGTTTTTATGTATTTGAATAATTTTCTTTATAAAAAAACTAACTGATTTCTCATACAAAAACTAAGTTTGCAAATCATATGCAACTTGAGTCCGATTTTGCTATATTCGGGCATACCACAGATTACTTTGTGTACGGGTTTCATTTCGATTTTCCATTCCGCAAGAAATTATTGGGGGTGCTTCAGATTAAAATATTTTTTTTATCAACCGGAAGGAAAATTTATATTAATAATTTGGCTGGGTTATCAATTGGAGACACCACAAAAGCCAGGATAATATAACGGAGGAGCATAATATGATCAGCTGGCAATCACAAGTTTTAATGTTATTCAATAGTTGAATAAAAATTATATTAAATATAAATTTATTAGTAATTATCTACTGAATAAAAAAGCTTTTGTACGAAAAAAAATGAGTTTAAATTAAATTTGATAGGAACTATAAAAGTTTCCAAATAAATAACTCTCAAGAAATTATTTATTAATTCTCTTTCAAAATAGATTTATTGGAAACTAATTTAATTTCCGAAAAAAGTGACACTAAAATATCAATAAAAATTGTTTTACAGTTTTCGCTTTCTGCACAGCCAAACTATGTCATGAAACTACGTGATCATAATATGATCTCCTGCCAATCACAAGTATTAATATTATTCAATACTTGAATAAAAATTAAACTCAATATAAATTTATTAGCTGTTATCGACTGAATAGCTCTTGTACAACGAAAGTGTGCATAAATTATATTTGCTAAAATTGTTTTCTTTAAAAAAAATTTTTTTAAAGGAATTATAGAAATTTTTTAAAAATAGACTCTCAAAAAATTATTTATTAATTCCCTGCCAAAATAGATTAATTGGAAACAAATTTAATTTCCGAAAAAAGTGACACTAAAATATCATTAAGAACTGTTTTTCAGTTTTCGTTTTCTGAACAGCCAAACTACGTAATGAAACTACGTAACGCAACTGAATATTGCTTTGTGATCATAATATGATCTCCTGGCAATCCTAAGAGTTAATGTTATTAATTATAAATTTTTTAGCTATTAGCGTCTGAATAAAAAAGCTCTTGTACAAAGAAAGTGTGCATAAATTAAATCTGATAATTTTATTTTCTTTAGAAAAATTTTTCATAAGGAATTATAGAAATTTTTTTAAAAATAGACTCTCAAAAAATTATTTATTAATTCCCTGCCAAAATAGATTAATTGGAAACAAATTTAATTTCCGAAAAAAGTGACACTAAAATATCATTAAGAACTGTTTTTCAGTTTTCGCTTTCTGCACAGCCAAACTATGTCATGAAACTACGTGATCATAATATGATCTCCTGCCAATCACAAGTATTAATATTATTCAATACTTGAATAAAAATTAAACTCAATATAAATTTATTAGCTATAATCGACTGAATAGCTCTTGTACAACGAAAGTGTGCATAAATTATATTTGCTAAAATTGTTTTCTTTAAAAAAAATTTTTTTAAAGGAATTATAGAAATTTTTTAAAAATAGACTCTCAAAAAATTATTTATTAATTCCCTGCCAAAATAGATTAATTGGAAACAAATTTAATTTCCGAAAAAAGTGACACTAAAATATCATTAAGAACTGTTTTTCAGTTTTCGCTTTCTGCACAGCCAAACTACGTAATGAAACTACGTAACGCAACGGAATACTGCTTTGTGCTATTTGAGATGTAAAATTTTACACTAAAAATAATCACTCCTTTAGTGAAATAATCACTCCTTTAGCGTAGATTCGTGCTAGGAAATAAATTTTGCGCTCGTAAGCCGCTTATAAAACAACTTTTTTAAATGAAATTTTCTTAATTTGTCTTTATAAGCCGTTGATATATATAAAAAAATTTTTGTGAATAAATCCTTAAATATTTTTGTACACTATTATTTTTTAACAACGCTATTTAAAGACAGATATTTAAATTCTTTTTTTAATATTCAAAATATTTTGCACTACTCTGCTTTCGAACAACAAAATCAGTACGTTTTATTTCCAGTGTTTCGAGACCTTAAATCATATATTGTCAGCTACTTGACTAGTTTTTGATTATTATGATTTAATAGTTCGTTTAAGAAGAATATCAGTTACACTCACACTTTTCTCCCAGTGTACAATTCCTGCCAAAATACGTTGTGACTTTAATCTTGTGTGTTATTTGTTTTGTTTTTTTATTATTGGTTTTTTGTTAAATGGTGTAGTAGTAGTTTGTGTAATTTGTATAAATTGTGTTGACTTCTTTTGGCCGTTTGGTTTTGTCGGGAGCTAAGTTTAGTTCACAACCTTTTTTTTACTTTTATCAAAGTTTTCGACATTTCTACTTACAATAGTTGTGTGTGTGTGTGTGCTTTACAAAAATTTTAAAATTATCAGTTATCAGTTAGTATTCACAATCTTCTTCCATTATTGTTTCGCCAGCCCAAACTATAGGACGACCCTGTAGTTTATGTATGTGTGTGTTGTTGTTGTAGTTGGTGTAAAAAAGAATAGGTTAATTTTCAAATCATTTAATAATAATTGAAATTTCTTTAATTCGCTAATCATGAGCTGGACACTCGCTATTTTGTTGGATTTATGAAGCTAAAATTAAGCTGGATTATTATTAATTATATATTAATTATGATGTAGTATATGCTATGGATATTCGACAATTGACAATGATTTCTAATTATAAATCTTTCCATTTTGAGAAAAACTAGCCATTTCATACAAGTGTTTTTCGTTGTTTCTTTAGTCCGCAAAATGTTTATATTTTTCTAATTATGCCGACAATTAACAATGAGATAGAAAATGTTTTTGAAATGTTTTTGGGTTATTAAAAATTTTAGTACAGTAACATGTCATAATCACAAATCTAAGGAATACAATACGAAATATATAATTTATAAGTTTTGTCAAAAAATGTATGTACAGAATTCTTAATGATATTGTGATGGTGATATTTTGATATTTTTCAGGACTGAACAAAAAGACTTTCTTTCGATTTTGTAAGAGCATAAATAAAATTACGTGGGCCACACAATTCTCTAGTAAAAAAGTTATTTAGTTTTTTTATATTCTCGGCATTTTCAGTTGAAATAAATTTGTTTTAATTAAACTAAACCTTCTTCGATACGAGACTTTTGGCAAATCAAATAAGAACCTTCTCAAAATAATTTAAACTTCATTCGAAATAATCCAAATTTTATTCAAAAAACTGGGACCGCATGGAAAAATAATAAAATATTTTTTACATTAAATTGTTAAACAAAAAAAAAAAAGAAAATATATGAAAACCAACTGATTCTAAAGGCCGGTATCATAAAGTGTTTGTTTATTCTATTCTGTGCTTTTTAGCTCTTCTATAAAACTCTATTTATATAGTATTTAATTTTGAGTCGCTATAACTTTTCAATAAAGCAAATGATTCCCACGTGATAAGACGGGATTACTATAGAAGGATCGAGTACAATAACTGGTCCGATATTTAAATTTCTGTGGCTCATAAAAACATCACTTTTTTGAATATTTTTCTCGCCAACGGATTGATAGTTTTTGGCCCGTTTTACGGTGATTTATGAATGTTAAGAGATGCTTGATATCAAAAGTTCTTTGGAAAAAATCATTTTTAAAAAAAGAAGTTTTCTCATTGTTTTGTTTGTGGAGACTTCCCGAAATCTATTCATTCGAATAGGTTCTAATTCACAGAAAATCGCAATTTTATAAATCTCTTTAGAAAATTAATAGTTCTTGTCTTAATAATTAATCCTAAAAGTTTGAATAAAATTACACGCATTCATATCTAACCCTGGATGATTACTGCTCGTCAAATAGACAAGGCCTTTTTACAATATAACACTTTTATATTTGCTGCAAAAGTTTTTATCTTATATTTGATTTTATTGATTTTCTTACATTTCTAATAAAATACTTGTTTATTTGGAACTATAAGGATTGTTCTTCGATTTAAGTAACCATCTAGGGTTAATAATATATTATGAATAACATTACAAAAGACTTAGAAGACAACAGTTCTCCACTAGTCGAATGTTGATGATCATATTCATGACAAACATATTGAGTGGTTTGTGCATTACCGTCCTCAAATATGTTAACTATATTATGCTCAGCGGTTATATTATGAGACAACGTTCCGACATGGAATTTTAATATAGAAAATGCAACATCTATCGTATTTAGCATGACAGATTACAAATAATTCGTACCAAAGAAGTCTCTCAAATATTATAAAAGGGGTTTATTTTTATATGAATTCAGTGTTATATATTTTAAAAAAGGTTTCATTTGATAAGAAAAGTGCCTTTGATTTTGAAAAAATTTTAATTGAATTTACAAAAGACTTAATTTAATCTAAAAATGCTATATGAAACAGAGATGACTTGTGTGACTCTGAATGAATACGGATACTGTGTGTTATATCGTTGCCGGAATGACATCCAGCACAATGGGACTACGCCCACACTATAAAACTTTTGTTCCAGCAATTCTTATTTTGTGTAAGAGTGACGAGTAAGAAATATATACCATTCCGTTTTCCTTTTCGCTCTTTCTTACTATAAACTCACGAATTGCTGCCACAAAGATTCCAAGTGGTATTGGAAGCTTGTGTATTATTACTAAAATTATAAAATTATTGAAAATTTTGTTTATATTATCAAGTAAGAAAAGAGTTTAATTTTATGAAGGCAAAAGAAAACTCCCTCTGTTTAAGATTTGAAAAATAAGTGTTTTTTAAAAAGATTTTTTTTTCATATCACAACTATTACGGTTCCTGCCTTTAAGCCATTTAGTTCTGTCCTCTGTTGGATTTATTCTGTTAATACTGATGCACTGAGAATAGGCAATAATTTGTTAAACTCTGTATTTTATAAATTCTCTGCCTATCCTGCTATCCTGCTGCTATAAAATATCAATCAATTGATTTGTGAACCTCTTAAGGGCATAATAACAAACAATATTTTACGCTTATAAGCTATTTATATGACAAATTTCATATAAGCACCTTATATGTGTTATAAGCACCTTATAACCATAAAATATTTTTTATGCATAAGGCCATTAAATCTTAGAACTTGTAATTACTCGCTTTATTGGCGCGTCAATATTTTCTTATAAATAATAATTTGTATTGCAGAATTTAAACATCTGGACAAATAGTTCTCCACAGCCAAATTAATAAATAAATAAATCAACAACTAGATCTTCAGGGAGTTCTTCTTGGACACTTGCATCCTGTATTCATTCATGGCCACAGATTTGGATTTATGAAAAGTGATAAATGATAACAACTTTTGCAATGTGTAGACGGCATTAGAAAATGTGTGCTTATAATGTGGCTTGTATATAAGAAATTTTTGTAAAGGTTATTGTCAAAGTGGGCGATGGGGTAAGTTATTAAATTGAATTATCTACAAATAAAAATGTATTAAAAATATTTGCATTTAATTAATATTATTGTAAAATATATAATTGATAAAATCAGCTATACCTTGTCCAACCATTTTATATATTTCATTTTAAATTATTTGGAATGATGATCACTGAGGTCCTACAGAAACTGATTCATTTGTGCTACAGTAAAAAAGTTCGAAAAGCTTTAAAAAGTAAAACAAATTGTTCTGCAATTCCCAAAGGCTTTCGACTGTTTCAAATAGTTTTAATGCCTGTTTGCTCTACCTCAAGGTTAAGAAAACTGTGTCCAGTTTTTAAAGAGGTCTTCTATCTGATCAAAATCTTGTCTATTTAAAATGTGTATGTCTAGTGGTTGCATTTTTACAACGAGGCGCTTCTAGTGCTATTGAATAGAAAAACACGGGGCCTAGTTGCAGAAAGAAATTTTTCAATGATATCCCAAATACACTTTTTCAATATAAATTTAACCTTTATTTCAACAGATATATACCCGGGTATGTTTAATGTTGTTAATTCACTGTATCTCAGAAAGTAATTATTGTGTTTACCTGCAATTCTTTATAGAATCACTAGCAGTATATTTTTATTTTTTCTAGGTCTGGGAAAAAATGTGTGACTCGAGCCAAGAATGTGGCCGTTATTTTTCTGGCATATCCTTTATGTCACCAGTTGTATACCTGGATATGTATGATAATATACAGTGGAAAATTGATTATTTCAAACAGGTTAATTTAAATCTGATAATAATTTGAAATATGTTACCGGGTGCTAGAAAACTTTTCAACATATTAAATAAAATCAATGCAATTTGATATCCTCGTTAATAAGAAATTATATCAGTGGCATCTTCACTACCAGTGCTTTTAATAGGTTGAGAAGTTTGAAACTTTTCCAAACTGTGGTTGAAGTCTACTGACGATTGGTAAAATCGTAAATCGTAAATGAAATGCATATAGACATTGCTTAACTACCCAACAAATAAACTTCATATTATAATAGTACAATGACAGTATGTCAAATAGTTAACTTATTAACTATTATAAACAAAATTTAAAAGAGAAACAAAACCACATGATTACAAAACACAAGTAAACCAAAAAAAACACGGAAATAAATTTTGAAATAGATGAAATTCTTTATTAAATATATAAATACACCCGGGTATTATTGATATATATGGTTTTGTTGACTTAAAGGTTAAAACTAGGTAGCACTTAAAGTAAGCCCCTGCCGGGGACTTTGAAAGTGAGTTTTCACTAAAATACAGTGGACGTTAAAAAAAGGATCATCTGCAGCTTAAAATACAAAATTAATCGGAAGAGGTTTGCACAAATTTATTATACCTTCTTCTCTTTCCAAAACAGGTAACTGCTTGAAGACCGTGAAGACTCTCATATATTAATATTCGTCGAGTATTAAGACTTAAATGTTTTGGAACCCTTCAATTGATCATTTCGAATTTTCAAATAAAATTTTGGGAAAAGGAATCAACACATTTTGAATTAAAGAGTTCAAAAGGACTATTTCCAAAAACCTAATAATTTAAATAAGATTTTCTGTTTTTGCTTACAATCTTAATGAAAGCGTGTTTAGGAGAACTAGTTGGACTGACCCTCCTCACTATTATTAAAAAGTGTGTTTTCGTTAGTAACCTTTCCCCCAGCTGGACCAAACGGCTAAAAGCGTTTATATGAGAAAACTTAGCAAAACAAATTATATAAGAAAATTTAGCGTACTACTGGAATAAAACTACAAAAACATGCTTTTAGATAAAAAAGGATAAAAGTAAAAATTAAAAAATATATTACGTTAGTTGCACCAAAGACAAGAACATAAAACGGTGTGTAGTAGAGAAGTAACATACCCAATTACTAAGTTGTAGAAGGAAACTATATGCCAAATATTTTATAAAGTTTAACATATTTATGATGATGTAGTTTTTTTTTTTGTACTTATGGGAGTTTGCGCAAAATGGATGTCATGTTATATATTAATTAAACAAATCTAAATTCTTGAAAATGTATATATAAAAATTACTTTGCTGTTGCAACATTACCAGGATGGATATGTAAACTGTCATTGTTTGCAACAAACAATTAACTACTTGTATGCACTATTTTATAGGTTAAACAAATTGCAACTACTTTAATTTCAAGGTTATATTTTTACTGTTTAGGTTAACGATTTGTGTGGAAAGTTTCTTTAAGTGTATAACATATAGAACTTTTACTTTTGTTTTTGTTTTTGTTTTTGCATTTAATTTATAGCAGAAGAGGGATGAATTTACGGTTTGATTTGCAGCACTAATACGATTTTTTTTATAAGTGTATGTCTATAATGTCTATATATAGAGGAATTTGAACTTTGTTTTATGTTATTAGATGTTTGTTAAGTAGTGAAGAAGAAGAATGCAAAAGGAAGGGGGTTTGACTGTCTATTGGTTTTTAAAATTTTAAATTAAGTGATTCAAGCGATGCTAGTGATGAACGCCTAGATAAACCTGTATTGGCAGGACAACTGACCAGTGATGTGGTGCCGAATAGTTTATACCAGCCAATTACAATGCCATTCGATAAATCAATTTGATCCAGCATTATCTGAGCCACGCCCATAAATACTTTCTTTTCAATGCGGCCATAATCACCCCACACGGTAACCTGTAAGTGTAATTGAATAATATTTTCTTATTTTTATTTCTATAATTGAATAAAAGCTAAAATCTACTTACTTGTAGAACACAGCCTTTAGTGTTGCAGTGCTGGAAAACCAATTGTTGCTGATACAGAGGCTCCAACGTGCGTCTGGCCGTGGATGTTTTCATTTTGTCTATACACTTTTTGCCCGAAACCAAATAAACTTTGACATAAGGAGCCGGTAGCATTTTCGATGTAGGTTTTTGCTGAAATTGAAAAAAAAAAAGTTTCATAAATTGTGCAACGAAGAAGTGCAAGAACAAAAAATACAAATTTGTGAGTCCTAAAAGAAGTTCCATTTTCTAAGAAGAACTCAAATAATTATTTAATAATTAATAAAAGTTTAAAATACAACTACTCGAATACAATACCCGCACAAAAATGTTTATAAATGCCATCTAACAACTGGTTAGAAACAAATACACATGAGTGCTGATGCAAAAGTGTAGCGGCCTTCGAAAACATCGTTGTGTGGCTCAGATGCAAAACTTACCTGCAAGCCTCTTGCTCTTATAACTTCCACTTCTAGACAATTTTTCTGACAGCACAGCGACAGTTGTATATCACCCAGTGATGGTGCTCCCAGCACCTGACGACCCACCAATTGTCCCGGTCCTAAGCCCTCAACAAACTGGTTTATTTGTTCATCGGCTCTAATGGTAGGTGAATATCTATATAATTTTGTGAATAGTTTACAACAAAAATTAATTTATTAATAAATGCTTCGAAATTGGTTATATAAAAAAAAATTAAAATGATTCACTAAAGAGTTTTATATAAATATTTATAAAAGTATATATAATTTTTTATAATACACAGGGAGATATAGAAGCAGATTTAGAAATTTCATAAATTAGTTTGTTTGTTGCAAGAGCTTTAAATATACGTGCAGCTGTTTTGTTGTTTTAATTTTGTTGAATTATTACACAACGAAAACTGAAAAGTATCATGCAATTTTTATACACTGAGAACAATTAATTATATGTAAAGTAAAATTATTTTCTAATTTTCATAATGAAATAATATCTTATTTCCCTTGATGGGACTTTAACTGCCTGTTTTTGTAACCAAAATGCCAGTTTTTAAGAGAAAATTAATATTAAAAAAAACTCCAGTATGTTTTTAATAAAATTTTTTATATACACAGACAAAAATTTACTATATGAATTGCGAAAATACTTTCTTGATTTTCCGCTGAAATAATTTCTTATATCCTTTGATGGATCTCTTCAACTGCCTGTTTTTGTAGCCAAAATGGAAATTTTGGCAGGGAATCGATGTTTAGGAAAAACTCCAGTATGTTTTCATTTTCAATACTAACAAAACCATAGACTTTTTTTGCTTTTGCTTATATAAGACTGACAATAAAATTGTCACTCACTGTCCTGTTATTTATAAATCAATTTTGATAATATTTATTAGATCTTATTAATTCCATAATTAATTTATCGCTTCGTTTTAGTCGGGTTAAATAATCGAAATGATTGTGTTTGATTGAAAAGTTTTAAACTGTTTGGTTTATGCACAAACTCTCAACAACTAAATGAGAATTATATAAAGGAACTGACGCAATAACTCCGATATATACAATTTTTCATAAAACTATTTAAAAAGATCTACTCCAAATAGCAAATTTTTAGAGATCTTATTCACTTTTCTGTGTCAGCTGGAGAGATTTATCATGAATTGGCATAAAATAATAATAGAATGGGAACGCAGAAGTAAAAAATAGTGTACTAGAAATGTTGACCATTTAAATTTACATTGAACTAAAAGTATGTTTCAGGGTTAATTTCACACCTGTCAAATATTTGTGCAACAAAATGTAACCACTACATACTATTGAAAAAACTTTTAAGTCGGGTAATTGTTTATTGAGTTGAACAGTTTCCAATAACACTCAATTCCATGCCACTGCTTATTCCTCATGAAGGAAACTGTTTTACTTGATGAACAATTATTTAAATCAAAATATTTTTCATTTGCGGTTTCATTTGTCTAGTGTGAATGTATCTCTACAGTTATTTCACATCGTAAAATATCTTATGAGTCTTTTAACTAATTATAAAATGTATTCCCCGAACACATGCTTTTGGAACGTTTTAGCCCCCCAACTATTCGTAATATGTGTCTGTCTCTTTCTTTCTTCTAAAGTGCACTAATACCTACTCAGACTTGTCGCACAGTGGTGTATTCATTAACTGAACCCTTCTACCCAAAACGGTTGTAGAATACCATATAAATTTTTCTAAAGTGTTAACACAAGTTGAGCTGCCAAAATAACCAGCGACATGCAGGCATGTAAATAAGTTCGAACCACAAAAGAAGTGCATATATCTTAAAGATGTTTTTGTATCTACACTTAAAAACAAAGATGCAACTAAAACACAAAGGAAAGCTTAAAATAATAGATAGAAAAACAAAGCAGTCAAAATGGCGTAAAGGAGCATAAAAATATTGTACAATTTGCAAATAAACATTTCAAATCAAACAAGACAAGATGAAGGAAAGGCATTTTCATTGAATCGATTAAATATTTGTTCGCAAATACACTTAGAGTTTTAGTTATTTTAGTTGATGATTCTTTTTTTTCAAATTTCTTATTTGAAACCTGTATTGGAGGCTTCACTCACAACAACAACAACACGTTAGTAGCATTATGGAAGTTTCAAGTCAATTATATTGAGGCATTTAAATTATTATATATAAACATATAGAGAAACACTGAGAGAAAGAGACATTCAGAGAGAGTTAAAACAGCATCAAGTAGAGTTACGAGTAGAATTGTATTAGAGATTGAAATTTACAGAAAAAAAAACACAGTTTATTAATGAAATAACAGGGGACAGAGAGATGAAAATAGGCAGAGATGTGAATCAGACAATGAAAAAAAAAACAACAACAAAATATATATAGCAGAATTTGAACTCAAATGAAGGGGCACACAAGTAATTTCAAAATTTTATACGATTAAATTCAATTGTTATATTTATTTTTACATTTAATAGCCAGGCAATATACGGATTGTGTATTTAATTAGAAGAGCATTTTTGTTAGTTAATAGAAGAAGAAATAGAGCGGGCAGACTCTCTGTTATTTGCATTGCATTTATTAGCTTAAGTTAGACTTACGATGCGGCCTCAGAGCTGGGCAACGAATGTATACTACCGGTACGATATTGCATTACTGATGTGGATGGTGTTACTTCAACAGATCTTAGAATACTACCAGCTGAACCACGCGACTGACGCTGATAATGAATTGGATGTAATTGATGAAGGTGATGAGATGTGTTAGAGGTGGTATTGTTATTGTTGGCTGTAGTAGTGATGGTTGGGTTGGTGGTAGTGGTGCTATATTGTACCTCAATTTGTTCTGTTAGTAAATATAAAAATATATATCGATTTTTTTTTTTTTGTTCAAAGCTTTTGGTTTACAAACTATAGGGCAAAGAAGTTTGACAGTGTTTCGCAGTTTTCAGTCGTACACCACTTTTTGATAACAAACTTGATAAAAATAGTCCTTCCAAGAGGATATTTTTATCAACGTTTTCAACGTAAATATGAATAGAGTGTCTTTTTTTGAATAGAGTATCTCTTTTTTTTTATTTCAGAACGTATGAAAGTGTATGTACGAGTTTTTCTTTTCGCGTTTAATTTCCTCTACATATATTAATATGCGAACCCGAAAAGTATGTACATATCCTGGATCCTTCTGAATAAGCAAGTCCATTAAGCGATGTCCGTCTGTCTGTACGTGCAACGCGGTTTCCCAAGCCCTCCGAAGAGCTAAAGCCTCCATGCTTGTATTGTAAAGGGCTCTGAATGGATGTCAGAAAAATTCAAAATACGGCTACAGAGCTGGAAAACTTAAGCAAATTTTTGTATAAATAAAAGCAAATAGCTAAATCTACTTTTTCCTCTTTTTTTGCTATTTTATACTTGAAGAAAAATTTGATTGGTATGGAATATTAAACAAAAACGAAAACTAGATTTCAAAGTGATATACAGTCCTGCAAGATTGAAATTCTCTTGTGAAATAGCTGCATAAAATATATATTTTATATGCTAGAAAAATATTTAATTTGATATCTTATATGAAGCACAATTGAAAATTCTATTCCAGGGCTGGACCGTTAAATTTGTGGGTACATAAAATTTTTAAGATTGAAATTTTATATGCTAGAAAGATATTTAATTTGATATTTTATATGAAGCACAATTGAAAATTCTATTCCAGGGCTGGACAGTTAAATTTGTGCGTACATAAAATTTTCAAGATTGAAATTTTCTTGTGGAATAACGTCATAAAATATATATTTTATATGCTAAAAAATATTTTATTTGATATTTTATATGAAACATAATTGAAACAGTTAATTTTGTTGGTATATAAAGGGAACGAAATAAGAAAAATAGTTCCTTTTTAATTACAACTCAATTACAACTAGTTGGTACTTTTGAAAAAAAAAATTCATGCTGGAAATTAGAAAAGCCAAAGGAACCACTCCAGAGCTGGAAGTTTTTCAGTTTTATGCAAACATATTTTTCATATTTGAAAAGCATTTATTAGTTATAAAAATCAAAGAGATAGTTTTATGGTCGGACAATTGAAACTTTTTTTTGGTACATTGGAAATGGTCCTAAATAAATTGCTATTGAAAATTACCAAAATCCATAGTTCGGTGTTTGTTGGTATATAAAATGTACCAAAAATATAAACAACTTTTAACAGTACGGAAAATTTTTAACCGTCACAATACAACCGCGAAAATATCATCCGAGGAGTTGAGATGGTCTGTTTATTAAACCGGACTGAATTATTTTATTGTTATTCTCTATAATTCGTCAAGAACAAAGGCAAGCGTGTGGATCAACTCTGGTTTGGGGTTGTTTTGTGGTTAATTTTTCTTATCAGTATTCAAAGAAATTCCTTTTTTAATCCAGGCTTGTTAACCCTTTTTAGGTGTGAGAATTATGACTGTTGAGTTGTGTGGGCAAAACTCAAATGTTTTAGATCTAATGAACTGACTGATGGTAACTATAGCCAGTGGTTTAAGAATATTATAATATATGTAGAGGTCCTGGTGTTTCAAAAAGTGGTGTATAGTTTGTCACAAAAATTAATTCCCCTTAAGCGTTTTGCTGAAAAATAAAAAACTATTTAACAACTTCCATTTAACACTTGCACTCCTAGCAAAGCCGTTACAATCTGTTTTCAAGGAGCCTCAGTAAAAAAGCGTATATCACAAAAACTAATGTTTAAAGATAATTAAAAAAAGAATATAATTAAGAATAAACTGGAACATATAAATAAATAATCATATAATAACAGCAAATAAGCATACAAAAAGCAGTGTTTAGTATATTGATTATATTTATATATTGTTTATTTAAACATAAAACAAATAGTTTTTAAAGTGTTAAGTGATTAATGAAATTTAATATATATTTTTTAAATATATTTTATAAAAAAAAAGCTTTCTTCAAAACGGGTTAAACCTTAGCCTTGTTTAGTTATAAATTTTTGTTGTTTCAAAACTGCGTTTAGCCAATTGATATGAGGAAAATCTAAGGTCCTCCCGATTTTTTGGGTAAACTATTTTTGTTTTTGTTTTGCTTTTTTAACAAAATGTTGCATTTAATACTATAAATATATGTTGAGTTTAAGTATTAAAATTTAATTAAAAGAAATCTCCTATATCTCCCTGGTTTCAAGTTTCTTTATTAGAAAGTAAATGAAATAATTATTTATTAACAAAATAAATTTCCATATAAAGATGATAAACATTAGATATGTACGAGTATAATTAATATAAATGTAACACATGCAAATATTGAATTGGAAAATTACTATTGAAAGAAATTTTCTTTTCTGAAATTATTACAAATCCTTTAGGACTCTATATTCGCTTAATTTGTATTAAGACTTAATTTTTTTATTTTAAAAGACGATAAATACGAATACCAACACTCATAGAATCCAATTAGATGTTGTTTTTAAGGCCTCATAAAATTTTATGGTGCTAAAAAAATTACAATATATTAAATTTAACTCTAAAAAAAATTTTATTCCAAAACTCAATGTATCAAAGTTAGGTCCACACACTGTCCCTGGCTTGTCAGCATAAATCGGGGATTTCATCTGGGTCTACAGAACACAGTGGAGAGTTATGCCACGGCACGACGTTCCTGGCCATAAAAGGGTCATAATCTCCATTGATCGTTACAGCTTAACTTTTGAAGAAATAAACTCCGACTATGCCAACAACCGGTAAACTGCACCAAACACTGTGGCTTTCTAGGATACAATGAAGGTCCTTGGGATATCCTGTGTTGATGTTTAACTCTATAAGTAGCAATTTCGCGGACACAAAAGTGGGCGTAATTGCCGAACACAACAAAGTTTTACGCAGAATAGTCGGTATATTTTTGAAAAGTTCAAAACTGATAATTAAATTTGAATACTTCTCTCAAGCGTGAATTTCTAACACTGATCGTTAATAGAAAAAATATTTAATAGAAAAAACATTTCTATCATTCTTTACCAAATTTCATTTTATAACCTTGAACAATTTCCAAAAACTTTTCACTTTACAATGAGAGCAAAAGTTGGAATAATATTATATTTGAAATAAGATCACCCACCACAATTCGAACTCAACAACGTTAGGCAAGAAATAGTTTACATAATTGATTCTTTGCTTTGAATAGAATATATCTGCGCCGATATTTATATTATTACAATTCTGAGGACATTCGTCACAAGTTCATATAAGTTAAAAGTTGAAATTTATCGGACAGCTAAACAATGTACCATTATTAAAACTGGACTTCAACCTGCAGTGAGTGATAAGCTACAGGGTGAATGAACGTACTATTAATTTCAGCGATGGCTCTATAGCAATAACCTTGCAACAAACCCACAAACACATATGATAAGCAAATAGTAAATTTTGTAGCATAGTTTTTGGAGCAAAGAGACAAATTTTTTCACTCGAATCGTATGGTCAGAGGGTCACTGATGAGGAGCCTCAAAGTAGTTACTGTCATTTGATCCGGTACCAATACTTCAATTTTTTGCCCGTATGGCGTTAGTAGTGGTTTAAATATTTGCTAAAAATTTTAAAAATTGGCTAATTTTCCAGCATAAGCTAATGACGTAAGACAACTCCAAAAAAAAAAAATACTAGTCCAAATGCATTTAATCGCATAAACAAGGCCTCGGGTGAGCAGGAATATCTCTGCAAATACAGTTGCCACAAAATTTGGTTTTGCTATGAATCATGGATATCGTGCTCGATATGGATGGATATGCAAGGCTCCATCGAGCTCGTCATTCATCTTATCTGTAGCTTCTTGTTCATTACGAAAGAAATAAGGTGCGATAACGTTGTCAGCACTCTCTTCGTTTATTGATGATATTGAATCGGGAAGCGTAAGAATGAGTGCAACTTAAATCACCAACTGTACGGATTGCTCGCTCTGCAGTCCGTTTAAGTTGACCATAAACTGAACGAAATTAATATTTTTTCAATGACTTTGAGGATGCCTTTGGCTGAGTTTTTCATTATCAGCAGAATACAACGCTTTCCTTCGTCGGTACAAAAGTATTCATCCGCGAAGACAAAAATAAAAACAATTGCAACAAATTTTCTGTCTTCATCTGTACTCTCAACACTATCCCCTTTCATTTAAGTATGACGTGATGCACTGCTTATTTAGGGGTCGTCCCCTGAACCATATAATTTTTGAAAAACTCCTGAAAGTATTTATCTCCATTTTATTTACTCACTCATTGAGTATTTAACTCTGAGCGTAGTTTTAAATCAAGTTGTAAGCGGGTCCTAATGTAATAGTAAAAGGAGAAAAAATATATATAATATATTAAGTAAGTAGCACTCTATGGGAATAGCCCAACTGTTGTACATTTTACAAGAAATTTTACTACTACATTAAGGCCCGCGTACAACTTGATGTGAAACTACGCTCAGAATTAAAGACTGAACGATTGAATAAATAAATTGGAGGTAAATACTTTCAAGAGTTTTTCAAGAATTATATGGTTTTTCATCCGAAACTACATCTGTGAAAGTTGTGATATCCAGTGTAAAAATTTTGTACACAGAAAAAAATTATTGTAGCAATTATTTATTATGTACCATATGAATAATAATAATATATATAAGTGATAATATGAAGCCTTTTTTATAAAATAATACTTTAAAAATTTATTATTGTTTTTACATTAAACGAATTATAGTTGTTGTTGTTCTTTAGTTCTCTTACACCTACAATTAGAGTCGGAAAAAAGCCAATCAATTGTAGAATGAAATAAAAACGTAAGAATATTAAAAAGGCAAACCGATCATCGGTGAATTCTTGCTATGACTTTGATGTTTTTTTAAGCTTCCCATTTATTAAGGTGAAAGTTTGAAATAAATATCTGTAGTTATTCTAAGAAATGTTGGGTAAAGGTTCCCTGATGATCTGCATTAGCCCCAGTGAAATGCGCATAGGAACTAGCTAAAACCCCTAAATTGATCACTTGGGTGGAAAAAATCAGCACGAAAATAAAAGTTAAAGAGTTAAAACGACAATTTCCAAAAACATGTAAAAATTTATATTTTTCCTTGTTTATAGAAATCATTTGACCCATTCTAGTTCTATATAAAAAACAAGAAAACAATGATCCCGGTGTGCTTCGTTGTCATGAAAAGTCATAACGCACGAACGCGTCAACCGATTACGTGCAAAACTTAGATAAATCGTCTACACGACTATACGAACAAATAGTCGCTCTAACTTTGCTTAAGATAGTTATATAATCAAATGCATATGCATAGTTTACGAATCAATTATTGTTGGATAATTTTTGGTGGCGCCATCTATTGGAAATTAATCGCACCAACTTAGAAACAACCGTCGGCTCATGTGCAACAACTTTGCTACAGATCGTAACATGATCAAATGCATAGCTTAGCATTCTATAAAGGACCTACAGACAAACATTCATTTTCATATATCGATGGTTTAATATAAAAAGGCCTAACTCGATTTTTTGTTACTTTATAGGAGAAGGAAAAAACTTTGTAGAACTGGTAAAACTACTGACACAAGAAAAATGCTGATGCAATAATTTAAAAAAAAAGATGGAATATATTTTTTGTATCATAAATTTTATGGATTTTTTTAAGTTGTTTCCTTCTCCTGTAAGGTAACGAAAATCGAGTTAAACCCTTTTATATTAAGTCATCGATATATAGAGGATAAACGTTTTTTTATTTTTAATTAATTAATATCAATTGTTATCCTGAAGAAGATATCCAAATAATTAATTCCAGATACATAATTAATTTCCTGAAGAAGTCAATCAAAGGAGTTACGAAATATAGACAAAATAAATTATTTTTTTTTTTAAATAAAAAGACCTAAAACTTAAGAGAATTATTAGTTAGAGAATATATTATTTAAAAAAAGGTAAAACAACCAGAAAAATGTAATAAATATATTTTTCAAGTTATTATTTTATAAAAAAGTTACTTTTACTTATATTAAAAAAACATTATTAAAAAATTTTCACTTGGATCTCACAATTTTAATAATTGTCTTGCCAGAAATCTTTGTAGGTTCAATTTAATTATATTGACTTAATTATATTGGTAAGGAAATAATCATGTTAGCACACAATTATTGTTGCACTTTGCTAATTTTTGTTGCACTACAGTGCCATAGTGTTATATATTCCGAACTCGATTCTTTATTTGATTGCGGCTGTATGGTGTTGGAAAAATATGCCCCTGTGAGGTAATTTCAAAAGCAAGCGATACTTATTTATGAACTGCAGTTTAATTACTAGCCGCAGCTAATTAAAATATATATCCTTTTGAACAATATTTAAAAATTTATCTTTTCTAAATATTTCATCGTAATGATTTTTATTAATAAATTATCTTATTTTTTATAGCAGCATAAACTTAAATATCTAAATAATTTTCAATACGTATTAGCAATTATTTGGTTATAAAATTTTATTTGAATTGTATCAAAAGCTTACCGATACAACATCCTGGTAAATATCTAGAAAACAATCTTAAACTTGTAGTGAGAATTGTATACATAAATATATTATATGGCAACTTTGCTGTAGTTGGTTTTAGCTTTTAGCGTTTCTTATTACCAAAATTGAAGATAATTAAGTAAAAAAGTAAACTACATGCAGAAACTTTAACAAATTTTAAGGTCATTAAGAATATATGCTGGTATGCTGAATATGTAAGTATGTGTTGCACGTGGATATATTTATGTATGAATGCTGTGGCATTATGTAAAACAAACTGATACGAGTACTACTTATTGTGTGTGTGTTTCTAAATCATATATATAAGTGATGGAGATGTATGGGTGTGTGAGAATACTAGTAGTTTGCACAAACTAAAATCTTTGAGAGTATTAGTAAAATAAATATTTGAATAATATTTAGTAGCTAAGCAGAGGCAATGCCTACCTGGTGTCATCTTTGTAAAAAAGCTTTCCGCAAGAACAAGCTTGCCACCTTTGCAAAGTGAAAAGCTATAGCTTGGAAAGCTTTCTCCAAAGAATTGATTTTTTAATGTCTGGTTTTTCTTTCTTTTTTTAATTAGCCAAAGTAAAAGCCTAAAAATACGTATCGACTTTGGATTGTATTACTTTTATATCATTATAATTTTCAAATCAGTAATACTTGTAAACTAAGTTCAAAGAATATGTTGTTTGAGTTTGGCATAAATTCTGTTACTGTTATCTTTTGGTCATCAAATGGTTAAAGGGATGTGGTAATGGTTGCGCAAATTAGTCCTTATTGACTTTGAATAATAAGTTAGTAGTTGCATTATGGCATTTGATTTATTTGGTAAATGCTTAAAAGTTTCGTTAGTAATATATGAAAGCTTTAGAAAGCTTAAATTTAGTTAGCATAGCTTTAGGTTGTTATTAATTATAAATATATCACTTTGAAATCTTAAAAACTAATGTTTATCATCATTATTGAAAGAAAAGAAAATTAAAACTTTAAATCTTTTCAATTAAATAAGAAACTGATAATATAATAATAAAAAAGAAAATAATTAAATAATAATAGATTTGCGAACCTGTCCCCACCACTACTGGCTCCAGGATCAACTAAGCCTTCGCCACCATCGGCTTCAGATGACGAGCCACGCGATAGTACCGCTCGTATCTCACCTGGCAAAACTTCTTCACTGCGATTCACCGTAAATGAGCTTTTACCCTTTTTTCCAAAGCCCATACGTCTTTTACGACCTTTTGTTTTCAATTTTAACACAAAGTTTATATGTTAAGATTTTAATTCAATATTTTTCTTCTTTTTTTTAACAATCAAAGCAAAACACTTTAGTTTAACTAAATAATTATGGGATAACAATAGAAATAGAATGAACTAAAAGTTCTAAAAATGATTAAATATATTGTGAAATTTCTATTACAAAAAACTTAACAAAAGAAACAGAAAAACTTTCCAACTAAAATGAAATAAATATGCAGATCGTTTTGTCAAGAACGGCCATGACTTAAAAGTGATTTTTTATTTTCTGAATACATGATCTTCGATATATTTATTTGTCTTTGATATTTTTTCTTATAGTTTTGTTATTGATATGGAACATAAAGAAAAATTAATAAAATTTGGAAGAAAAGAAAACCACCTACCTGTTGCTGACAATTGGGAGGTGGAATTGGACTTTTTACCCATGCCACTACCACTTTTGGGTGAACGTTCTTGGTCCGTAGCTCCTTTCTTACGATCTTGAGCCGTATCTGATAAACTGCCATCTGCAGGGCGATATGAAATAACATTCAAGTTAATACATTTAAATATGTAATATTTCAGCTTTTACTTTCAGAAAAAGCTCTCAAAAGAACACATTTATATTTAATTTTTTAGTTCATAGAAAATAACAAAAACAGGGTTCTATTCACTGTCATTCAAATAACTATGAAGACTCTTAAGGATACATATCCTGGATCCCTATTAAAAGGGAAGGCGAATAAGCGATATCCATCTGCCCATTTGTACGGGCCAGACGGTTTCCGAAGTTAGAGACTAAATGCATGGATGATGTTCTAAAAATGGCCCTAAATAAGTTGGTATTGAAAGCCAGCAAAATTCAGAGTACGATTCCAGAGCTGGAAAAACTGAAACTAATTTTTGGCATACAAAAGTAGTCAGCTAAATTTTGATGTATTTAAATTCAGAGCTGGAAAGTTGAAATTCATTTGTGAATATTACAGTAACTAAATAAAAATATTTATTTTTGCAATGAAATATATTTTATATATTAATAAAAAAAAAGAGCTTTAATTATAAATCAAGCAAAATCAAAAAGTCGCTTGCAGGGTTGGACAATTGATTTTTTTCTCACATGAAACCATACAACTAAAACATTTTGGATTTGGTTATAAATAGAACATATTTAATATATCCATGAGATTTATAGATCAGAAAAGCTAAACAAAAGAGTTCCGGAGCTGGAAAACTCAAATTTATTACAAAATATTTGGGCAACTGTATAGAATTATTTGCTTGTAGCCAAACATATTTTATATATTCATAAAAGAACCTAAATTGGTATTTAGAATTAAACAAAATCGAAAATTAGGTTTCAGGGTTGAACAATTTTAATATCGTTTTTGTTACTGAAAGCAACCAACTTCAATAAATTGATTATTTTTCTTTGAAGTTGAAACAAGGAAATTTATTTGCAACACGATCTAAAAACCCCGAAAAACAGCTCCAGAGGTGGATAATATAATGCCATATTGGTGTTAACCCCTTCAGCCAAAAGCGACCTCGGGTCACAATCGATCTATTTCTTTTCTTTTCTTCTAAAAAGGTAAAGAGAAAGAAAAATAATTCATTTCCGTTAAGGATGAGTAGATACTGATTTCTAATAAATTTACTGATTGCAATTTAAACGACATAACATAGCAACCACGTCTAACGAAGAGCTTTCCCAAAAAAACATTTAAAAAAACTCTAAACACTTATACCAAAACAAACTCTAATTAAATAAATCGTAAAGAGGAATCCACAACTGCGGACTTACCAACTTTTTCATCAGCACTTTGTATCAGATTTGGGTCATCCTTTTTCTCAGCGCCATCTTTCGTGTCAACGTACTCACTGAAATCATCGTCCAGCATTGCATCAATTGCGTCCCAATCGATGGCAGCATCAAGATCAACGGGCGCATCAGCATCGGCCGCCGCGGCATCATCAGCGGCCACAGTCAAGGATGGGTCAACAGCCATGTTAGCATTTGGAGATGCAGATGCGTTTGTTGTTGTTGCCGCCGTCATATTATTAATCGTTGATGAGGTTGATGTGGTTGTTGTTATTGTTGTGAGATTAGTGGTTTGTGTGATTGTTGTAGTTGGTTGATTGGTTGATGATATCGTTCCGTCAGCGTTAACGTTTTGAGTGGTTGCGTCGTTCGTATTATTGATGGTGGTTGAATGTTTCAATGAGGCACGTTTATTGGGTGATGTGGAATTTGCGACACCATGATGGGAATTTGCAAAAGAGGAAGAAGAAGCAGCATTATTAGCATTATTACTACCAGCAACAACATTACCGGCAGTGGCAGTTGTAGTGCCAGCACCACTACCACTCCCACTGCCCGTTTTCACTGCCTGTTGTTCTAAAACTTCTCCCTTCCCTCTTTGTCTAATACTACTACCGCTACCACTAACTGGCATAGCACTACCGTTACTACTACTGTATTGACGATTCGTGTTTGGATGTGATGTGTTGTGAGCTGCAGTACGATCGCCGTAATCGTCGTACTCAAAATATTCCGGTTGATCGTTAATACTGACGAGATTACTGCGATCACTGCCTGCACTGGTTTCGTGTTGATGTTGTTGGTGTGTGCGGCTACTTTGCCGTTTAGCAGAGGCCATGGCCGAAGGACGTGTTCCCGAACGGCCAATGTCGCCCACCGGACCCGGTCGTTCATTACCTGTGTGACCATTAACCAAAGCACCGTGCGACATTGATGCAGATGAGTGTGGACCAGTTGCCAAAAGGTTAGCATCGTCGTAGGGGATGCGAGAGCCCGGCTCGACTGGCGAAAAGTTATGAGCGTTTTGTGCACTGGGAGGATGCGGCAAATTACGACGGCGCTTCTGATACGGCATTGCCGATAAGCCACTGCCATAGAGCTTGTCATGGGTCGAACGGTCTAAGTCTAGTGACATGTGATTTCGTTCGCGTGTCACGTCATAGCGACGCCGCGAATCACGAAACTGTGAGGGTGCTACACCACGTCTAGTCCAACCTACATCTGAGTCGTAAGTTATGGTCACAATTTTATCGTCAGTCACTAGGAAATGCGAATGGCTTAAGGGATTGCTGGCATCGACGTTGGCCCCCATATACGACTGACGAATGTTTGTTTCGGAACCGTAACGGCGAGGCAGTTCGTCATCAAATTGAGAAGGATAAACTTCATCTTCGTATCGTATGCGTCTTCGACCCCAGCTTTTGGCATGCAAATCATCGTAGTCCAGGGACCGCGATTGTCCCTCATGAAACATTTTTCGCCGGTCTAGTGGCGTACGACCCGTGGGAATACCAATTTTGGGCTTCTTCAAGATTGAAGGTGGTTGGGCTTTAGCCTCTGCTATGGGAACAGCTGAGACTAGAGCATCTTCGCTTAGTTGTCGGGACAAACGTAACACCGACTGAGTGGGCAATTGAGGGGGCGGAGCTAAGGAAGATTTGGCTTTTTTGTGCGCTGTTGGTGTGGGAGTATGGACATGATAAGTGGGTACAGCGCCCAAATCTAACTGAGGGGCTGTTAAGCCACTGACAAAATGTTGATCCACACATTCACCGCACATTGCCGTATCGGTGGTGGGCAATGAAGGCTCCGAGGAGGAGGGCTGAAACATGGACAAGGATGGTCGTCGCAAGAGCTGTTCTGCCGTGTAGGGATAAGCGACAGGGTGATGTTGCGGATGTGGATGGGCGTCTACCAAACAGTAGGTATCAGCACAAGCCCCTATGGTTACGCCCGATGAGGCCAACACTGCATTGGTCGATAGTACCACTGGTTGGCTGCCATTCTGGCAATGGCTGCACGTATTGTCGTAGTGATCTCGTATGTAGCCGACATACGAGGAGGGCGATGAAGATACCGTGTGGGCATGAGGCTGGCCGGCATCTGCCGTTAGGCTAAAATGCTGTGGATGCTGACGAAAAAAGTTAACTACTGGTGATGTTAAACGCTTAAGACCACGCAGTGCAACACCACCACCGGCACCGCCACCCATGACGGCAGCTTCAGCTTCCATGGCACCTAAAAGACTATCGGATGCAAAACCTGGATCAGAAGGGAAATGCGTGAAATTGGCAGCATGCGTTTGAAACTCTGGGATTTGAATGGTGGGTATTGCATGTGGTGGAGGTGGGTATTGAGGTGGATTAAATGTATTGATTTGCTGCAGTTGTTGCTGCTGCTGCTGTTTTTGTTGCTGTTGTTGCTGTTGTGTTTGTGTTAAGGGATCTTGTGTGAGTCGTGGCTGTATTGCTGCATTAACGCCTCCGCTACTGTTGTCTATCATTATGAGACTGGGTTGGCCGGCATCGAGAAAATATTGCTCGACTAAATCGCCGCTATTGTCTGTCACCATAAGTTGTGTTGGCAGTTGTGGTTGTGATTGTAATCCTGCTGCTACGGTTGCCGTATTCGGTGGTGATTCACTGGCAGCCAATTCGGCAAGACGTTGCAAATGTTCCAGCTGCTCGAGCAGCTGTATTTGCTGTGGTGTAGTCGTTTGCATATACAAATGCGAAGGCTGAAATGCCGCCATGGGCAAGAAGTCACAGTCATCCACTTCGATGGTATTTGAACGAAATCGTTCAAAGAAACCACCTCTGCCGTCGCCGTCGTAGCCGCCACCTAAACGCATTTTTTGGCCACCAGTTGTTGCACTGTTGGGCCCAAAATAAGACCGCCAATTGCGTGGTAAGCTACTGTTATTTTTACAACAACAATTTATTTATATGTTTTCATATAATTTAAATATATATATGGGTTTGTGTTTGTATGTGAGTCCCGTTATTTGGTTGTTGAGGGTGTTGTGTAAGAGGAGAGTTCACATGGGTTATTATTGTTGTCATTGTTGTTGTGTGTGCATTGTTGAGTGGTAGCAAAAAATGCATGCAGAGAGTAGGAGGAAAATAAAAAGGAAGAACAAGTTAGAAGAAACAGAAATAAGAAATTAAATTGAAAACCAAATGACGTCCAAGTGGCACAAGTAGATCAGGTGAATATTTAAATGGTCACGTATGAAAGTTGTGATAGAGATTGTTTGTATATGTGGGGTGTTTTTGTGTATGTGTGTGTGTGTGTGTGTGTGTGTATCAAAAAGTGAGTGTGTCGGTGGCGATTGTGGTAATAGTAGGCGCATTTAAAAGGCATGTAAAACACAAAAGCAAGCGCAGGCGTCATTGAGTCGTTGGTTGAGTTAAAAAGTTGAAATTTTTAGTTGAGTTTTTACATATTTTTATTTGTAGTTTAGATTGTTGTTGGTTTGTTTTTGTTACAAAAATGTACACAAAAGAAGGAAAACAATACAAAAAAGAAGAAAACATAGTGAACATAAAGAAAGAAAATAGCATGTTTTTGATTATTGTTTTTGTTGTATAAAACATATTGAATTGCTAAATATTTATTTTCTCTTAGCAATTCGCAAGCAATTTTTGTGTTGTCTGATAGTTTTTTGTAGTTGTCGTATATATTTAATGCCAGCCAGATTGGGTATTTCAACGATTTTATTACAGAAAATAAAGAGTATTTCATTTTATGTTATATTTAAGCCAAAAGTTGTTGTAAATTTTGATTAAAAGCTCTAGTGCTGCTAAGCTCTTGCTCAATATTATCTGAAAACCTTACTGCATGTTAAGCTTTTTCTTCTCAAGTTGAAAAGCTTACATTTGCTAACTTGTTAATAACATACCAATTAGTCATGAGAAGCTCTTTAGTTAAAGAGTGTGAAACTTTTAGCTTTTTGAAAGATGTTGTATGTACTCACCTGAGACCCCTTGACCCTCTGGGCCTTTCGGATTGCGTGGAGAAAGAGCTTGATGTAACACTAACTACTGACTCCATATCGGAATCACCAAATTCACCCATGAAGTCTTTGTCGGGAGACAGAGAGTGTCTTGGCCGCATACGAGTTTCCATCGAGTGCAGGTCACTGTCCGAAGCACCGGTGTAATGACGTTCCCAGCCACCACCACCGGTACTACGATACAATGGCTGATGATGTGGCTGACGTGTGCGATGCCGTCCGAAACGGCTACCACCACCGTTACCAGATGTTAAGCGCTCATCGAACTCCTGTCCCAAGCGATCACGTATCATAGCGCTGCGTGATGTTTGTGGCACCTGTGAGAAATATAATTCCGTAAGTATCTTCAAGATATTGCAAGTTTGAATACGATTCAAGCTTAAAGCTCTCGATCTGTGAAAGCATTATGATCACAATTTGTAAAATAAAGTGTTTTGAAGAGCAAAATTTTGGATTCGAAATAATTTATTGTGACACTAAAAGCGTTTCAGCTTACAAGGCTAAGCAAACGCCAGTAATGTGAACCATACCTTTGGCAGTTGTCTCTTTTTAGGTGAACCAGTCGGTGTGGCAGTCGCTGAGCGAGATTGAAAACGTTGCTGTTGAGATGACGATGAACCTACTCCGCTATCGTATGGTGTGATTATCGAAGTGCCGCCAGTGTAAGGGGGTATGGTTCCTATATCGTGACCTCTATATTCGGGTGGCGATAAGGAGCCACGTCTTGGACTGGAACTGCGATAGTAGCCACTATGATAGGCATCACTTGGAGCAGCTGAATGACTACGTTGGCCTAGACTCATGCCACCAGGACCAGTGGTGGTAGCACCATTACGACGATAGTAACCACTTTGTGCGCCAGGAGTCTAAAGATTCACCAAAATGGTAAGAAAAATTTTATTAATAAAATTTGCTAAAAACGAAAGCCTTTCAATACAGATTTAAATAGTTCCGGACTTAAAATTAACAACAAATTTTTTCATTAATAAAAGAAAAATATTAAACGTTAATATAATTCTTTCAAATTGTTGTTGTTGTTTAAAGTTAGTAATGAACTTACATTGGAAGTAAGAGTTTTGGTAAAACGTTTAAGAGTTCAGATAAACTTATTTGTAAACAAAAATGTATAAATTAATTTAAAAAAAGTATACAGAAGAATAGTTTTAACAAACAGTTTTGTATTTATATAAAATAGAAATAGAGGCAAGCAAAAGGTAAAATTTTCAAACAAATTTAGCAAAGTGCTTTGATGCTTTAGTAGTTGGGAAGCTTTAAGTTTGAATGTTAATGTGAGTATCTGTACGATGTTTGAATATGTAACCGAATGTGCTTAAGCTTACAACTAATGAGTGAAAACGCTAATGACTTCAGACAGTAAGAGCTTTCTCTTGTGAAAGCTTTACATATATATTTGCTAGATAAAAATTTTTGAGACCTTCGAATTAAACTTTTTTTACATTAATTAGAATTTATAATTCTTCCTACATTATTTTTTATAATATTTTTTGCTTTTTAATTTTATTTATATTATTTTTCAATATAATATTTCAAACCTGATTGTGATAACTTTGTCCAATGCCCGAAACCGTACGATAATCACGAGCTGCCATGCCGGCCACTCTTTTACGACCCTGAGGTGAGATATCACGTCTCGAACGACGATCTTCTAAATCAATCTAAATAGTTTTTATATATTTTTTTATATTTTTATCCGAAAGGAGCACAAGGGATTGATGTTTTGCGGGGTTCGTTTGAATTATTTAATAAGAAGGATGTAGAATGTGTTAGACGGAAATTGGGGAATGTATATTTAAGTACGTACAGGAGACAGTTGTGTAGAAAAAAAGACAAGATAATAGAAGAAAAATTGATTTATAACCAAAGAGCTTTAAAGTACAACAAAAATTAAATAGATACTGTTTAAATGTTTGAAGTATATTAAGTGTTAATAATGGTGTTATGTGATTCTAAAAGCTTATATACGTTGCTTTATACCACAGTATACATATGCTTTAACTTAATATATATAAACAATAAAAAGAAGCTTTTTCAAACTTAAAAGCATTACAAAAATATATATCATAATAAGTAGGAAAATAAAGCTGGCATGCAAGGTGCTAGGAAAGCTTTTATTTTGCTCTCATATGAGCTCTAGTTATTAAAGTATTTGCAACAGTTTAAGGCAAAAAACTTTTATATTTATATTTATATACATTTGACGAAGCATGTGTTCTCTTTAAGTTTTTAATGATTTTTGTTTCTTAATGTTATTTTGCTCTTTTCTGTTTTATTTAAAATTAAGTATATTTTTTACTAGAAATAACAACACTTAAATTTATAGTCTTAAAAGATTTTCATACAGTTTTAGTTGTTTTTGGTTTTTTTTTCTATAAAATAAAAATGAAAAAGTTAAGAATACAGAGTTATGGATTTGAGAAGATAAAAATTTTACACAACACCGATTATACAACAGTTTGACTTAATCAGAAAACAAAATAAATGTTTTATTACAAGATGAAAAGCATTTTAAATTTTTATGAAAATGTAAAAATTGGTCACATTATTTTTTATAAAATGTTTTAAAATCCTGCAAACATAATAAGTTAGAAGGTCTATTAAAATTTTGAACTAAACCAAATTGTTAATAGATAAAAATACGTCACAGGTATATTTGTGGTACACTGTTAAGTAACTTATCGTGGATCAATATTAATCAAACATATACCGTTTGAAAGGTATTTTTATGTAAATAAGTACAAAAGGAATAGTTTTTAGATAAATTGCATCAAAAGCTACCACAACTTTTATAATGACTGCACAATTTCTACTTGGTTGTACTCTTTAAATCAGTTGTATTAAACACATTCACTGCAGCAGGCTACCGACTACAGCCTGTCAATATAAGAGACATGTGCGTGCATGAGCATGATCATTTTCATCACAACGGGCAACACGGCCTCTGCTTGTTGTCCATGCTGTTATAAATTAATTTATATTCACCAGAGTTTTCACACAGACATGGTTTTACAAACTTCTGACTGTTAAAACCGGGCTTCTCCATAAAAAATTATGTTTTGAAAACAAACTCAGAACTACTTTTGTGATGGTTTTATGTAGGTTTTAGGCAGTTTTTTAAGAACAAGACAGTTGAAAAATTCAAAAACAAAATACGATAGGGATATTTATTTATTTATTTATTTACTTTGTTTTATTTTAACTGATGAAATGCATTTTGTTAATGGCCTAAAACTCTTAAAAGTTATGTCATTGAAAAGCTTTGAAATGCATGTGTATGGGTATGATATATCACGGTGGAATAATAAGGTGGCATCGCAGCGCCACATTCCAACAACCAAGGCAATTGTTGTTTGTGTAAAGTCGAGGTCCACATCCGAAATTATAGCAACAAAACACATTGAAATGACGAACATGCACAATTACAATTAACCCTCACATATACAAACACAACGAGGAGTTTTTATACAGAAGAAAGTGTTTTCAATGCAGACGAGCAGTAGTTAAGCAAATAACTGTCAACTGGTGCAGTTATGCCACCTTATATTTGATTTCACCATGTGTAAATTTATGTATATGCATTTATGCATTTGGATGTGTGCATGTGTACAATAAGAAAAATACGCTTCAGGCAAGAAAATCAAATTTGCAAAGCCACACGACTATTATTTTATTTTTCCCAACCATCCTAAAAAATCATGTTCTGAGAATGAAACCGTGAAGGAGTCTTTTCAAGAACTGGTAATACACTTAACCGCTGTTAGTGTATTTTCTTTTGCATGACGTTGTTTATATTTGTTGTTGTTATTGTTTTTGTTGTTGTTTGTAATAAAAATATACATGGAAAAACATTTATAGAGAGTAATTTGTATAGTATAGAATAGTAGAATCTTATTTGGTAGGCTTAACAACAATTTGTTCTGTTTACCTCTGGGGGTGGTGTACTGGCTGAACTTCCCATGGATGAGATGCTGGCACCATCACGTTGTGATATATAATCAATTTCAGACATGGTATCAGAGTCACTATGACGTGACAGAGTACTTGGTGGCGATAAATGATCACTGGGTGTTAAAATCACTATATCCACATCTCGGGATGATGAGTCATGACTGCGTAACTGTGTTTGATGGAAATGTAGTTGTTAATTTGGGTTAAGGGTGGACGCAAGGAGGAGAGATATAATGAAAATGAAATAGCGATATTTGTTATTAAGCAAATGTCTATTATTATTATATAAATAATAAAAACGTATTTTGCAATTGAAAACATAAACGACTCAATGCAACAAGTCAAATTCTCTTTGTAAAATTCATTTCATTCTCAAAACCAAAACTCCGTGAGATACTCTGTTTATCTCTACTTGTAAAGGACAGCTACAGCAGCTGTTAATTTGTTAATATTAAATAAAATTTTTAAATCAAATAGTTCTCAAGAAACCAACGAATATATTCGGCTGGTTTTTCAATTCACTTAAATACCCTAATTTTTCATTTATATAAACTTGTTTACGAAATACTTAATACCACGGCTAAAATTGCTGAAGAGTTAAAGAAAAAGAAAAAATTTAATTTTTGTTAAAAAGTCAAGGGCACATACGAGATATGAGGTATCCTGATGAGGCTGCAGTTTATACCAATCAGCTTCATCATCCAAGGAATGATGGGCCAAATCGATAACAACTTCGCCAATAAAATCATTGGCTCCGTAACGTACATAATCCCACAGGGTGACCTGCAGTATTTCAAATTCGTATAGTTGGAAATCTGTGGGGGGGAAATATATTACGCAGTTACCTCTAAATATCTGCCATTCAAATCGCAATGTCTGAGGCCGCTATAAACAAATGTTTGACCCCAACGTGGCTCACAGGTGTTGGGTAAAGTTTTCGTGCGTCTTTTAGATTTTGTACCACGATCGGGTAAAAGGAACACCTAAATTGAATGCAATAAATATTTGCAACAACAATTTATTTAAAAGAATTTATGTTGTTACTTACTTTTGCATAAGGATTGCGGGCAATGCCAGTCTGACGCAAAGTCAAACCGGTGGCACATACAATTGTTACAATCAACTGCAGCGTTGTCTGATCGTAGCCCAATTTCATCTGTAATTCACCCTCAATATGCAGGGGTATATGGCCAACCATAGCTCCTGTGTGCGAGCTTTGTTGCTGTTGCAGTTGCAGTTGCGTATACTGTTGCTGCTGCTGCTGTTGTTGTTGTGGTCCCAAACCCGATCCATATGTATATATAGACGATGTTGTTGACGTATGCGTGGGCGGTGGTGGTACTGGATGACAATGATGATGATGTGATTGATGATAATGGCCCGCCGTCGTTGTTGCTGCTGCTTGTGTCGATGATGCCGATGCTGGTGGTATTTGGGGTGGTGGGTGTGTAATACTACTACTACCGCTACTACAACTACTGACCGAATTACTGCTGTTGCTAGCGGCTGAAACGGTTTTTGGTCCCAAACGTTGAACTGTACTCTCGTGGGTGCGTACAACATTCGCACTGTTTCTTAATGTAAAACCACCGCCACTACCAATACTACTACAGCTATTTCCATGTAAATCAGGTGATCCGGGTGATGTTATAAGTACACTCGGCTTATCACGATGTATTTCAAGATCATCAACTAGAGGTGCTGCGAGAGGTTGTGTGAAGGATTGTGCAGGAAAAAGGAAACAATTGTGAAAAACAAGAATGTTAATTGTGCTAAATTTAAATTGAAGCCAAATATTTATAATTTCTTTTCTAATTCATTGTGAATACAACAGGGAATTTGTGTAAACCGGAGGCTACAGATTGACAAACTTCTTGCTGCATATCTCGGAAAATAATATAGAGATTGGAAAGCGTTTTCTTTCGAATCTAATTAACAATTACGGCACTCGATATCGATTGCAATTTACATATAAATTGTGTGAGTGCGGTGACTCGGTCTCTGATTTTGTCCCCATTTTTTTTTTAAGTAGAACCCGAAACAAAAGTATCGCGTATCGTATCACTACGATCTTAAAAGATACAGTCCTAGTGCTTTTTGTGTGGAAGACATTTCATTTTAAAGTATTTTGCTGATGCAAACGCATTAAAAACAATATTTTCTTCTTAAAGTTTTAATAACAATCTGCAAAGTTTTGTTGTTTAAAATTTTATAATTTTTCATCATTGAAGACCATGTCATATACAAAAATGATTCCTATGCCATTTGATAACGAGGTGATTAAGTCGGCTTATTTAAGTGTTGGTAAGAATACTATGACATCTGAAGAGACTGCAGGCGTTGCAAAAGAGACCAGGCATGTGCATAATCATCAAGTGGGCACTGCCAAAAATAGCGTTTCTGTTAAGGAAATTTCGTACTAAAAAATCTATTAGAAACGATTTCTATTTCTTGAAAAAATGCTGTATCTGCCAGGTTGCCAAATTTGAAAAACCGGTGTTTAAAATATATTTTAAGGTGTTTTTTTTCTTATGAAGAAGTGAATTTTGTCTTCCAAAAGATATATAATATTTAAGTACACATTTAATTGATATATCAAAATTTAAAAATAAAGATAATTCTGTTGAGACCTAATTTAATAGTTTACGAACTTCATATATATATATATATATATATATATATATATATATATATATATATATATATACCTTATTTTCCACATGTTTGCTTTTAAGTGAACACTTTATCTTAATCTAACAAGATAATTCATAGCGAATATATTTTATAAAAAAATGTTAAAACAACATTCCATTAGCCATTTACGCAATTGCCAGTATTTACTTAACATATTGTTATTATAATTTTTCGTTGTATGGCCTTAAAGTGAGTGCTTTGTTGCTGTTTAGCACATAAAAACACTAAAAGGCGTAAGAGTTTTAATCTGTCAGTCTGCTTATTAGCTAGCTGTTATATTGTTTACTAACAGTGTTGCCATTGTGTATATTTTTAAACAAAGTTGTGTAATTACGTTCATTCACGCATCGTTTTGACGATATGTAATCGGTTTAATTTTTGTAAGCTGTTCCTTTTCGAAATATTTATTATATTATTAATATTTTTGACAATAGACATTCAACATATTTTAATATCTTAATAAGAATTATTAAAGAGAATTATTAAAAATAGTTAAAAGTATTTCAGTTAACTTAATAATTGAGAGCGATGCAAAGAAGTTCGCTGCTTTCGTTTGTAACAATGAAAAAAGTTCCATCATCAATGATGACTACATTTAAGACTAAGACCCCAGCGGTTTGAATTGGCCGAGTGTGGCGAAATTTCAAAGACCTTATTCGCAAAAAATATTCGCTGTTTATAAGCTGCTTATAAGACTAATTTTCTATAAGGAATCTGTTTTATAAGCAGCTTACAAGCAGCAAATATTTTTATTATGAATAAGGCCTCAAATGCAAGGTGAATCATGAATGAAGTTTTTTCGAGCAACTGATGTTGGGGCCAAAGTTCAAATAATTGATGTAACAATAAATTTTTTTATTCAAAATTGTTATTAAGGCTAAGAATCGCGAAAATATTTGTGTCTTACAAGTGAAGTTTATTATTAAGTGTGAAATATTTAGAATACTTTTTTTATAATCATCAATTCAGTAGCAATTTGGGTCTTCAAATTAGTGTTAGTGTATAGTTCAGTATTTTCTTAGCACTGCTGCCAATTCTTTCCAGCATAAGAAAATGCCGATCTTTTACCTTTAGAATAATTCTGTCCCTTATTCAACAATTCTTACAGTTCATATACTAAATTGATGGCTATTCAGCATAATTTCATTCAATCAATTTTCACTTCGTTCGAACATAGAGTTGGTGAACTAAACAAAAATGTGTTGTTGTCAACAGAAAAAAGTTAAACTCAAATATTGTGGCGGTTATAAAAACATTATCATGATACAACGTATTTAAAATGATAACAATAACAAAAATGCTTAAGCGCATTGTATGCAAAGTGAATTATATTATGACAAGTTCATGGTGAAATAAAATTATACTGATATTTAGTATAAAAAATATAAGAAATACTTTTACAGTGTGTCTTAGAAATAACAAAATAATAATAAGAGTTGTATACATCACAAAAAAACTAAACGCTTATAGCCTTAACAGACAAAGACTCTGAATAAAATAGAGATAAAATGGCTTGTTAATGATCAGAGTTGGGGAATGCCGTACTAATCAAAAGAGTGTTAATTTGCCAAGTTAATATGAAGAGTTCTCATACTTTATTTCGTTAAAAATACTAGTTTGATAGTTGACAATTTCTTCATAGATTTTATGAATTTTGGTATTAATCCTACGAAATATTTTACTAGTATTCAACCAACTTAACGCTTTGCAGGATTAACGAAACAAGTTTCGTTAAAATGAAATACTTTAATTGATTTTTTTCATTTCCTATTTTATTTATTTAAAAAAAATTAAAACAACACTTTAAGTGATGTTATGAAACAATTTCATAGATATTACTACAATTTACAATTTATTTGATTTTCATTATAATCAAGTTTTTTTTAATTAAAAGTGGAATATTAAGAATTATAATCATCAGCGTTCTAACAGAACAGATCAGTATTGATTTCGAGGCTACTACGTCATCTTATCTTTACCAGTCATTGGAATTATCAATTATTTAACCAGCGATTTAACGAATTTGGAATCTGAGAAATTCTTATATTAATTTTTAAGTTGGCCAACCCTGATGGCTATTATTTCAAGTAGCTTCAATTAATATCTTCGTTGAAATAGGGAATATATATCATAGATACTATGATTAAATTCTTAATAATATTTTCAGTTTTAACCAAAACTTAATTGGCTTGAAGAGCAGATAATAAAATTATTTATTAGAACTCAATGTACACAAAGTGGTTTGCAAAAAGATATGTTTTTAATAAAAACATATTCTACAATTTTACATCCCCCGGGGGGGCACAATAGGCAACTTGGTGAGTCATAACACCTTGTTGCAGTGCTTTCTGGGGTAAAGATAAGAAATGCAGGTGGAAGAATACCTGGGTCCCGCCATTACAAAGGATCAAAAATCAATAGTAGGTTACAAACCTACAGTGGTTTGATCTGCGACGCGTAACCAGTTTCCGTACACTGGTACCACGGGATCTGTGGATCATCTCCCACAGATGAGACTTCGGTTGGTTCTGTGGCCAGATGTTGGTTGAGGTCTCTTCAGTGAGTGCACGTGGTGGCTGTAGTTTGATACCAAGGCTCGCTGGTAGATATGTCAGATAATTGTTGATGTTCTGGCATATTTATACGATGCTGGGACTTCGACCCAGCTGATAGCAGTCTGTATGGGCTGCTGCGAATCAACAGATGTCACGGCAGAGGTGTGTTATTGGTGCTGGGAGTGTCAGGAGGGATAAGTCTTATGACTATGAGCTTTAGTTCCTCTTGGAGCTAGCGACATGCTTTCCTCGGAGATAACAAGGGCTTAAGATAGGCCCGAACACCTTAGCAAGATGTATGAGTATGGTTTTATGACGGACCATATGAGTGAAGTTGCAACCTATGTAAGCCCAAGGGGCTGCACTGGTGTGGCCCCTGGGGGAGAGAGCACCGTCAGGTAAGGCCGAAAGGCAGGTACCGACGTTAACTTGAGCATTCTCTATGATTTTACAAATGATATCCAGTGACTTCTTGGGACTGGCGGTTATATAGTCGGCCTTTGGCTTGCTGCTACTCGATACAATTATGACCAATAATTGTATAGAAAACAAAAATTAAATCTTAGAATTAATTTTTGTTGCAAATGAAATGAAAGACATCCAGTGAAGTCACACAGGCACAGGCGGTTAAATAAAGTCTTGTTTTTATTAATCATTTCTGATTGAAAAGTTAAAGAAAGCAAAAATGTTACATTTTAATTATGAAACTGGCCTCAACATGTTAAACAAAGTCGTACATAAATGTGCAGTTGATCTTAACTACAACAAAAAAAAATTTATTGTAAATATAAAATTAAAAAAAAGTTATAAGAGGGTAACTACCTTTTCTTTGCACATAACGACCCCCACTGCAAACGACAGCACTGCCCGCTATAAAATTGGCAATTTTATTTCCGGGCGCAATACGATTGGACTGATTTACAAGTGCTGCTGCTGCTGTTGCTGCTGCAGCAGGGGCTTTTGCCGATGAATTTGTTGAATTGAGGGGACGCGAAACAACCAATTCAACTTGAGAATCCAAACGACTTTCATCGATTATATCGTAGACCTCATCGGCCGATTTGTTTTGTAAAACATGGCCATTCCACTTAATAATCTCATCACCTTTATTTTATATATAGAAAAAAAAAAAAAAACAAAAACAAACATACGCACGCAAGCATACATACAGGCACACAGGATGACACAATATGATGGGCGCATGAATGAGTGGATGAAACGAAGAAGAGATAAAAATAAAGATAAGAAATTAGTAAATTATATGTTAAGTAGCAATTGATTAAAAGTATGTATTTATTAACCCTGGATGGTTACTGGCTTTTAGTTTGCTCAAATTCATATCGACTTTTGAGAGAAAAAACGTTTTGTGTAATTTTTTAATATTTTCTTTTGAAATTGTTGCGCTGCAATTTTCATTCGTTAATAGTTCATTGATTCCACGAAGAGTAACAAAAATAAGGAGTACAAAAATGCGTAGAGTAGCCATTCAGGGTTAAACGGTTAAACGGCTGGTTGTTAGTATTACCTGGTTTTATGTGGCCTTCAACATCGGCCACCGAGCCTCTTTTAATCTTCTCCACAACAGCGCCGTAACTTGTAAACTTTGTACCAGCACCACCGGCCATCACATGACTTGTGCTGTGTTCGTAGATGATCGGCTGAGCGCCCAATACTTTTAAGCCTAAAATATCTTCGCCTTCATAGTATTTACGTAATATCATATGACCAATCATGCGGCTATTGTCCGCTGCTATTTGCCAATTCACTGGTTGCTATTTCATTCATCATTCATTTCAATTTGTTTAATCGTATTTCCCGGCAAATGCATATAATTTTGTCAAATATTTTTTTGTTTTTTTTGTTTTATCAAGTTTTTGGTTTGCAGAGGGATTTCAAAAATGTATGTTTTCAATTTTGGATTTCAGTTTCCAAAAAACAAACACATAAAATGGAAAATGATGTTTTAGGTCAATATTGGTTTTATGATTTTACGTTAGATTTTTATGAATATATAAAACTGATCGTACACTTTATAAGCCATTTGTAATATCTTTAATTATGGTTAGTATTTTGATTTTTGAATCAAAAAATTAAAGTATTTATTACAAAAGTTTGTTTGTTTTAATATTCAGACTTAATTTACAGAGAAAAGTTATGTTAAAATGATGTCATTTTCTTTTTTACAAATTATTCACTGAAAGACTTAATACGGAAATCATAAGAGAAGCTTAAATGCTATGATTCGTTTTTAGTAATAACAGGCTTACATCGATATATAACTTTTGTTTCTTTTCATATGACATAAGATATTTCAAAATCATTAATATATTGAATTCATTATCAGGTACTTGTTAGAGCTTTAGCACGCAATTTATAGCAGAGAACACATACATACGTTTCAGAAATATGCTTTACATGATTTATTTATATATTGAAATCAGAGAAAAACTTAGAACTAAAAAGCGAGTGCAAAGAAGCCAGTGCAGGTCAAGCGGTTTTAAATAATATATGGGGCTTTACACAGATAAATAAACTAATAAAAATTGTGGCACCTCCAGGATCTGATATATTATATATAACTTAGCCACACGAATTTAAAATCAACTCGACAATATAATAAAATACTTTTGAAGCTATTGAAATTAAGCCAAGTTGATGTTGTGTGTTACTTCAAGTTTTATTATCAAGTCTTCAGAAATGAATGCAATCCAGCAAAGAATTTTATAGACCATTAAACACTCATCAGATATTGATCGTGTGTAGTTGTGGCTGCATATCACGCTGCAAACATTCAGCTAAAAAATCTCATAAGGGAAGAAAATTTCTTATAGAGGCTTTAAACTAAAAGTTGGCAGCACTTTTTTAACTGGCAGCTGCTTTGTCAGTTGGCAAGTGATTCATATTGAGTTTGGTTTGAAATTTCAACATAAATAGACTGACGGCTGAACAATGATACCAATTATTCGTTTTAAAAGGTGCTTTTTATAGAGGTATAAGACTTAAAGTTGGCAACACTTTTTTAACTGGCAGCTGCTTTGCCAGTTGGCAAGTGATTCATATTGAGTTTGGTTTGAAATTTCAACATAAATAGACTTACGGCTGAACAATGATACCAATTATTCGTTTTAAAAGGTGCTTTTTATAGAGGTATAAGACTTAAAGTTGGCAACACTTTTTTAACTGGCAGCTGCTTTGTCAGTTGGCAAGTGATTCATATTGAGTTTGGTTTGAAATTTCAACATAAATAGACTGACGGCTGAACAATGATACCAATTATTCGTTTTAAAAGGTGCTTTTTATAGAGGCTTTAAACTAAAAGTTGGCAACACTTTTTTAACTGGCAGCTGCTCTGTCAGCTGTCAAGTGATTCATATTGAGTTTGGTTTAAATAGACTGACGACTGAACAACGATCCCAATTTCTTGTTTTAAAAGGTGCTTTCTATATAGATTTATAAAACGTCAAGTTGACAACAGTTGGTTAGCTAGCGGCCATTTTTTTCTGCTGGGTTGCGATTGATGTTTAGTATGGTTTAAAATTTCAACGTGAATAAACTGACGACTAAATAACGATCCCAACTATTTGCCCCCTTTAAGCTTTTTATAGAGGTATAAAACTTCAAGTTGACAGCACTTTTTCAACTGCCGGCTGCTTTGTCAGCTGTCAAGTGATTCATGTTTGGTTTGGTTTAGCATTTGAACATGAATACACAGACTGATGCCTGAAGAACGCTTCCCAATTGTAGACATTTTTATTTTACTTTTATCATGGTTCTGATCAAATATTAATAAAAAAAAAAGCATTCTTGTTTTATTCGAAGTTCTATACCTCTATAGAATCACCCTTTATAATATCAGACATTTGTTTTCACAATTTGCAGCCACTCTGGTAACACTGTTTGCTATGGTTCGATGCGGATTCAGTAATACTGAAAAATACTTTCGAAACTGTGAGAGATATTTGCGCGATATTTCTTTTTACTTATTTTTCAAAATCAACAATTTATAAAGAGTTTTCAACTTGATGAGTCTAGCGATTTGCTTGTACATTTTGAAAACTGCATAATAAAGTTTGAAGTATTTTTAAATTAACGCTCGGACCACTAATCCAAGTTTAATATGGTATTTTGGATACTTTTTACCGGGGAAAACACTACCCCTCGCACCAAAAACATGCGATCAGTTAAAATTAGGCAAGTCAAAAAAGTTTGAAATTGAAGATTTAAATATGTTTATTTCTTATATAAAGCCCCATATATCTCAAGAATTGTGTGTAAATACTTAACTTGATTTTATTGAAATGTAATAAACTCTAAATTCATGATTTTTATTTTTTTTATCAAAATATAAAATTTATTCCGATTTTTTTTTTATTAGAAAAAAATATCCTTAAATTTTCTATTAGAAAATAAAAGTTATTCCCTTATTTTAAATTTTTGATTACAAAATAAAAGTTATTTCTTGATTAATATTTTCTGATCAGAAGATAAGGTTACTTCTAAGTTTTTTCATTACTAAATAAAAGTGACTTCTATTTTGCAAAATAAAATATATATCCTGATTTTTATTTTTCTCTCAGAAAATAAAAGTTATTCCTTGATTAATATTTTTTATCAAAAAATAAAAGTTGTTTCTTGATTTATATTTTTCGATCAGTTAATAAAAGTGATCTTCACACTTTTAGTTTTCAATTCGAAGATAAAAGTTATTTCATGATTTCTACATTTTATTTCTATTCGAAAATAAAAATTATATCCTGATTTATATTTTTCGATCAGTGAATAAAAGTGACCTTCACACTTTTATTTTTTGATTTGAAAATAAAAGTTATTTCTTGATTTATATTTTTCAATCAGAAAATAAAATTTATTTTTTAAGTATTTATTTTGCCAAAATTCCTATTGACAAGATCGCATTTGTCGCCATATACCGAGCGCAAATTCCTATTTAATATACTGAATTAGTTGAAGAAACTTTTTTCTAATGTGTTTTCAGTTTAAGAAAAATTTGGTTAGACTTAAGGACAATGGTTTCGACGAGACAATCCACTTGGGTTCGTGGATTCGGATTACTTTATAGAGGACCTCTTATGGGCTATCCTTTCCCAGATTAAAGCATCCCGTGTTCCTTAAGCAGGATGATATCCTAAAAAGCTCTATGCTAGCTAAGTCTGGTGGAAAGTTGGAGCCCAGAACCGCTGCCCTACCGCTCGTTCGGGCAGACCAGGATACTGACACAGAAAATGGAGTACTGTTTCAAGTTGCAGTTGTCAAAAGGAGCTCGGCATTTATAGCAGCGACCTCGGCTTACAAGGCAATTAGTTCACCATCTGGAAGCTCAACTGAAGATCTTTGCTTAAACAAAAGTAATTTGTTTTCAAAACAAGAATATTTCAAAAAATTAAATCAAGAAATATTTAACATTTAGAAAATAACTTGAGCGAAAATAAAAGTAAGGAAATTCTGATAAAAAAAATATTTTTAAAATAGAACTGGATGTAACCAATTTTGTCTTCATCTTTCCTCCAGTTATTGAAACAATTCTATATTGCAATTTTATTTTGCAAAATAGAAGTCACTTCTATTTAGTAATGAAAAAACTTAGAAGTAACCTTATCTTCTGATCGAAAAATATTAATCGTATTATACCTTGCGGAGACCTCTACTTTGCGTGCTTCCAAAACAGTATGATTTTAATATTGTTTATATTTTTTTTTTTTACTAATTTCTGCTCTTTTACAAAATTAATTGTACTTATCTCAACAACAAACAGACGCTCCTAACGTGAGTTAATTGTAACAAAATCTGCACTGCCTTCTCATTCATTAACAATTACAAAAACAACATCTGATATAGTGAAATAACCTGATCACTGATTTTGTTTTAATTAAAAAGATTCTTTGTTTTACATCAGCTAAAATCAAGTTAAGCTCTTTTACACATTTTGTTGATATAAACAACAAAAATATTAAATAGATTTCTGCTTTTTCGTATTAACAGAAACATGAGGTGCAAAGGAAAGAAATAAGAGAAGTGAAATTAAAAACATGCAACACACTACTGCCGGCAACAATTAAAGCTTTGACAAACAATTATTATTATTTTTAAAATACATAATAAACAAGTAAATATATATATTTCTGTAAGTGCAAATGTGTGGTTTATTTTTCAATATCCTGGAAAAAATCCTTTAAACGTGATGGACGTTTTTGTGCACTGGACGCTCGGCTGCTGCGAACAAGGAAAATGCGGTGAAACTGATTGTGTGTGTTATTAATACAATTTCACTGTATGTGTGAAAATTTAATGATTATGTGTTAGTAGATGCTATTTTTGTATGTAATTTATAAATATTCTGTAAAGTTTTGATGGTGGAATATATTGAAAGATATTTTACAAAATTCTATTGATCTTTTGCTGTACATGTAAAAGTTCTTCTGTAGAAATTCCGGTTAAGTTGGACGTTATCACACAATTACAAAAAAACAGTAAATGGGAACTGAACGGAAACATGAAAGAAAACTCATATTTAAACTCAACACAAACACAGTAAAAGGGATCCGGTAGTAGTAGACACAAATCTAGTTACAAGACATTATAGTTTCATGTAAAACGCTTTTGTTTCACATTTTGGGCATTTTTCTTTTGGGGCTGTTTTTGTTTAACTACCTTAAGACCATCGCCGCGATTGGAATCTTCACTACTGGTAAATGTACTGCTGGTATCGATACCGGAGTCCTTGGTAGCCGAATCTTGACTTTCCTGACGTTCACTGTCCCACTGGCGGGACCAGTTGGTGGCATTATCACTTAAACTAATATTATTAGTGGCAGTGTTGTTGGCGCCCAGTTTGGCGCTGGTCAATATTGTGGCCACGCCCACATCCACCGCAGTAGAAGGTAGTATGGTGGTAACCGGCGGTAGGGTTGTAATACCCGGCACTAAAGGATCTTCATCATCATGCGAATCAAAGCGTACCGTCTTTTTTATTCTGCGCTCCGTGAAACGTCGAGAATCTTGAGCTTTATTCGACAATGTTGAACCGGGACTGGGGTAATCATCGAGATAACCATCGACTAGGCTACGCTCCCGACTCAAACTGCGTGTGGCCCCTTCAGCTGTTGTTCCCGTTAGTGATGCCATGGCTGCACTGCCGCCCATATAACGTTCATATATGGATGTGGATGTGGATGCGGCCGTTGCAGACTTTGTTGGTAAATGTCCTGTGTCGCCTATAATAATTTGTGGCTGTTTGTGGTTGTGCGTATAACTGCTACTGCCCATTCCCCTGGAGGCAGCAGTAGCCAAGGGAGGTGCCCTCCTAGGGCCATACAATAAATCGCTACCGTTAAAACCGCTTGTTAGGCCCAATTGCCCAGCTCTACTGCTATCACCAACCACCGTTTGTCGATCGTGATTAGTGCGATTGAATGTATTACGCTGTTGCACATCCAAACGTGCCGTACGTGTTAGTGGATATTTTTCCAGTCTTTCACGATGCAAATCGTAACGATCACGATCTGCTGATGAATACAAACGATTGCTGTTTGCCAAACGATGATAATCTGTTCCATACGAATTGCTTACGCTTAAAAGATCACGTTCATTCAGACTTCTTTGCTGGCGCCAGGGATCTACGCGCAATGTTGCTGCAAGATTATGAAGAGTTGAACACAAGAAAAAGGTTGTAATAGAGTGGTTGTTGTATTGTCAAATTTTGTACAATTCATTGATTTGGGTTTTTGGGTTCATATAATATATTGTACATGGGCTTTCTATCTCTTTCTGAAGAAAAGTTGCAGGTTCATTGGGTTCATTGTTATGCATTCTCTCTTGTTGTTTGTTTGGAAATAAAATGTTTTGGTATCTTTTGTTGGGCAGGAATCAGATGGCAGGAATTTTAGAGGGAGTTTGATGGCTAAAATTGTCATTTTATTATACAAAACTAATTGTTGGAAATTTTATAATTAAATAAAATGCTCACGACCTACTTACAATTAAAATCAGTAGCAAATAATGGCACCAGTTTAAAGAAATTAACGAGACATAAATATTTAAATATTTAGATTTAGTTTTTGGTTTTTACACAATTTAGTTCTTAAGGTTACGTTCACTTTCTTCAGATATTTGCCCAAAAAAGCGTAACAAATAATTTTAAATCATAGAATCATTTAGAACGAGTTTAGTAAACAAAAGAGCTTCATTCACAACTAATACTCGGGTACCTTTTAACCCAATAAATATTTGTCTGAATCAAAAGCTTTTTCATGACAATATAGTGGTTACGTTTTTTCGCACAAATATTTGAAAAGTGCGAGCGTATTTCAATAACATATTTTGAATGATCGAAAGACAAATTTTATGTCAAACTTTAAGTAATATATTTTTATAATAATATTTTTATAAATAAGATTTTTTCTTATTTTCACAACTCATGGAATGCTGATTTCCAGGTGTTCAATTGTTTGTGGTTTGTCGACGAAGATTAGTGACTCAACATGAACCCACACAAATAAATCAAATGGGTGGCCAATTAATCGGGCCATTAAGTGAAATTATTTTTTCATTCAAGGTTGCTTTGAGTAAACCAATTGAAGCCACATATCAGCAAGACAAATACTGAATCATGTTTCTACATCGATCACCATTGAGAATAACATTCTGACCATCATGTGGGCCAATGACTCCGTCATATCATTTAGCGCACGAAACAGTAATTTTCGGTGGATGTGATAACGTTTTTCTTCTGACTTGGTTTTTTTGAATTTAAATAAATAAAAACGTTTTCAAATAGTATTTTTAATTAAATTTTGTTTTCAAAAGATTAAATATGAAAGCAATAAACGAGGAGTACAATTTGTTTTCTAAGAACTGTACAAAATGTTCAAGAAAAACAACCTGCTATAAAGCGATTATAAGATACCTTAACTTTAACTAAAATTTTAATTAAATTTGTGTTCATTAATAAATAAAATATCTATATACAAACATACTAGATGCGCGTGTTATGATTTAGGTCACAGAATTTTTAAATTCATGTTTTTTACTGTGGGCACATTTATTTTCTGAGTTAACAATTCAGGAGATCTGTTATATTCCACTTAGTTATATCGACGTGTTGTTAGTTTATTTTATAAACTCTTTTTTTAATTGGACCCGCATATGCCAGCTACTTTTTCTATTTATATCGTTTACATACGACAATTGCAAATTTTCTTTTTTCAAAGGCATTATTAGATAGCTTGAGTGATTTTATAAGTACAGAAATATATTATTTAATCACTAGCAACTACTTTAGATTTTATATATAAATTTTAGCAAACTGCGCGTTACAATTTCCATATAAAAGTCGACACTTTCCGGCAAAAGTTTATTCACTAACACGAGTACCTCTGGGTCGAGCAGTTCAAAAAACAAAGAAAAAGGATAATAACAAAAATAAAAGTTTCTAAAATGCTAAGAATTCTTCTAGTTCTTTTGCTTGTGAGTTATATATCAGCTAGCCCGAAGTACGCTAAAATGCACCACGAAGAGGATGCTGAAAATAAAGTGTATCTTCGTGAAGTAAACTATAGATATGAAAATCATGAGTATATAATTTAATTGTTGCATATCTATTTCTTTCGGAGATGGGAGGGAAGTTTTAACTTTTTGGCAAGATTGGTTGCTTGTGTTCTAGTTTTGAATTAAGTGGACCCACCATTCGTTACAGTCAACATAACAAGACTAATCGAGTGCGAGCAATATCGGGATGGATCAGGTTACAATCGTTTGCAGGACATCGCGTTACTCAAAAAGTTTAGTCGTGTCACCAACCAGATCTGAAGATCTTAAATATATAATAAAAATTTTTTTGTCAGCTGTAGTTTTCAAGACACACTGTTATTTCAAATATGACGTCACTTGCAGGACATATATGTCTAATCGTAACTCGGGAATATCTCGTTATATTCAGTTAAACAAATAAATGAAAATTATTTTCAAAACTTGGGAATATATGAAATTTGTCCAGGAAATAAAAGTAGTTTTCTTATCTGTTGTAGCCCGAATTATTTATTTTTAAAATTTTAAACGAAATTTTTTTTGCACTTGATACAATTTTTGGGACACTGAAAATATTAACTGATGAAAATTCGGTGAAATTATGATATTTCGAAGGTGACAACTTTGACAATTATATTTGAAAACTTGTTTAAGCCCGAGTTTCATACAAATCGAAAGATATTGGAATCTAATTCCTTTTCGGTTTGAGATGGAGTTACCCATATGTTTATGTGTTTACATACACCAGGGATCGTGACGGTTAAAGGAGACAAGAACATAAATCGTTTTGCGACTTAAATCCCAAAAAGGTCGGATGAATCTATAAAAGAGAAGAGTTTTATTCTGCCGTCATAAAATAAAACACTTTTAATTTAAACTCATTTGAGGAGTTTTACTTTTCTCAACAGAATATTAAACCCCCCTCTAAAAGCATTCCAATGCAGTTACAATCGTGATTAAAATATAAAGAATTGGTTAGTCTGTGTTCATACGAGTCATGTTTTATTGACATGATTGCCACTTTATAGGCGAGAGGGACGTCATTTATGACGGCTAAATAAAAGTAACTTTTTAACTGTTTCGTCTGAACTGTTATTTTTTCTTAGGAAAATAACTCTCAAGTGCGAAGTCGAGCATTTTCTTAGGATCAAGAGAGATTCTGAAAGAGGAGGTCACCAGACGCAAACGAGTCTAATAAGAACTCAACTAATTTTTCTTAATTTTTAAAGATCGTTGGACTTGTGGAGGCTTATCCTGTAAGCCAAAATCTAAAGGATGTCATATAACAATAAAAAACAGCAAGAAAAATAAGTTAATTATTAGTCATAAATACCGATGCTTGTCTTCTGGAGATAACGCGGAATATTATACCGAAACCATGATGCGCAAACCAAGAATTATTGATATCGATGTAAAGGCAGTAATGGGATCACATAAATATAATATTAAAAAAATAAAATATGATGGCGAGGGCACGGAAATCGTTCATGCAGAAATAGGAGAAACTCAATTGGCGAACCTTAAGGCAGAAGCGCGGTATAAAATAGATGAGGTACGGTGAATAATAATTTTATGTAATCACTTTTTTGAATTATTGATATATTTACTTTTTTAAGGCGTCAAGTCATAACACCAATGGATTTGTAGAAATCGATTATGCGTCGAAGTCGCGTAAACGAGAGAACCATAGAAATGTTAACCCAATTTTAAGTGTATTTCACAGAGGAAAAAATTGAATCTAAATAACCAGCTTTTGAAATAAAATTAATTAGCAGATTTAACTCAATGATTTTCTTAAATTTCTTGTATTAAAACTGAATTCAACTCAACTCAACTCAACTTTTAATATAAAAGAAATTGCAATAAAAGTAAGACGATTTAAGATAAAATTATGAAAAATCATTTAATTTTAAAGGATTTCATGGCCTGTTTATACAACATATGTGAAGTTTGAGGAGATCCCGAAAAAGCTTATATGAGTTAAAGAATAGCCAGCACTGTTGACTCATTTAAACTTAGGCGCAATATGAAATGGGCCTCGTTCTTTTGTCTTTTAGTCGTGGTCTTTTTTGTGATATTCGAGATGGAAAAATAGAAAACATATCTTGAGTTCCACTTCCTACTTGAAACAAAATATGGAAAATGGTTGACCCGAAAGGCAGTTTGAGCAACGTTTTATTGAAAGATCTTCATCTTCACGCCTAAAAAGCTCAACTCGTTCCGACTACTGCTTGCGACAGCGGACTTTTCAACAAAACCATCTACAGTGATGAAGCCCATTCATTGTCAATTAGACAGTCATTTAAGAAAACAAGAAGAAAATTTAGCATAAGGGGCGTACAAAATCAACAATGCACCCGTCACCGTGAATATTCTGCACTACCAAACTGTAGTAACCGATTTTTTTGCCGCAATTGGCTAATGTTGCCATCAAGGACCTCTTATTGCGAAATGAGGTTTAAAATTTGTGTGGTAAAAGTGGATGTCTGCTGACTTGCTAAAGGCAACCATTTCCCGACATCATGTTTAATTATGATGTTGGTATAAATAAAAATGAATGTTTCGAAAAATAGTGCTTTCGGCCAATTGAATGCCCAACCTCAAATTCGGCCACCCTTTATTTATTTAAATACAGAAATAAAACCATATCAGTTTACTTTGTAATTCAATAATATAATTTGCCCTAAAAAAAATTATCGCTATTTTCATGGGGGTTTCAACCGGAATTTCTAAATCAATTTAGTACTGAAGCAGTTGTCGTACGCGATTTTCTCATAAGAAATTTTCATAAATGGAAACTGTTTTCACATTTAATTGAGCCACCTAAAAGGCGATAAAAACAATAAACGTCAGTGTGGTGGCTGACGAAAACAGCTACACTCTACTCTGACATGTGAGCTAAAAATTGAAATCGAATTTGATTTCTTGAAAGTCAATACCAATTTCTATATATAATTCAGAATGTTTCCATCGGAATTGGTTCGTGGGAAACAATCATGGAAAAGTCATGGACAATATCATGAAGAGAATGATGATCTGTTATAGCGGCGGTGGATTTAGCAAATAGAAAAATTTAATTCTTCTGAGACACCCATCTTTAACCCCAAGAAGCAACAAACATATTAATTTCCATCTAACTGCCGGTTAGCCGATGTCGCAGACTATTGTGCGATCTAATATAAAAAAAAAAAAATTTTTTAATGTTTTTTACACGATAATAAAACATTTAAAATAATATATATTTTTAATATCAATGTTTAATTTGAATGAAAATTTTATGATGTTCACGTCTATATATGATTTGTGGCAGATGGCCGCAATCTGGAACACCAATTTTTAAAAACTCTTCGCAGCATACACGGCCTTATTTCGTCGATAACTCTTCGAATGTTAGTTTCCAGCTTTATAGGCGTAGACAAGTGACTTATCATAACCTCAAAGAAAATAATCTTCTGAATTGTTAATTAAAAAAAATAAATGTGCCCACAGTAAAAAACATGAATTTCAAAATTCTGTGATCTAAATCATAACACGCGCATCTAGTATGTTTGTATATAGATATTTTATTTATTAATGAACACAAATTTAATTAAAATTTTGGTTAAATATAAGGTATCTTATAATCGCTTTATAACAGGTTGTTTTACTTGAACATTTTGTACAGTTCTTAGAAAACAAATTGTACTCCTCGTTTATTGCTTTCATATTTAATCTTTTGAAAACAAAATTTAATTAAAAATACTATTTGAAAACGTTTTTATTTATTTAAATTTACAAAAACAAGTCAGCAGAAAAAGTTGTTACGCACATTCTTATGTTAAAAAGAATTCGGTTATATAACGGGTGTTTTTTCAGAGTGCCACCATTTTAAGCTGATAACTTCTTTTTGTTTAGTTTTTGTGTTAGAAACTTCTTCATGAATCGGCTTACACCAGAGCAACGTGTGGAAATTGTTGAAACTTTCAATCAAAATAATTGTTCTATTCGTCAAACTCATCCATTAAAAATTTTATTTTCCGATGAAGCCCATTTCTGGTTGAATGGGTACGTAGATAAGCAGAACTTTCACATTTGGAGTGACGACAATCCACGAGCTTTTGACGAAACGTTATCACATTCACTGAAAATTACTGTTTGGCGCGTTTTAAGGGCTGGCGTAGTGATTGGCCCTTATGCCTTCAAAAACGATGATGGCCAGAATGTTAGTGTCCATGGTGAACGGTATGGGATTTTGATTCGAAATTTTTTTGTTTCGCAAATACGTGGCTGATATGTAGTTCCAACAGGACTTAGCCACATGCCACTTACCGGCAGCTACAACTGATTTATTCAAAGAAAATTTGATGAAAAATTAATTTCACGTAGTGGGCCAATTAATTGGCCAATAAGATCGTGGGACTAAGAGCCATTAAATTATATTCTTTGAAGTTATCTCAAGTCACTTGTCTACGTAGATAAACTTGGAAATTAACATTCGAAGAACTATCGGCGAAATGAGGCCGTAAATGCTACGAAAAGTTTTTTTAAATTGTTGTTCCAGATTGCGGCCACATGGCAGAAATCATATATAATAAAGTCCGTTTCATTAGTATTAAATATATATTTTTTCTTGACTTTATGATGATTTAAGCTTGTGTCGCTCTGTAAAAAAACACCCATTACGACAGAATTGGAACTCTTAGTAATAATTAATTGAAAACCGGGGGTTTGTTGTTGCAGGGTAGAGCCCTGCTCTCGATATACGAAAAATAGGGCCCAAAGAGACCACTCGTGTTTTCACAAAAACACTTGTGTTTTGGTTCATTGTTGTTTTAAACTTGAAAGTTAAATTAGTTCCATTTTGCAAGAAAGCGTGTTTGTTAAAGTACCTACACGCTCTTCAAATATTTTCTATTCATTCAGACAAGTGTTTCGTTAGTTTACCAGTTTCCAGTAATAATGGTTTCTATGACACTGTCAATAGGTTGTTCATGAAACTGTTTTATTTCACGAAAACGTGTCTAAACAATAACATTATTTATTAGTATTTAATGGTTAGGCCTTTTTGGGCAACTATTTGACCAGTGTGAATGTGCCTCAAGTTTGTGAAAATATATTTATTTATTTAGTAGTTTAGTAGTACAATGTGACGAATAATTAACATTATAAATGATATTAAGTATACGAGTGGAAGCACAATGCAATAGGAGAGCTAATAAAAAGCGTATAAAAACGGCAGCAATTTTTCTGACTTGAAATTTTTCCATTTTGTCAAAGACCACTGCGAATAGCACCAAGAGCAGCGTGTCTCTTTTTTCGCAGACTTGCTGTTACCTGATTATTTCACCATCAGTTCGTGCTTAAAAGCGTTCAGATTTCTGCTCTTTGATACAATTGAATTTTGTGTTAAATTTCTTGTAAGTAAAAATTTGATAACTTAAAATTTCTTAGTGTCCATGATTGTTTCAATGAAGATTTTGTTGCGGGAATGAAGTTCTGAGTTATTTGAGCTGTTGTCAGTCAGTAATTGTGTTTATAAACATGCCCTAAAAGTCATGTTATTTTATTTCATTTTCCGTAGGCACACCAACTACATTCTTTTTTTAGTTTAGAATATCACCAAATTTCATACAGTGTGAATACCCCAAATGTTATTCAAAGCCACTTGATGCTTTTAAGCAATTCTACTTGTAGAAATTTACCACATATTTTGTGAAAAATAATTTAAATTTTAGTAACCATTACCTAATCCCATTTTAATTAGATAAGATAATTATTTTTAAAAATTTACTGGCTTTGAAATCTCTTGGAATAATTGTAGAACATGAATATATATATATATATATATATATATATATATATATATGTATATATATATATTTTTATGTGAAGTCTTGATCGATGATGGCGCACACTATCGTGTGCTCGGCCAAACAATTTTAATAAAATTTTCTTTTGTTTTAAATATTCGATCGAACGATAGCCTGCGACATCGGCTAACCGGCAGCTAGATGGAAGTTAATATGTTTGTTGCTTCTTGGGATTAAAGATGGGTGTCTCAGAAGAATTAAATTTTTCTATTTGCTGAATCCACCGCCGCTATAACAGATCATCATTCTCTTCATGATATTGTCCATGATTTTTCCATGATTGTTTCCCACGAACCAATTCCGATGGAAACATTCTGAATTATATATAAAAATTGGTATTGACTTTCAAGAAATCAAATTCGATTTCAATTTTTAGCTCACATGTCAGAGTAGAATGTAGCTGTTTTCGTCAGCCACCACACTTCATGAGCATGAGTGCTCATGTTTCATGTTTTTATCGCCTTTTAGGTGGCTCAATTAAATGTGAAAACAGTTTCCATTTATGAAAATTTCTTATGAGAAAATCGCGTACGACAACTGCTTCAGTACTAAATTGATTTAGAAATTCCGGTTGAAACCCCCATGAAAATAGTGATAATGTTTTTTATGGCAAATTATATTCTTGAATTACTTTTTTTATGTGTTATTTTTTTCAAGTCAAAGTAAGCTGATATGGTTTTATTTCCTTACTTAAATAAAGTGTGGCCGATTTAGAGGTTGGGAGTTCAATTGGCTAAAAGCACAATTTTTTTTTTTATTTTTTTTGGATTTATAAATTTTTATTTATAATCAGACATCCACTTTTTCCACACAAAGCTTAAACCCCATCTCGCAATAAGAGGTCTCTGATGGCAACATTAGCCAATTGCGGCAATAAAATTCGGTTACCATCGTTTGGTAGTGCAGAGTATTCACGGTGACGGCTGCACCATGTAATAAATTTTTTGTTTTTCTAATCGCTTTTCGAGGACTGCTTTTTTATTGATTTTGTGAGCCCCTCATGCAAATTTTTTTTTTGTTTTTTTCTTAAATGACTGAAGTGAATTGACAATGAATGGGCTTCATCACTGAAGATGGTTTTGTTGAAAAGTGCGCTGTCGCAAGCAGTAGTCGGAACGAGTTGAGCTTTTTAGACGTGAAGATGAAGATCTTTGAAGAAAACGTTGCGCAAACTGCCTCTTTTAATACTCATTTGCTGCAATCGTCGACATTTTCTACTCTTTAATGTGCAGCGGGTATGTTTGCATCACTACGAGCGTGTTGAAAGCAACAGCGGAAAAAATCTTTTTTCAAGTGTTTTTTCGATTTCCCAAACTACTCAAGAATTACGTCGATTACAGCCAATCAGGTCAAATCTGTTCAATTCGTTCGTAAGATATCGTGAGCGAAAATATACCAATAAGGTGATTGACTGAAACTACATCAACCACAACTTGTTAGGTGCGAATCAGTTGATTTTAAAATAAAAAATATTTTCTTTTAACTCGGTGAGCCCAAAAGCATAGAACAGTACATCAACCAGGTTGCGATATCTTTGCGATCAAAACAAGCGAGAAGTTTCAGAAACTGCCTTGCGGGTCAACCATTTTCCATATTTTGTTTCAAGTAGGAACTGGAAATGGAACTCAAGATATGTTTTCTATTTCTGTTCATGCGATGCATTGAGGCGACAATTAGGAAAACCGAGGGGGGGGGACTGTTTATGGGCATTCGATTTGAACTTTTCCATCTCGAATTCTAACAATTTTTGTCTTGAATCGTCGCAGTTTTCTTGCACACTTTTTCATATCAAAAGTTGTTTTTATACAGGAAATTTAAAAAAATCATTGAGTTAAATCTGCTAATTTATAAATTAATTTTATTTCAAAAGCTGGTTTTTTAGATTCAATTAGATTGAATGAAATATTTTGAATACATTTTTTTTGTTTATCTTTTTTATGATAAAGTAAAAATTAAACCGGTTTGACGCACAGTTGATGTCCGCTGGCTTGTAAGAGTGGCAACTCATATTTCTAAGCTTTAGTTACCAAGTCCCGTGGACGCCAGAGTTAAGGCCTTAAAAAAGCAAAAATATCAATTATCGAGAAAATGATTACAGAAAATGGTTGTTCAACGTACAAACTTTCTTTTCTCCTCTGCATGTTTTTTAAACTGTTGCAGTTTATGTTCTCCTACTACTGCGTCAATGACTTCCTTGCCGTCGCCGTCATAACTTATTTTCTTATATTCTTCTGGTAGTCTCTCAGCTGTCCATATGTCGATATTAATTTTTCTTTTTCTGGGCAGGATCGTTTCGAAATATTTTTCGTTGTTATGTAAAAAAGGAATGCAGCGGTATTTATGAGTTAAAACTAATTTATTTTGCGCCCTGGGTTTTATTTGTATATGACAGCCTCTAGATTTCGGTTTACAGGTTACGTCTCCGCAAGTCCATACACCTTTGAAAATGAAGAAAATAATTAGTCTTTAATGAGTAGTATAATAAGTGAATGAAAATAGAATTAAGACACTAAACGGTACTAAATTTGTTGTTATTTTTGGCAGTTGATTTTTCTTAGCTTCGGTCGGACATCCTCTACCAATAGAATCGTATTGACCTGCTCTTTCAGAATCTATGTTGATTTTAAAAAATGCTGGACTCCGCACTTGAGAGTTATTTTCCAAAGAAAAAATAACAGTTCAGACGAAACAGTTAAAAAGTTACTTTTATTTAGCCGTCATAAAATACAACTTTTTAAGGACTTTCATTTCACCGTCTAAATAAAACACTCCTAAACGGTTTACTTATTTCGCTCAAAAAAGAGTTTAGTATTTATGAGGAGCTACACTCAGTTTGTTAACTTATTTTATTTTTTTACGAAAACCAATTCTTTTTATTTTAACCATGAATGCAACTGCATCGGAAGATCAGTATCTTAAAAATCATATCAAGTGCAAAAAAATTTCGTTTAAAATTTTAAAAATAAATAATTCGGGCTACAACAGATAAGAAAACTACTTTTATTTCCTGGACAAATTTCATATCTTCACAAGTTTTGAAAACAATTTTGATTTGTTTGCTTAACTGAATATAACGAGATATTCCCGAGTTACGATTAGACATATATGTCCTGCAAGTGACGTCATATTTGAAATAACAGTGTGTCTTGAAAACTACAGCTGAAAAAAAAATTTTTATTATATATTTAAGATCTTCAGGTCTGGTTGGTGGCACGACTAAACTTTTTGAGTAACGCGATGTCCTGTAAAGGATTGTAACCTTATCTATCTCGATATCACTCGCACTCGATTAGTACAGTCAAAACTGGAACAATAATAAAATTAATAATGAAATTATATACTCACCATGTTCATGTTTATAGAAAACTTCCTGAAGATACGATTTATTTATATCTTCTTGCGGGTGACGGATTTGTTTATACTTCGGGCTAGCTGATATATAACTCACAAGCAAAAGAACTAGAATAATTTTTAACATTTTAGAAACTTTTATTTTTGTTATTATCCTTTTTTTCTTTGTTTTTTGAACTGCTCGACCCAGAGGTGCTCGTGTTACTGAATAAACTTTTGCCGGAAAGTGTCGACTTAAGGAAATTTTAACGCGCAGTTTGCTAAAATTTATATATAAAATCTAAAGAACTACGACTGTGTTTGTTAGTGATTAAATAATATATTTATGTACTTATACAAGCACTCATGCTATCTAATACTGAATAGTATGACAGCTAACCCACACCCATACATACGGAGATAATATAATATTTCTTCCAGTATTTAAACTGTTTCTTGTACTTTTAAATTGTTTACTTTTCATTAAACTTCTACAATTTTGTTAAAACTATTTTTGAAGGGGACTCAGACTGAAGTCATAAAATCATGTGGCATAAGATAATAGCACATAAGAATGTTACTGCTTTGAATATTTCTTCTTTTCGGCAGAATGTGTAAAACCTTTTTAAGTTATATTCTTAAAAGTCGCAATTCGAAGGATTTTTAAGGCAGCAATATTTTTTCGCAAGGGATTGAGGATTAATTTCTAGTGAATGAAAATCTGACTTTCAAATGAGATTAAGTTTCCATTTTCTATTAAAAAGTGTGAAAAATGTTGCACTCTTTTTCAGGAAAGAGAACATTATCAGTGAGCTGTTTTCAGTTCGATCTGATATTGGCAAAGAAAAAGAATTAAATATAATAAAAACATTTTGAAAATCTTCTAACAATTCCATTTCTATTTGAAAATGTGTATTTTATTTAAGTTAATGTTGCTGCGACTGTACGAGATGATGTCGAGTTGAGCTTTTGTTCAACAGAACAAAATGTTACGTGAACTGCCTCTTCTAATGACCACGTCCTGGGAATATCGACGTATTGACGTTTCAGACTCTTTTTCAACTCGAACGGATATGATTTTTAAACGACGGCCACTAGGAGCATATTATTTTCGTCTCGATTTGAGCGATTAAGTTACGCACTGTGGAACAAGTGGAATATAACAGATCTACTGATGTATTAATTTAAAAAAAAAAACTGTGCAGACAGTAAAATAAATGCGTAAATACTAACAATGAGTTCCAAAATTCTATAAATACATCCATGAATATGTTTGTATATCTTTTCTTTATTCATGAACACAAATTTAATTAAAATTTTAGTTAAAGTTAAGGTATCTTATAATCGCTTTATAGCTGGTTGTTTTTCTTTAACATTTTGTACAGTTCTTAGAAAACAAATTGTACTCCTCGTTTATTGTTTTCGTATTTAATCTTGTGAAAACAAAATTTAATTAAAAATACTATTTGAAAAGATTTTTATTTATTTAAATTCACAAACAGAAGTCAGCAGAAAAAGTTGTTACGCACATTCTTTTATATAACGGGTGTTTTTTCAGAGTGCCACAACTTTAAGTTCGCATCGCTGCTTTACTTGTGCACCCATTTAACAGCTGATAACTTCTTTTTGTTTATTTTGTATGATTTTTGTCTTAAGCTAATAAGGCCTTGGTTGTTGTAATGACAATAAAAAACAAGTTTTATTTCATTTTTTTCCCGACGTTTCGTCAATTATTTGTTGACTTTATCAAGGAGTTTTTTGGGATATCTATTTTATTCTTAAAAAAAAACATTTATTTTTAAATTTTACATTTATAACGAAATTTTTTTACTTACAAACTGTGTGTGTTAAATTTTCATTAATATAAAATCTAAACTCCGAAGTGATACTTTCAAACCAAAATCACAACTAATTAAAATTATTTCTTTAAAGCTACTTTGTAGCTTGCACTAATGTTGTTCGTATCTTCCTTAAGATTCATTGTCCTTTCTATATTTTGCTTAATGCGTAAGCTTTAGTTTTTGTGTTAGAAACTTCTTCATGAATCGGCTTACACTAGAGCAACGTGTGGAAATTGTTGAAACTTTCAATCAAAATAATTGTTCTATTCGTCAAACTCATCCATTAAAAATTTTATTTTCCGATGAAGCCCATTTCTGGTTGAATGGGTACGTAGATAAGCAGAACTTTCACATTTGGAGTGACGACAATCCACGAGCTTTTGACGAAACGTTATCACATTCACTGAAAATTACTGTTTGGCGCGTTTTAAGGGCTGGCGTAGTGATTGGCCCTTATGCCTTCAAAAACGATGATGGCCAGAATGTTAGTGTCCATGGTGAACAGTATAGGAAAATGATTCGAAATTTTTTTGTTTCTCAAATACGTGGCTGATATGTGGTTCCAACAGGACGGAGCCACATGCCACTTAGCGGCAGCTACAACTGATTTACTCAAAGAAAATTTATGAAAAATTAATTTCACGTAATGGGCCAATTAATTGGCCATTAAGATGAGACAGAAACGATATTATACTTCTTCAATGAATTAATTTCGTTTATTCAATGAAGCTAATTCATTGAAGAATACATCATTGAGAATAACATTCTGACCAACATCGTTTTTTGAATTCATATGGGCTAATGACTCTGTCAGCTCATTAAGCGCACCAAACAGTCATTTCCGGTGGACGTGGTGAACGTTTCAACAAAAGCTTGTGAATCTTTCTCATTCCAAATGCGACAATTTCGCTTATCAAATCAAATTTTGAAGGCATGAGCTTGACGAATTTGATTAAAAATTTCAACAATGTGAGCGCGTTGCTCTGAATGTAGTCGACCAAGGGTCGGTTAAATAGAGTGGTTTTCTTTCATTTGATGATCAGTTTGGGCCAAATTTTGTTATTAAGTTCGCACTAGATTTACCACCAACCCGCATACAAGGAAGGTGTTGTTAATGACCATGAATTATCGATATGACGCTGTTGGCAGCAATTGACCATCTGTTACTCCACTACATGGATCATTTTGCGCAAGAATTTGGATGTGAACGTTTATAACATGCGGTGGCTAAAAGCATTGAAGCCATATGTGAATGGCGAAATAGAGTGGCGAGCTTGGCAAACAGTTTATTTCACGTTTGGGGCCCGTCAATTAGCCGCCTAGATCGAGCAATTTGCAGGATAAGCTCGCAACAGTTGACGCACTAGAAGCCAATATTGAGGCATTTATTCGTGACTTACTGGCCAATATGTTGGAGACACTGTGCCGAAATGAGACAGCTTATGCACTACTGAAGACAATTCCGAGGTCAACATTTACATAAGATCATCTTTAAATATTGAACTATATAAAACGTTATATCGACTCTTAAGAACTCACCCATTATTTTAGCAACTAAATTGATTTCTGTAAGTTCAATAATATTAACAAATTAATTTAAGATTTAAACCAAATAATTTATAACTAAGCAGAGACATTTTGGGCACCGCATTTGCCGCCGACATTAAAAAGTTTACAGTTTGCAAGTTAAATCTACACAACAAAATGTGCGAAAATGACATTTGAATGCCCAAGTTGGTCGGCGCTACAGTTTAGCAGTTTTAAGTTTTCTGCTTTAAAACAGATTAGTAAAAGACATATTTATACAAAAATTTATTTTATAAGGCTCTAATAAATATAATTTTTCATGAATTGACTCTGTGAGTCAAAAACGAGGTTGCAAAACACAACATTTCTTATTCTATTAATTATTTCGACGAATATTATTCTCATATTTTTTTTAAATTAAATTATTATCTGTCATCTATGACTTTGACGAGTTCCGGTTTTAGCATACAGGTTGTCCAATAAATTTGCTCACAACAAATTTAATCTATCATAGAAATAGATGTATTTATTGTTGCACTCTTCTTTTCATTTTATAACAGTTAATCACAAACTGTACTGCAGCTGTTTTTTTTTTTTTTTGTTTGTAAAAATTTTACAGTGCACTGTAAAACGGAAGTTCTATAATATTTTGCAAACAAATAATTCAAAATTATGAAAATACTTAATGGAAGACACATTCACCACAGCAGGCTACCAACTACAACGAGTGCAAATGCCGCCAGCGGCAATTGTCGCTTAGTAGTCAGCTACTGAATTATTTTGAATCAATAATGATGAGTTGCTGTTTGCAGTGCATGTCTGTACATACGCCAGTGTAGCCCCTTTCATATAAATAATCCATTTAAATGATGTCATTCTACTAAATTTTATATATAAACCATACAAAATATAAAGAGAAATCATGGCATTTGCTTAAGGATATAGTTTATTATTCTCGCTGTCAAAGAAGACAATTGAGGGATTCACACTGTAGTCATAAAGTCATAAGTCATCAAATAATAACACGAAAATGATGACTAGTGTGAGCAATCCGTCATAACTTGGTCTGCTAAATAAATTTGTATATATATAAAATCTAACAGCTGCTGCTGTTATTGCTGCTGTATTATGAACTGAATATTTTTTTTTTTTTTGCGGCGGCATACGGAAAAACGTTCAGCAGCTGCCAGCTACTTCAGTTAAAAATGAAAAATTGTTCCTTGTATATATTAAGTTTTTGCGATTTAGTGCTCTTTTAATATATTTTATGTTATAAAAATGTGATTCCATGTACAGACATACGAGTATTAGTATGACTACTTTTTAAGCCCTTTTTTAGTCGTGAATTATTTGTAAGTAACGGCGCCAAACATATACTATCGCCGTCCCGCCTAACGATTTTCAGATCTATAGAGCATTTTATGACAACACAAAAACATACCTGAAAGAGTGCTATTATTTTACGACTTTTTTATATGCAGCACAACAACAACTTTCTTAAACTGGTCTAAAATTTGATTATTTTATGACAATATGACTAAATAGGATGAAGTGTGAATACCCCAAATATATTTTCAAATTTACAATAATTTCATTTATTTATATTTTACTGGCAACACTGCATTTGCTCAATGTTGAACACTAAATTTGAAATTCATTTTAGTGTGACTGTAACCACAAAAATAGCACGGATATTAACCAGTAGCCGTGTTGCCTGGTGTGGTGAAAATAATTAATCTCATACACGCACACGTATTTAAGTTTTGACAGGGTGTAGTCTGTAGTCTGTTGTACTGAATATGTCGAAGGCAAAATGCTTGAGAGCCACATTATTTCATATAAAAATTATACAATTTCTAAAAGAGAGATTCAAATGTATTGGATTTTTCTCTGTATTCTGCAAGCTTCCAATATTTAACTTGGCAGCACTCGATTTAGTGCAAACAAAAAAAGCGTGGTATTTCATAAAACCCACTGAAAAGCATTTCAAAATGTGTTTTAAACTGGTTTCATCAACATCATTTTATAATTCTATTTATATTTTCTTTTAATGTTTAAAATCAGAATTTGCTAAAAATATGTCAGTTCGGAAACAGTCTTAGCTTTTAACGAAAATTATAAAATATACTTATCCTTTAAGCTAAAACAAAAATAAATATATATTTTTACAAGATGTATTTAAGAAATTAACGGCCTTATTTATAAAATATATGTTGCTTATTAACAAATATTTGACAGATTTTTATGCACAACATGCCAAATAAGCCGCAACTAGAAACAAAATCCTTTTTATGAATTAGACCGTAAATGTTTGGGTTTCTTTTTATAAATGACTGGCCCACGATATCGCTCGATATCCATCGTCTTTTCTTTTCTTTTTTTTACCAAATACATTTAAATAAAAAGCAAAATATTTCTATTTGTTTTTATTAAAAAATGTAGTTTTGTCGTTCAAATGATATCGTGGGCCCAACAGTAAATAGTGAAAGTAAATCGTGTTAAAATATTGTTTGTTGCAGCAAAACTAAACGTGTTGGATCGTAAGTAAATGATCGTGTTATAAATTTACATATATATATATATATATATATATATATATATATATATTAATTTTACGAGTACGGATATTAAAATTTTGTTTTGAGTTGATTCGAAAGGGGTACATTTCAAAGTGTATTAAAATATCCATGCAAATTTTCCACATTTTCATAGCAATAATTTACAATAATTTACATTTATTTATATTGTTTTACAGGCCGTTTATTTGTTATATATTTAATAAATAAGAAAAAACGTGTGTCAAAGAATCGGTGTGTTGTAGGGGAAAATTATGAATTTAAATAAAACGTGTGTCAAGAGGATCTATTAAAACATGTGACAAAAAGGCTGCAGCAGGCAAGACAAGGCAATACACAAACATACATTTACAATTTATATTTTGAAAAGATTTATTTTGATTTTATTTTGTTTTAGTTTTTTGCTTGAAATTGTAGTAGAAGTTTGAAGACAAATATAACAACTTTAATTGTTCGGTGGAAACAGCGATTGCGAATGTGATTAGACAAAAACCAACACCTGGAATGCTTTTTAATAGACAAACACATACACAGAAAATATGAAATATAATTAAAAGTATAGAAACAGAATTGGTGCCAGGAAATTTTTAACATCAATTATTGACAAAAGGAAAAGAATGATGGTAAAGAACACACGACATTCCTTGCAAAATTTACATATATTTTTTGTTGTTTTTAATTATTATTTTTGTTAGTGATTTTTTATATGTGTGAGTTTAAGAGAAAACTATTTTATGCATACAAACAAATCTAATATATTCAAAGTGTTTTGATTCTTCTTACATTTGGGTGAATTTCTAAATCACCGGGAGCTAATGCACCACCTCCAACAACAGCAGTACTTGCTGAAGTGACACCACCACCAGCTTTACCCGATATTCAGTGAACCGTCACCGTAACATTTGCGTATATGGGCGTGGCAAGTTTTCAATTCACACACACACACACACACACACACACATGTGTGCATGTACAAATGATTGTAGATAATTTGTGGGTGTAGGGTGTTGGGTTGGTTGGGTTGATTGCGTTTTCAATCAGTTCATACATGATTTACAACACACATACACACACACACAGAAGCACACAAATTTTGAAATTTAAGTTTTTCATTTGGTTCGTTGTTTATTATTATAATAATAATAATAATAATAATAATTATTATTATTATTATTATTATTATTATTATTATTATTATTATTATTATTATTATTATTATTGTTATTATTATTATTATTTATTATTTTTTTATTTGTTGAAGGAAGGAAGGAAGGAAATAAAAAGATATATACAAAAAAATTATTAATTATTTTGTAAATTTCAAATATTTTTTAATTTTGTTAAAGGAAGAGACAGCATGACGTCTGTTATGTGATTTTTATTTAAAACAAACTATGTGGTGTCTTAAGCTAATTTCTCTTCTAGAAAAGAGTGCAACATTTTTTACACTTTTTAGCGGAAAATGGCAACATTCCTTTATTTGAAACTAAGGAATTTATTAGAAAAGTAATTTCTGTTTAAGAACTCCTCCAAACTTCCACTATTTACAAAACTAGTAAAAATATGTTACATGCTTTCCAGAAAAGAGAACGCTATAAGATTTCTAAGTGTTAAGCTGTAAAATTTGCTTTAAAAAATATATACAAAATAATACTTAAAATGTGGTATTTGTATGACTTCTTTTTTTTGGGTAGAGTGGGTTAATTTTTTAGGTATTTTTCAATTAGAAAAAAACTTTAGAAATTGTGGAGAATTTGTAGGATTTTAATTTTTTTTTTCAAGTACAGTTTAGATAGAAGTGATTTGATTAAGTGTAGATGGGATTTTTATTTGAAAAGCTTAAAAACTATTTATAACTTATTATAATTATTATGAAAAGATAAGAATTATTTTCGTTATTATTATTATGAAAATAAACAAAGCATTATGAACAATTTATTGCGCTGCACAGTGGAGTCGAAAGTAATAATTTTATGTACAGAATATTTGAACTATTTACTTATCAAATAATTTCTTATAATTATTTAAGTAACTTTACTTTCTCTTGATTGCTAATCCTTCAATTTGTTAATTTATTGCATTCATTGTGGATTCAAAAATTATTTATTTTCAAATCCCCACTTCGATAATAAATAAAAATAATAGACATAAATTTTTATGTTTAAGGCTACTGATGCTTTCAAGTATTTTAATAAATCAAGAACTCTTATCTATTTGATATAACGAAGATTCGGCTGCGACGTGCACAAGCATGTTGCAGTTCATTACTAACTTCAACTACTTCTTCATCGATGAACGTATATAAATATTTTATTTCTTAAGTGCTACTTAAAGTTGATCAGAATAATCATTTAAGGGCTTTTTTTATATTTCTCCTAGAACTTAAATAGAAAATGTTTGCAACAAGAATTAGAGATGTTGAGATTCATTGAACTAATTTTGAGAATCCAGGACTTTCCTAAGTCGTCAGAATTTTTCGCGCTGTCTATAGGAAATTTGCGGTTCGTGAGACAATACCACACAACTATTAATACGACTACACGCTGGCAGTACCACGCTCTATTGTGCTTGCTGGCGAAGGCACAAAAGAAAAACAATAATTTATGTCAGATATAATTTTATAGGCTAATTAATCGAAAAATGTTTTCTAATCTCAAATAGAGACATGATAAATATTCCAAAGCACAAGGGAAAATCAACAGAAGTTATATATATTCAACTTACGCAGCAGAGCAGAACAGCTGTTTTCGAAAGACGCTACACTTTCATGTGTATTTTGTGAAGTGATTCAGGACCACTTTGTTAGGTGATTCTGTTGACTGTGATAACAGTTCCTACTATTTGTAAAAATTTTATTATGGAAAAAGCATACGAGAACTGTATCAAAACGATGGTAACACACTTTTCTTAAGTCCCTATGGGGCCGTTTGATAAGTTTTCTTCGTGTTTTATTTTTCTCGATCAGTAAAAAGAATAATTTCTTCACGAAATGTTATCGCTTAACAAACATATATTGTAAGATCGTATACCGTATTTTGTATTAATCAGAAGCGATTACAATCGCTGGCCCCGTGCTGCAAGAACTGACAAATTAGCAACTTTGCAAGCGTTGCGAGCTGATAAGAAAGGCTCGATTCATGCCATTCAGCCAGTTTTATTGGCGAAAGTAGTTAAAAACTCCAGTTAATTTTTATTTAAAAGGTGGAAACAAAATCTAACAGTTAATGGCGTTAATTTACATTTAAAAAAATATGTTTTTAAGCCCGGTCCACAATTGCAACAATTCTTTGGTTTGCAATAAGAAAGAGTGAAAAAGGAATAGAAATGTTATATATTTCTATTTCGCTACTCTCATACAATATGGAAACTGTTGCAACAAAAGTTTCATAGTGTCAACCGCGACTCGACAACCTGAAGTTAGCAGCAGTTACGACGGTTGAATACAGAATTATTAAAATAGTAAAACAATAAACAATAAACAATAAACAATAAGTTTCTGAATATTAAAATTTTAAATAAATAAACAGGGCCGATTAACTTAAAAGGGGTTTCCTGCAGTAAAATTTATTATTATAAATGAAAATTAAAGTTATTTTTTTTTGTTTGCTTGTAAGTTGAACCAAGTTCACGCTTTGGGAAGCCTCAACTGACTATAAAAACCAAAAAAATATAAATAAAATTTCCAGGGATGGGAAAGTAAAAGTTTTTCTGTGGCACATTTGGTATATCGTAGTACATGTACTAACTAAAATGTTTTAAAATTTCAAGTTTTTCTTAAATAAAACCGAATTATACATCATGAGAATTTGCATTAATAAAAAAAATTTTTATTAAAATTTCTCTTCCAGGGTCAGGATATAAAAATTTTTTTTTATATATTAACGTAACCAAAAAGAAACTAACGTCGTTTTTTTAATTTTTGCTAACAAAAACTGTTTTATAATTACGGTAGAACAAATTTGGTATCAAAATTAAAAAAAAAGAAATCAAAATTTCGAATCCAGGGTTGGATAAGTGCAGTATCTTATAGTACAAGAAAGTGACCAAAATGGTAAAAAGTTTAAAGGTTTTCTTAAATAAAATTACTTTGTGATTTGTTTATTTTATGAACATTTTATTTTTGCTACATTAATATTTTTATAGGCTAATTGTTCTAAATTAGTTAAAAACTCAGAAAGATATGATGATAAATATTCCTAGGCACAAAGGAAGTCAACATCAATTTTATTCAAGTTACAGAGCAGAGCAGAACAGCTGTTTTCGAAAGTCGCTACAATTTCAACGTTCACATATACATAAGTATAAAATTCAAACCAAAAAAGTTTGACTTAATGTATAATGGAACAAAAAATTCAGAAAAATGGGACCTGAAGAAAATAATCAAATGGTAACACAGGTATCATAACACACAAGTGTTAACATCAGGTTGATACAGTTCTCGGATTGTTTTTCACAATAAAATTTGTGTAAATAGAAAACTGTTATCACATTCAACTCAGCCACCTAAACAGTGGTGATAAACACAATATACACATGAGCACAGAAGATAAAACTGTAGCGACTTTCGAAAACAGCTGTTCTGCTCTGCTGTGTAACTTGAATAAAACTGATGTTGACTTCCTTTGTGCCTAGGAATATTTATCATCATGTCTTTCTGAGATCTTAACTAAGTTAGAACAATTAGCCTATATAAATATTAATACAGTAAAATTACTTTATTCTCACGAAGAGTTGCATTGACAATAAAAACCAAAAAAATTAAATTTCACTTCCAGGGTTGGGAAATTTAAAGTTTTTTTTGGGTACATACAATATATTGTAGTAAAAGAAAGTGACCAAAATGGTAACAAATTTTAAGTTTTTCTAAAATAAAATTAAGCCATGTCTCATTGAAAGTTACCTATTTAAGGTTTGCTTACAGGGATGGGAAATTAAATATTTTTTTATACAATAAAATAATCAAATAGTAGTTGCCTCGTCGTTTTTTTTTTACTAATTAAAAGTATTTTGTAATTCAGGAACAACAAAATTTCTATCAAAATATAAAATAATCAAAATTTCCATTGCAGGGTTGGATGACCGCAACATTTTGTAGTACATGAAGGTGAGCAAAATGATTACAAACTTGTGTTTTTCTTAAATAAGGCTACTTTGCACCTCACAAAGAGTTGTATTGACAATAAAAACAAAAAATAAATTAAAATTTCACTTCCAGGGTTGGGAAATTGAAAGTTTTTTGGGTCCATACAATATATTGTAGTACAGAAAGTCACTAAAATGGTTACAAACTTTAAGTTTTTCTTAAATAAAACTATTTCATGGCCCATTCAGAGTTGCATTGGTAAAAAAAAAACAAACAAATATTTAAAGTTTGCTTCCAGGCATGGGAAATCAAATATTTTTTTATACAATAAAATAATTTTTTATACAATGAAAAATGCCCGGTCGTTTTAAAGGAATTTTGTAATTCAGGAACAACAAAATTTGTATCAAAATATAAAAAAATCAAAATTTCCATTGCAGGGTTGGATGACCGCAACATTTCGTAGTACATGAAGGTGACCCAAATGGTTACAAATTTGTAGTTTTTCTTAAATAAAACCGCTTTATACACCATGAAGATTTGCATTGGAAACAAAATTCAAAAAAATTAAAATTTCGTTGCCAGGGGTGGGAAATTTATTATTAACATTATTTTTTTCTTTCATAAAAGAAACCAAAAAGGCAACTGCTGTTGTTTTTTTTACTATTTTACAACTTAGAAAGAACAAAGTTGGTACTTAAAAATATATTTAACGCCACACGTGGTTTGGTGGAGGGTATATAAAATTCGGCACAGCCGAATATAGCACTTTTACTTATTTGTTAGGTAACAACTAAAGACGGACATTCTATCTTCCCTTGTGTTTGAAGGGGAAACGAAGTGCGTTTCTTTTCCCTAGAGGTATGCAACTTTGAATAGAAAAACGATTAAACTTTTAAATTGACACGAAACTTATTTTAGTCGAGAGATAAGCTTTTGCCAATATAATCTGAGCTCTCTATTTCCCAAACCAATTTCAACAGCACCAACTAAATCATTTCACAGTTCCTTCTGAAGAAATAGGATGCATTTACCCGGAGAACTGGTCCAAGTAAAATATATATTCATATTCCTTTTGCTTTACTGTAATTTTGTGTGTTTTATGTCCTGCATTATTTTTAACTCGCCTGAACAAAATATTCAACCGCTGGAAATGTCAATATGCTTGTGTGTTTTCATACATTTTTAAAATGTAACAATTTCGAGATATAAATTTATTTTAGTATCGCTCTATAATTATTTTTATATAAATTTAAGTTCGTCATGATTCCTTTGATCTAACCGCCTCTCACTCTGTGCCATTTTTCAGTTTAAGGGCAATACATTTGCCATAAACCATTTGGGCGGATGTAGGAAATGTAAAAGTTTGTGTGCATTTCTCTGTGTCAATGGAAGTGTTGAGTTTGTTTGTTTGTTAATTTGATGCAGAATACAGTGTCACAGATATACACTATATATAGAGGATAGCGCACATTAACATACACACATTGACACGCATAAAATTAAAAAGCAATGAAAATGAGCAGGATGTCCTTTAGAAGGCCTATGCAGTCCTTCTTTTGGATGTAGCAGAAATTTGCGCTCCATACATACTCATATCTTTTTCATACATTTTATTTTTCAGAGATAAGAAAAAAAATTTAATTCAATGGATCTTAGGCATTAAACACAATAACAACAGCAGGCTACAGACTACAACTTGTCAATAATAGAATACCTGGGCTTATATGAGAACGATTATTTTTACTAGTCCAAGCAATACTGCTACTGGTTGTTGTCCATGCTGTTTTTGTGGTTGTAGTCATAATAAAAAATTTCTATTTTGATAAGCGACAATGAGCAGATACAACGTTGCCAGCATAATATAAATAAATTCAATTATTGTAAACTTGAAAATGTATTGTTTTCATATACAAAAAGAAACAACAAACTATATATCCAAGTTAATGAAATGATTTCTTGTCGTATGTTGTGGACTTTAAATATATTTTATTGCAATAACACTATTTAAGAGTATTAAATATATGAAAGCGGCTACACTGGCGTTTAAAGAGAATTCTACTACAAACAACAACTCATGGTTATTGATTTATTGGTGTCGTTTTAATAATAATTCAGTAGCTGACTGCGAGGCGACAATTGTAGCCAACGGCTTTTGTAGTCGGTGATCGTGTAGCCTGCTGCCGTTATTGTGTTTAAAGCTTTAGGAAGCCCTTTCAGGGGACAGCTATCAACAGGTCTTAGAAAAGAGGTCCTATTACAGGGCTTTTGATTGGTCATCAGTAGGTACGATAAGATTATTATTATTATTATTATTATTATTATTATTATTATTATTATTATTATTATTATTATTATTATTATTATTATTATCATTATTATTATTATTATTATTATTATTATTTTAAAATACTACTGTTCCAAATAATATTAAAGTATTGAAAAATTTGGCAAGTGGTTCCCTAACTCGTGCCATAAGGTCTCTGATTAAATCTCTATAATAGCAATTATTATTGTTTAGTGTTTATTGTAAATTGAAACATTTTGTTCGTTCAAATAGAAATGAAAAATATCTTCTTTGAAAATATTCGAATAACTCTTATTCGATTGATAGCGCTAACAAAGCTAGAAGATCGGATTCTTAGCCCGTCTTAAAGATACAGAGAGAGATACTAGAATGTTTGTTCGTTCAGTTGGTTAAAATATCTCACTTAATTTCCAGAACCAGGAACATCCAGAGCTTCTTTCGTACAGTTCTTCATTTTTACTAATCCGAATAAATTTGGCAAATTTCTAAATTTGTATGTAAATTAAAATAAAAGAGCTTTTTAATTTAATAAGTAAATTCTTACTTAAACCCTCTAAAAAAAATTATTAGAAATTTTAAAACTATTTGTCATGCGATGACCTTGAGGATCTCAATTACAGCAACAAATTCCATTTATCTAAACAAATGCCCAAAACAGTGAGCACATCTTGCAAGTAATCAACACGTTGTGCTGCAGCATTTTAATTAATATTCAGATAATGTCAGATAATCGGAGCCTGGGTTGAAATTTTATTACACAATTTAATTACAAAATGACCATTTTGTAAGTAAAACGCATTAAATTAAATTGATCAAAAAAAAAAACATTGCAAATTTGATATTAAAAAAATTATTAATTAGAAAAAAAAACTGGCGTCAATGAAAGAAACATAAAAAAGGACACAAACCGAAAAAACCACAGAAAGAAAATGTCACTAAAAACTGCCATAAATTTAAAAGTTGCTGCATTATGATGATGCTCTCGTTTCTATTTGAAATTAAAGTCTGCATTGAGTTATGGCTGCTGTTTATTGTGCCGAAATTCTTTTCTTGTAAAAGAAGCGTCGTTGACCGAAATTCATGTGTGCCAAACATATAAAAAGTTTAAATTTATTGCGTGAAGCTGATGTACACACTTTTTTCTTATTTATTTATGACACAACAACGGATCCCTGCTAAAAGAGACAATAAAATATCTTGTCTCGATTTGAAGTCACAGTTATGCGCATCATTGGAATATAAATAACGCTGCTACATATTAAAATAGTTTGTGTAAGAGAAAAATAATGACCCAAATTACTAAAACTGGCTTTAAGAAATATTCAATAAGAAAAATCAATTAAGCAAACTTAGAATAACGGTTTTATAGAAATTCAAAGAAAGAAGAGAAAAATAGTTTCCAATAAGGAAAGAACTTGTTGAAAAAAAAAGAAAAATTATATATTCTCAGTGGATTTTTTTTTGTAGATTAAAAGCCATTATTTATTCATATTTTATTTTAAAATTAGAAAATATATTTATGTTATTTACATATAATTAAATAAACTGTTTTATTTTTAATCAATTATATTGAAAAACTGAATGGGTCTGGCTAGACCCATGCGTTATGAATATGAAAATCAAAACATGCGTCAGACGAAGGGTTAAAATGAACGTACTTAAAATATTAACGAAAAGTCTAGACCAATTAAGTTGCCTTAAACACGCATATATGAGATGCAAATAGAAAATTGTACAGCATACATTTAGGATGTAAGATTATGTTTAAAAAACATAATTGTTTTCTGGTCTGGTAATGACCCATAACAAAGAAGATTTAATTGTATATCATTGGAGAGTTGTAATCGTGGTGAGTTAGGCATTAAACACAATAACGACAGCAGGCTACAGACTACAACATGTCAAAATTGGCATACATGTGCGTAGATGAGAATGAATATTTTTACTACTACAGACAACACGGCTACTGGTTGTTGTCCATGCTGTTTTTGTGGTTGTAGCCAAATTAAACTAATTTCTATCGTGATGAGCGACAAGGAGTAGATGCAGTGTTGCCAGTATAATATAAATAAATTCAAATATTGCAAACTTGAATATATGCTGTTTTGTTATACCAAAAGAAACAACAAACTATATATCCAAGTTAATGAAATGATTTCTTGTCGTATATGCAATAACAATATTTAAGAGTTTTAAATATATGAAAGCGGCTACACTGGCGTATGAAGAGAATTCTACTACAAACACCAACTCACAGTTATTGATTTGGTGGTGTCGTTTTAAAAATAATTAAGTAGCTGACTACGAGGCAACGATTGTAGCCAACGGCTTTTGTAGTCGATGTTTGTGTATCCTGCTGCCGCTATTGTGTTTAAAGCCAAAAACATGCAAGTGAATTGCGATAAAACGTGAAATTTAGCCAAGACACGTCAATATGTGCCATTTTACCAACGCTAGGAGCCACTTAGCATAGTCAAAGAATCTTTAGTGGATTCACAAACCAGTTTTTGCTTTTCGAGGTCTTCGAATCCCCAGAAGCTGGTCGGTTATTCTCCACACACCCAAAGGCAATACGCTTTGTCTTAAATTCGCAGAGTTGAAATTATGCATGAATAATAATTTTACGCAAATGCGCTATCATTAACCATGAATAGCTTTTGAGAAAAATGAAATTTCACCTGAATTTTTTAATTAACATCGCATGAAGCTCCGCCATTTTTGGTTTAACAAATCTTGTCTTATATCAGAAGCATCAATTGTTATAGTATTTAGCAATAACTTAAACGTTCTATTGATTTTGTTTATCTCAGCGAACGATTTCGAAACACAAAATAATAATTATAAAAATGAAATGATTGCATGTTTCATTTGTTATTTACACACACACACACACACACGCACACACTTTGTAAAGCTCAATTTACATTTTATAGAAATTGTTGGTTTTGTAATGCAGTCTATGCTTTTGTCTTGAGTTGTTTTGTTGTTCATGTTGCCTTCTGCTTCTGCTTCTGCTTCTGCTTTTGCTTCTGCTTCTGATTTTATTTTTTGCTTTCCTTTCCATTTGTATCATTTATTGTATTTGCTTTGCAAGCCATTTATCTTTTGTTTTTATTTGTGGTTCACCGCATTTCACTAGAGTTTTTTGTTACACACATATTTTGTGGTACTTTCTTGCATTTATTGTATCATTTTCTCAAGTTTTTCCAGTCTCTAACGTGACCAAAATCAACTTAGAAGAAGAAGAAAAAAAGACTGAACAAGAAACAGAAACTATGCCAGGGGTACGTGCTACTAAATTTTATTTTGCTCATTTTTTCTCATCCATTTTCTATTACAATTTCTATGCTGAAGGTAAACATTTTATAAAATCAAACAAAATATAAAAAAAAAACTTGTAAAGAACTTGAAAAATAAAATGGGCAGGAGAATTGGACATAAAGAAATTGTTTTACAACAAATCCAGGGGTCGTTTTTGTTCACGTTAAAAAGAAAAACTTAAAACATAAAAAAGTTTTAATATGGAGGAATATATTATAAATTTCTTTTTTAATACCGTAGACGTCATTAACATCAGTTTTACTTTACATGTCGCTTAAATTGCGATAAAGACATTCGACTTATGTCGTGATGATGCCCTGATATGGCGGATACCAACAAGATCTTGATAGTTTTTTAAAGCTCAATTATATCGAACAATAATGGATGATCTTTTGGTCTATTTATAACTCTGTTTTTGCCACATTTATTTTTTCACTTTCCAATTAATAAAAATCCACCAAAAAGTTTGCCTTAAGAAACATGGAACAAAATATTCAGAAAATAAGACATGAAGAAAATAATGAAATGGCAACACGGGAACTTTGTCTTTCATTATAAAATCACTACAAATAGAAACTGTTGGCACATTCTTGATATCAAAAAACTTGCACATTAGTACTTATAATAAAGGTGTAGCGGCTTTCGAAAACAGCTCTTCGGCTCTGCTGTGTAATATAATAAATAAATAATAGTTAAAACTGATGTTAATTGTTTTTCTTACTGAATTGAAAAACACTTTCTGAACCTTCTGATTACCAAAACTGAATTTACTAAACCGCTAAATTAAAAAATATTATTCAAAATCAAGTTCAAATTTGCAAACTGAAAAATTAATTTTAATTTTTAAGAAATATTTTTTTAAACCAATTTTTTTTTTTTTTAATTATTAGTGGATTGTTTAGAATATACCTTGTTATTATCGAAAATTTATTCTAAAAGAAAATTCTTCATTAGTTGTATAAATTTTTTAATTAATCAAATGAAAAATTTCATTGAAACTCAACCACTGGCGCGCTTCGTTAGATGGTTCAAACAAGTTTATTGAAATACTGTCATTGATGTTACAAACTGATTTTATTGATACAACGACACAATTTCAATGCGACCAGAACGATATTTTATTACTATAATTATATAATATCACCAGGGACACTAACATTCTGACCATCATCGTTGTTGAAGGCATACGGGCCAATCACTACGCCAGCTCATTCAACCAGAACTGGGCTTCATCGGAAAATAAAATTTTTAGTGGATGATTTTGACGAATCATGGATGTATTTATAGAATTTTGGAACTCATTGTTAGTAATGACGCATTTATTTTACTGTTTGCACAGTTTTTTTTAAATTAATACAACAGTAGATGTGTTATATTCCACTTGTTATATTCCAATTATTTATATTTCACAAACTCTACCTTAACTCGATCCGCATGTGCCAGCTGTTTTCTTATATTTACATCGTTTCCATACGACAATTGGAAATTCTCTTTTTTACTTGCTCAATATTACGCGCAGTTTGAAATAGACGGGTTTGGCAAATTTGGGGTTAGGAAATAAATCGGCTGTCAAATGATGAAATTTTAAGAATAGAGCTTTCATTTTTGGCACTTATTTAATAAAAAGTTTGAAATTTTAACCAGAAGATGCTGCACTCTGAATCAGAAAATGTTAAAAGGGAAAATTTACTATCGAAATAATGACAATTTTACTGTTACACTTCTTAAAGTCAGACTCCTTCGGACCACAGTGCGTAACTTAATCGCTCAAATCGAGGCGAAAATAATATGCTCCTAGTGGCCGTCGTTTAAAAATCATATCCGTTCGAGTTGAAAAAGAGTCTGAAACGTCAATACGTCGATATTCCCAGGACGTGGTCATTAGAAGAGGCAGTTCACGTAACATTTTGTTCTGTTCAACTCGACATCATCTCGTACAGCCGCAGCAACATTAACTTAAATAAAATACACATTTTCAAATAGAAATGGAATTGTTAGAAGATTTTCAAAATGTTTTTATTATATTTAATTCTTTTTCTTTGCCAATATCAGATCGAACTCAAAACAGCTCACTGATAATGTTCTCTTTCCTGAAAAAGAGTGCAACATTTTTCACACTTTTTAATAGAAAATGGAAACTTAATCTCATTTGAATGTCAGATTTTCATTCACTAGAAATTAATCCTCAATCCCTTGCGAAAAAATATTGCTGCCTTAAAACTCCGTCGAATTGCGACTTTTAAGAATATAACTTAAAAAGGTTTTACACATTCTGCCGAAAAGAAGAAATATTCAAAGCAGTAACATTCTTATGTGCTATTATCTTATGCCACATGATTTTATGACTTCAGTCTTAGTCCCCTTCAAAAATAATTTTAAAAAAATTGTAGAAGTTTAATGAAAAGTGAACAATTTAAAAGTACAAGAAACAGTTTAAATACTGGAAGAAATATTATATTATCTCCGTATGTATGGGTGTGGGTTAGCTGTCATACTATTCAGTATTAGATAGCATGAGTGTTTGTATAAGTACATAAATATATTATTGACTCACTAACAAACACAGTTGTAGTTCTTTAAATTTTATTTAAGAATTTTAGCAAACTACGCGTTACAATTTCGAAATATAAGTCGACACTTTTCGGCAAAACTTTATTCAGTAAGACGTGCACCTCTGACTCGAACAGTTCAAAAAGAAAAAAGAAAAAAAGGATAATAACAAAAATAAAAGTTTTTAAAATGTTAAGAATTATTCTAGTTCTTTTGCTTGTGAGTTGCTTAGCAGCTAAGCCTAAGTATAAAAAAGTCCATAATCAAGAGGAAGATATAAATAAATCGTATCTCCAGGAAATAGACTACAAATACTCTTTTAAAACTGGTCAGTATATAATTTCATTGTTGCATATCTATTTGTTCCGGTGGTTGGAGGGAAGTTTTAATTTTTTGCCGAGATCGGCTGCTTGTGTTCCAGTTTTGAATTAAGTGGAGCCACGATTCGTTACAGTCAACATAACAAGACTAAGCGAGTGCGACTAATATCGGGATAGATTAGGTTACAATCGTTTGCAGGACATCGCGTTACTTAAAAAGTTTAGTCGTGTCACCGTCATTCAGATATTAAGATATGCCATGCAGATCTTAAATATATAATAAGAATTATATAAGCGTAGCTGGAGAACATGGCGCTCCATTTATAACAAAATAAGAATACAACAACGGGTTAGTACTCTGAATCAGTAACTTTCGATATCGGTTGAAGTCATCTGATTTCGTTGTCGCTTTTCTTATCGACAACCAAACGACAATAATCGCTGCGCTGTTAGTTTGAACGATTTGTCTTTCGCTGTTTGGCCGAGTTTTCCCTTCGTAGCTGGTGTATCCTTTTATTTTGTATTAATTTTATTAAATTAATTTTAATTAGTTTTTCCTTTTGAATCTTTTGTATTCATATATTTTTCGTTTATTCATAAACATGCCGCATAAAGGCATATTATAATGACATAATTAACAAGATTTTAGTGAATCAGCCCATCGTTGCCGCAATCAGTTAAAACGTTAGACAGATTTTGCTTTTATCAAAACGTTAAGAAATACTCACTCGCACTACAGTTCGTCGTTCAGCTTCGTGTTTCGAAATATATTTCAAAAGAGTTTATCTCTTTTTACTGACAGAACACAACGGAGAGAAACGTAAATTTCCATACACACACAAACTGAAAAGATTTTAGCTGTTACTAAGCGCACGATGTGCCTGACTATGGCAGGTCTCTGAGACGACATTTTTCTAAAATTACACATGAGAGAAACGCTTTTGTGTTAAATTCTTTACAAGCGTTATAATTAATTCGATATCTTTCGACGTTTTGGTTCTTATGAATACGTGTAAATTTTAAATACTATGAAATTTTGTGCACCGATTTCAATGAAACAAGATTCCATTCTTTTGGAATATATTTCAAGAAAATTTAATAAGTCACATATAAGCCCGTTAATGTATTTTGAATTCTTAGGCATCTTTAAAACTAACAATCACAAATTTTTTTCTAAAGTTTTTAAGATGCAAATTTTAGAGATATTTCTGAAAGGATTGAGAAACAATATTTGCATGGCCTCCAGACTATTTTGTTGACGAATTTCGGTTCTTTTCTCTGCTGTAAAAAGAAGCCCCTTCTGAAGTTGTGCCAGTACATCTCGAGAAAGTGCCTTTAGCTTTTATATAACGCTAAGACTCGCTCGAGTAATAAAAAAAAAATTAGAACTTAATTCATATTGAAAATGATATCTGAAAAAATAAAAAAAAATATTTATTTACCTTCTTAATTTAATTTAATTTCATTTTAAATTTTCAAACTTTAGAAATATTTTACTTATACAAAAATTATAAATAGTTTTCTTATCTTCCACCAACTGATTAAGAAACTATTTTGCTTTTACAGAGCTGAAAGTATTATTGTTTTATTTATAACAAATATATTTCTACATATCAAAAAAAAAAAAACCAAAAAAAAACAAATATTTTTATCAATTCGATTCTGCAGGTAGAGGATTTTCGACGACCATAAAACGATAATGAATTGCAGACGAATGTAAGAAAAATCAACTGCCCAACATAAAAACAAAATTTAGTCCAGTTTCGCTCTCTCAATTCTATTTGCATTCACTTATTATACTACTCATTAAAGACTAATTATTTTGTTAATTTTCAAAGGTGTATGGACTTGTGGAGACCTAACCTGTAAACCGAAATCTAGAGGCTGTCATATACAAATAAAAACCAGTGCGCAAAAGAAATTAGTTTTAACTCATAAATACCGATGCTTGCCTTTTGAAAAAAACGAGGAAAAGTATTTCGAAACGATGCTGCCCAAACAAAGAACTATTGATATCAGTGTATGGTCAGCTGCGGGAGCACCAAATGACTTCCAGATCGCAAGATATGATGGCGAGGGCACGGAAATCATTGATGCAGTAGTAGAAGTAAATGGACTGGAAGAGTATAAAAAACTTGCACAGGAAAAAAGACATCTAGTACGTTGAACAACCATTTTCTGTAATAATTTTCTTGATTATTGATATTTTTGCTTTTTTAAGGATATAACTCTTCACGAGATGCAACTTGATCGCTAAAATTTAGAAATATGAATGCCCACTCTTGCAAGCCAGGGGACATCAACTGTGCGTCAAACCGGTTTAATTTTTACTTTATCATAAAAAAGATTAACAAAAAATTGTATTCAAAATATTTCATTCAATCTAATTGAATCTAAAAAACCAGCTTTTGAAATAAAATTTCAAAAATAATTTTGAAATTAGCAGATTTAACTCAATGATATTCTTAAATTTCCTGTATAAAAACTCTACACAACTTGTGATATAAAAAAGTGTGCAAGAAAAGTGCGACGATTCAAGACAAAAATTGTTAGAATTCGAGATGGAAAAGTTCAAATCGAATGCCCATAAACAGTCCCCCCCCCCTCGGTTTTCCTAATTGTCGCCTCAATGCATCGCATGAATAGAAATAGAAAACATATCTTGAGTTCCAGTTCCAGTTCCAGTTCCTACTTGAAACAAAATATGGAAAATGGTTGACCCGCAAGGCAGTTTCTGAAACTTCTCGCTTGTTTTGATCGCAAAGATATCGCAACCTGGTTGATGTACTGTTCTATGCTTTTGGGCTCACCGAGTTAAAAGAAAATATTTTTTATTTTAAAATCAACTGATTCGCACCTAACAAGTTGGGGTTGATGTAGTTTTTTCTTATTATAAATCAATCGAGAACGCTGGCTGATCGGATATATAATTTTGTATTTTTTTTTTTTTAACACTTTATTCGTATGTTTTCGCTCACGATATCTTACGAACGAATTGAGCAGATTTGACCCGGTTTGCGGTAATCGACGTAGTTTGTGAGTAATTTGTGATATCGATCGAGTAGGCCTTTTCAAGTTTACAGGAATTGGCCAATATTCTGTAATGCTGCTAACATGGTTGGCTTCAACTTCGTGGCTTAAAAGTTACAATAATAACTCAAACAACACAAACACAGACATACCGCCAAGCACAAACGCACACAGACATATTGACACCCTGTCATTATTAGACAGGCACGTTTCCTTGGGACCCGGAAGTTTTCGACTTTCTGCAAACGCAGTAAAATTAATTGGACTTAAAAAAAATCTAGTTAAAATGCTTTACACATCTTATATATTCTTCAATGACTTAATTCTTTTTCTTTTATGTAACAATACTTCCATTGACCAGCCCTGGTTTTTGCTTTTTTTTATTTTGATTGATTAATTTTTAATGCCAATTTGATGATTCGTTAAGTCTAAAACAGTTTTGTTTAACAAAAAATCATAAACAGTTTGCAATTAACAATTTAAGCTTTTGTGAGCATTTTAAAAGGTGTTTTTATACAATTGGCAACAAATGTTCGCTAAACTGGCAACACTTTTTTGTCAGCTGTCAAATGATGTTTATGTTTAGTTTGGTTTAGCATTTCAATATGAGTAGACTGACTGAGGCCTGGAAAACGCTGCCACATTTAAGCATCGGCTCGCTTCTGTTTGATTGGGGTACATCAATAAACCAGACTACTGGATTTGGAATGATTGGAGTGTGTGTTATTCCACTGGTAGAATCCTGGGTCCTTTAGTTCATTCCTCACAAATCTGGCTCCGAATATATATGCTGGCATTGTCAGAGTTGCATTTATAGCTTCCTACGAAGGAAATTCAAACAGTCGTGGTATTGAAATATACGAACGATTTTCAAATACACATTTTTCAATCCCCCACAGGACTTTTAGAATTTGGCTAGAGGCTGAGGACTTTTAGATTAAATTGCATTCATTTTGTCTGCAGGATACTTTACGTTAACACACTTTTAACATATAAAAAAAAAAATATAGTTTTTGTGAAACGATATATTTTGAATACATAAACATAAGCTCCCCTACAACTATTCCAATCAAACTTAACTTGTTTGGTTTCAGTTTAATACGAATAGTCGTTTCGTTCAAGTGGCAGGCAGCAGATGTTTAACGTGCATTAAATGATTTGGAATGGGAGCATAACGACTGAATAGATGTGATGGATAAGAACTTATAAAATGTGCAGAGCAAACAATTTGGGTTTAAGCAAACACTCAGACAATAAATGCAATACAATTCGTACATCAGACACACAAATACACACGAACACATACAAACGTTCAGCTAATATTCATTTGGTTTCGTTATCATTTTTTTCACAATCACGCGTAAAGTTAGAAAGAAAAAATGAATTATTTACTTTGGGAAAAGTATAAAATTACACTCAATTGGCAAATGTGTTGAAAAAGTATTTATTTTGATTTACTTTTTCTCTTCTCTGTTGCAAACTATTTACAAATCACATTTCAAATATTGAAATAAACATGAAACAAAAGAACAGTAAAACAACTGAAGACGGTATTTTGCAATATTTTAAATGGTTGCAGTTACCAAACACTATATAAGATATATAAAAAAAGATTATTTATCTATTGTTCGAAAATACTAGAATTAAGAACACTGAGAGAAACAACAACTGTTTGAAAATGTGTCATATCTATTTTATTTATATTAAATTTTATTTTTTATCAAATTGCTTAGCGCAGACTATAAAACAGCTGCTTGATTGTATGTACCAGCATATTTCTCGTTACTTTTTAAGCGGGCGTTGCTAAAAAGGTTCACCCTTCGTTAAGAATAGCCTCTTTTTTACGTTTGATGGACAGATTTTGATATATTCTTTATTTTGCCCTTTAACTTGAGCGCACAATACATTCTTATTCTCGTATAAAATAAAGTACTTTTCTACAATTACTTATTTCAAAATGACAAAAAAAAGCACTTTTTCCCAAAAGCACTTTTTTCGAAAAGCACTTTTTTCCGAAAGTACTACTTTCAAAAATTACTTCTTTCAACAAGTACTCCTTTCGAAAAGCAATTTTTTCAAAGATTCTTTTTTCGAAAAGTATTTTTTTCAACAAGTATTTTTTTCGAAAAGTACAGTTTTGGAAAAGTACTTCTTTCGAAAAGTACTCCTTTCGAAAAGTACTTCTTTCAACAAGTACCTTTTTTCTAAGACTGCTTCTTTCAACAAGTACTTTTTTCGAAAAGCACTTTTTTCCGAAAGTACTACTTTCGAAAATTACTTCTTTCAACAAGTACTTCTTTCAACAAGCACTTTTTCGAAAAGTACTTCCTTCGAAAAGTACTTTTTTCAAAAAGCACTTCTTTCGAAATGTACTTTTTTCGAAGAGTACTTTTTTCAATAAGCACTTTTTTCGAAAAGTTCTTCTTTTAACAAGTACTTTTTTCGCAAAGTACTATTTTCGAAAAGTAATCTTTACGAAAAAACTTTTTCCGAAACCTACTATTTCCAAAACAAATCAATCTTTTTGCGAGAATAATTTTTCCGAAAAAAACTTTTTCCGAAAAGTACTTGTTTCAAAAGTAAAAACTTAACGAAAACAAATTTTTCTAAAAATTTATTTTTCCTAAAAAAACTTAATTTAGAAAAGAAGTGTATTTCGTAAAGAACTTTTTCCGGAAAGTAATATTTCTTAAAAAAAAAATTGCGAAAAAACATTTTACCAAATGCAATTTTGTTTTTAATAAATAAATTTTAATAGAATTCTTCCCGATAAGTACTTTATCCGAAAAAATATTTACCTAAAAAAATTTTTCGCAAAGTACTATTTCGTAAACAACGTACTTTCCGAAAAATTGGGTTTTTCGTAAAGAAATTCTTCCGATAGGTACTTTTTCGGAGAAGTACATTTTTGCGAAAACTTTTTCTGAAAAGAAAACTTGTTCTATTTCTAAAAAGAAATATTTTTCCAAAATAAAGTTCTTCAGAAAAAAGAATTTTACTAAAAGAATCATTTTAAAAAAATTTTTCCGAAAACTTTTTTCGCAAAATTTTTTCTAAAAAGTTCTATTTTCAGAAAAAAAAATTTTTTCGGAAAAGAAGCCTTTCAGAAAAAAAATTTTACGTGAAAAAAAATTGTTTTCTGAAGAAACATTTTTCCGAATGCATAGAAATTTTTCCGAATTAAAGCTTCTCTTTGGCAAAAATAACTTTCCCGATAAGTACTTTATACGAAAAAACAATGTTTTTCCGAAAAAGAGTTTTTGTAAAGAAATTTTGAGGATAAGTACTTTTTGGGAAAAGTACTTTTTAGAAAATCGCTTTTTCCGAAAAAATTTTTTTTTAACTTGTTTCGAAAAATACTATTTCCAAAAAAAATATATATCCAAAAGGAAGTTTTTCAGAAATACAATGTTTCACTTTTCCTAAAAAACTTTATTCGAAAATTAATTTTTCCTAAAACACATTTTTCTGAAAAGTTTTATTGAAAAAAAATATATTTTTAGGAAAAGATTTTTCCAGAAAAACACTTTTTATAAAAGCTGTTTTTTCCTAAAGTACTTTTACCGAAAAGTATTACATATTTAAAAAAAAAATATTTTTCCGAAAGAAACCTTTTCTTAAAAACAAAAAAATTCCGAAAGGGATTTTTTTTTCCTAAAGATACATATAAAAGATACATTTTGAAACTATGAAATTATTTAAAATTATAAATAATTCTTTATTGATTGATAATCGTGATTTTAATCTGTACATGGATAATTAAAAAATAAATAATTAAGAAAATAAATAATTAAAAAAATTTATTTGCATTATTTTTTATTTTACAAGACACAATTGGAGCAGTCTGAATTACAATTAACCGATTTGAAGCAACTTTACAATCGATGTTTTCTGAATTGCATAGGGAAAGGGTGTAGACATGCCAAACGTCTTAAACTGTGAAGTCGAGATGAGTGTACACTCAAAAAAATAAAAATAAAAAAAACTAATAAAATTTACTCAGCGCAAATAATTTCCAAATTCCCTTCTTCTTCGAACAGGTCTCGTATACTGACATATTATGAATAACAACTTTTAAGGCAACTATTTCATACAACCATATTATTTTCTCTCAGTGTACTTAATTCATGTTTGGATTGTATATCATCATATCACACATACACTTTTATTAGTGGACCGTTTGATTGATTGATTGATTGATTGATTGATGATATACAAAAATATCGTTTCATTCAAATTATGACGGGACGTACCTGCTTAATTTTAATCCAAAATATTATATGATGGGTTTTGGCGTTGTTGTTGTCTTATTATGCTGCAACTGCTGTTGCTTTTGACTGTCATGGCGAGCCAGTGATCTTTGTTGTAGTTGTTGTTGTTGTAGCGGTGATTTTATCCGATTTATTTAATTCGTTTGGATATTTATTTCCATTAATTTCATTACAAATTTTTTAAAGCCGTTTTAATATTGAATTTCAAATTTTATTTGTCTTTTTTTGCATTTTATTATTCATAACATTTTCTTTATTAAATTTAAGTTCCTGTTAAATACTTTATTTCATTACTTTTGCAAAAAAAAAATTAATCCTTTTATAGACGTTATTTTATTTATAAAGTATATTTTTGTTCAAGACGAGTTTTGCGTGTTTAGCTTTATTTTGTTTTTATTATTACTTTTGTTATTGTTATTGTTATTATACTGTTTTTGTTGTTGTGATCTATGGCCCAAAAATACCACACGGCGTATGAGTATTCCAGAATAGTTAACTCACGAATAATCAAAAAAAGATTATAAACCCGTGAACAGGGGTTATGGTGAACCCCTTTAAACTAATTTCCCTAAATAGTGAACAACACAGACCTCTACTGAGTGAACACAATTAAATTTTTTAGAAAAATTTGGAAAAAAAAATTTTGTTATATTTGAAAAAGTTCCTTTCCATAACGTGCCTTTTCCAATTAAGTAAACCCAATTTAAGAATAAAAAGTACTGAAAAGCTTTGCACTTCTCTCCCTCATAAATGGGAGTTTTGAAAAAGTATTCAAACATGTTTGTTTATCTTTTAGAGGAAGAAAATGCAAAAACAGTACCAAAATTAATTTTTACCCCTTTTTACCCTCTAAAAAGAACTTGTACCATATTAGTACCAAACACGCGTCAAACCATTTTTGAGCGTTATTTGAATCTTAAGTCTTTCTGTGCATGTTTATAAAATATAAGGAACCCTATTTTACCCTCTTTGGCCTCCTTTTAGAACCATCACAGTCGAATTTCCAAAAATTCCTTCTCAGTGTGCTACTGAGCGATGGTGAGTCAAAATGGTACTCTCAAATGAATGTGAACATTCAATTTATTATTGACAAAAAAAAAAATACTGAAAGGGGTACAATTTTAAACGAATTTTCCCAAAAAGTACCAGGTCACATTAAATAGTTAAGTTAAAACTGTTTCAGATGCAAAAAGACAATAACAAATTCCAAATTCCAAGGCCCAAGAGAAAGTTAACATCAATTTTATATATTCAAACTACACCGAAGAGCAGAACAGCTGTTTTCGAAGGCCGCTACACTTTCACTATCACGGCTCTTGTGTATTTTTAATTTATTGCCACTTGTTAGATGTCTTAAACGAAAGTGACAAAAGTTTCTATTTCTACCAATTTTATTATGAAAAAGTGTACGAGAGTTGCATCGAACTGATGGCAACACATTTTCGTTAAGCCTCTTGTAATTTTATGCGAACTCTTATAGACCCGAATAGTTGTTGGCGTTTTCTTTTCTGGAAAAGCTGTAACATTTTTCACTTCTTTTCTGAAAATTGACAGTTTGGAGGAGTTTTAAAACAGAAATAATTTTTTTAAGACATCTTGAAATAATTTCTAATAAATTCTGTATATTCAAATGACATGATGTAACCGTTTTCTATTAAAAAGTGTAAGAACTGTTGCGTTCTTTTTTAGAAAGGAAAATCCCATGTGATAAAAATATTAAATTATGAAATATTTTATTTTTTATTTCCTTGAATATTCGCGCGAAAGCTTAAAATTATTCAGAGTTGAACAAAAAAAACTTTTTTAAAAACGTTCGAGAACTGTTTCAAATCGATGTCAATACTCTTTTAATAAATTTCTGTGTTGTCGTTTGATTATTTTTCTTTATGTCCGGCTGTGCCGAATATTATATACCCTTCTCCAGCGTACGTCTGACGTTACATTTATTTTTAAGTAGCAATTTTCTTCTTCCTAAGTTATAAAATTGCTTTAGTTAGCAGAAAAAAAACAACGTTAGTTGCCTGTTTGGTTAGTTTTATGATTGAAAAACAAATCAATTTCCCACCCCTGGTAGCGAAATTTAATTTTTTTTATTCTTTCTTACCAATGCAAATCTAAATAAGGCATGAAATAGCTTAATTTAAGAAATATATAAGTTTTTTAACCATTTTATTTACTTTCATGTACCAACCCTGGATTCGAAATTTTGATTTCTTTTAAATTTTTGGTACCAAATTTATTCTTCCTGAATTATAAAGTAGTTCTGATTTGCAATAAAAAAAAAACAACGTCAGTTATCCTTTTGGTTACTTTTATGAACGAAAAATTGTCAATATCCCACCCCTGGAAACGAAGTTCAAATTTTTTTTTTAATTTTCATTTTACCAGGCATAAATAGTTTTATTTAAGAAAAATTTTAATTTTTTAAACATTTTGGTCACTGTCATGTACCATAAAATATTGCACTTTGCCAACCCTGGACTCGAAATTTTGATTTCTTTTAAATTTTTGGTACCAAATTTATTCTTCCTGAATTATAAAATAGTTCTGATTTGCAATAAAAAAACAACGTCAGTTGTCCTTTTGGTTACTTTTATGAACGAAAAATTATCAATATCCCACCCCTGGAAACGAAGTTCTAATTTTTTTAAATTTTCATTTTACCTGGCATAAAATAGTTTTATTTAAGAAAAATTTAAATTTTTTAAACATTTTGGTCACTGTCATGTACCATAAAATATTTCACTTTGCCAACCCTGGACTCGAAATTTTGATTTCTTTTAAAATTTTTGATACCAAATTTATTCTTCCTGAATTATAAAACAGTTTTAGTTAGCACTAAATAAACAACGTCAGTTGCCCTTTTGGTTACTTGTATGAATGAAAAAATATAGATAAATTTCCCACCTCTGGAAACGAAATTCTCATTCCTTAAAATTTTTTCTTACCAATGCAAGTCTTCCCGGTTTTATTTCAGAAAAAATTTAAATTTTTATACATTCTAGTTATTTCATGTACTACAAAATACTGAAAGTGCAACAAAAAACATTTAATTTCCCATCCCTGGAAAAAAATTTATTTTTCTTTTTGTTTTTAATAGCCAACTGAGGCTTCCCAAAGTATGAAACGGGTTCAATTTATAAACAAACAAAAAATAAATGGTTTTTTGTATTGATTTTGCGTCGCGAAACAGGTGTAAGTTTTCCAGCTCTGGAACCCTATTTTCTGAATTTCAATAGCACTCTATTTAAGTTCATTTTCAATCCATCAGTACAAGAACAAAGTCTCCAGCTCTTCTGAGGACTTGGGCAACCAATTTCGCGTACAGACAGGCGGACAGACAGACGGACATCGCTCAATCGACATCGCTATTCATAAGAAACCTAAATTTATATATTTTATAGAGTCCCATATTAATATCGAACAAATTACACATGGAATGGCAAACCCTATCACTTATTTGTGCAGGGTATAATAATATTTTTATAAAACAGCCGCTATTTCCATTTTATTTAGCCGGAAAGATTTACGGAAATAACTTTTAGCGAAATATAAATCCTAATCTTAATACTCATACATCACTCGAGCTCTTGTCTTGTTATTAAATTCGATTTGGAATATTTAAGCCTGAAAATATGCTTGTCATTTGTTTGTTACTTGTTAATTTCACATTTACAACAAATTTTATGCTGCTTTTCTGCTTTTCTACTTTCGCTTTCGCTCCACTTTCATTATTTTCGCTTTTGTTGTGCAAATTGCTTAAGTATTATAAGGCCCGTATACAAAACTTTAGTTGTGGTACAATAAATATATTTCAAAAAAAACACGAGTATGTGTGTGTGTGTGTGTGTGTATGTATGCTACCATACATACCCACACAACCACATGTATCTTTTATTTTATTCTATTTTATCTGTTTTTTTTCATTTTTTTTCTTTTTTCTTTGTTTTTGTTTTCATCAAAATAGATCTCATTTCATTTTAACACTCACATACACTCGCACTCATAGAAGAACACAAATACACTGACACATTTACCCAGCATGTAGGATATGCTATTTTTTTTTATGTGCCCACTATTTCTTTTTTACTTTTATTGATTTTTAACAAAACAACATTAAAAGCAGTCAAATTATTTAATAATAAATAAGTTGAGTGAAGAAATCTTTTTGCAAGTTGTCGAAATGTTGCTACAGGATAAACGCTCATATTTTAGTTAAAATTAGTATGAAATTATTAACAGAAAAATCACCTTTTTTTTGCAAAAAAAAAAAAAAACTCCATCACATCTGTTGTGTTAAATTTATAGGTTTTAGCCAGCCACAAATTTATTTTATTTACTTCAAATTATTTGTGGTTTTTATTGGCCGTAATTTGCAAAACTATAAAAATTAGTCACTTTATTTTTATAGGGAAAATCGCCAGCATACATTTCTTAATTTCAATATTTATCATTTATTTATTTGAAGGCTATTTTGTAGTAAAAATCATTTTCTTGCTACGCTTCGTAGTAGATGGTGTTTTTGCTTTGCTTTGTTCTCTGCTTTTAGCCTTAAATGAATCAAGGCTATTTAAAATATTGTTTTTAATATAATAAAACCTTTAAGCTTAACGGGATTTTTTTTTAAACTTTTAAGGTGTTTTAAAATGTGCTTAAACTTTCATTTTGTTCTTTTTTTTTTTTTTTTTGTTAATAAATATTTATACAGTTTTTAAATATCTTTTATCTTTTTCACAATTTATCATATTTTTCGCAAAGCATAATTTTTTGTTTTAATATTTCAAATCTTTTTTTTTCTTTCCCAGTTTTATAAAGTAAATAAACCGTTAAATGTTTATATGCTCTTTGCAAGTTCATCGAAAACTAATTTGAACAGCTTCGATTCCCTAAGAACAAAAAATAAATAAAATAGCAAAAAAAAAAATAAACGTACAAGAAAGAAACCTACGGGCACACTTACAAATGTATTTACACTTACACACACACACATACACACACACTCCTTTACACATGCCAACTATCTGAGCAAAAACTTGGCTAAGAAAATAGTAGCAAAATAGCCCACGAAAAATTCTCAATGGAAATTTTCAGTTGAAATTTTCCAATTGCAGAGACTTTAAAACTAAAAATACAAAATACTACCACAATAAGCAGCAGGCTTGCCAAATGACAGCGCAACTTCTCTTCCATGGACAACTCGTAAGAGAGAAGAGAACACAGAATTTAAAAGAGATTTCAAAGCAACAACAGCAAAAGAATTAAGTCGTTAACCGTAGTGGGCTTACATGAAGTTAATTAGGAAATTTATGTTATAAATTATTTTCCAGCACCTGAAAAAAACACACGTTTAGAGTGATTTTTTGAGAGGTATTTTGAAAAAGGAATAAAAAAAAATTGAATTTATAAATTTACATGAAATTTTCTTTATTAAAATTAAAATATCAATTCTGGTATATAAACACCACGGCTGGCTCGGACGTAGAATAACATGGAGGTCCAGGGACATTAGATCGCCCTATCGTGGAGGCCAAGTCACGAGTACGAAAAAAGAAGAAGTTTTAATTGTTCAATTGTGGCAGGAATTACTTCACATCTTGCATCGTCTTGTTGAAACTACAGCTGCTGCACATCACGCTTCTTCAATAGATGTCTCATTAGCGCCCATGATTGATGGTAACGCTCAAACCAGCATTCTCTTTAAAGAAGTACGGACCAAGCATGACGCCAGCAGCTCATAAAGCCAATCAAATTAGTCAGTTTTTCTGGATTTGACGGTGCGGTGAGGATTTAATAATCATTTCAAGTATGTAAGTTTTTTGCTGACATGTCCACTCAAGGAAAAGTTATTTGTAACTCTAAAAAAAAACCTCAATTCTCCTCTTTCGAACACAACCACGATTTTCCAAATTAATTTGCACAAGTCGGAAGTATTAATCAGGCCTCAGTCACTTTATTCATGATGAAACGGCGAACCAAACTAAACATGCGTCACAAGACAGCTGACAAAATGACAGCTAGTGTTGCCATCTAAAAGTTTCATTCAAGCAAAAGTTAGTTTTATCGTTAGAGATAAAACTATGCGGTATATGCGGTAATATGCAGTACGTATTTCAAGCAAAACCATAATTTTTCAAATTTACACGTCTTGAAAGTGTAGTTCACATTGAAATGGCGAAGCCAACCAAGTACGCACGAATTATGACACAGCTGACGAAATGACCGCTGGTGTTGCCAACTTAAAGTTTTAATACTCTATGATAAACGGCAAATCAGTCGGCCTCGCATAATTTGAAATTTTATTCACCTTATTCAGTTTGAAATGCCGAACCAAACTAAACATGCTTCACAAGACAGCTGACAAAATGTTGCCAACTTAAAGTTTTATATGTTTATCAACAATGCAAATTTGTCGGCCTTACGTCACTTAAAGTTTATTCACTTTACTCAAGTTGTAATGCCCAACACAAAAGCTGATGAAATGACCGCTAGTTAAAGAGTGTTGCCAGCTTAAAGTTGTATACTTCTGTGATAAACGGCAAATCTGTCATCGTTATAATACCTGATATCTTAAATTGTTTATAGGAGAATTAAGGGGACGTTTTATCTTTGAAATATTGGCAGCAACTAACAGATTTTGATTTCGACACCCTCTTCTTAGAGTTGCCACCTGTCATGTTATTCAATCCCAAAATGATGGACTTTGTTTTCATAATTCATGAATTAATATTTATTCTTAAATATTATATGTTAAATGTCTTAGGCTTAAACACAACCAAGTCCTTAAGCTTCAGCTTAGTTTTACGCGTTTAAAACTCGTCTATTTAAATTGTCTTTCTCTCTTTACTTTCGTGGCTGAACGAATAAATAAAAAAGAAATCTTAAACGCAAAAATGTATGAAAGCGAAGAGAAATCCTTCCAATGACAATGAAATTTTTCAATTTGAAATCTTAATTTATTGTGGCAAATTGAATACACATGAACACATGAACACACACACACACACACATTCAAACATACGTGCATATATTAAATTATTTTCATTGTTATACTTTTCATTTCATGTTTTTTAGCACAACGTTATGCTACTTAATGCAGGGTAGTATTTTTAAACACGCACTCACATCACATCGCACAAATGTAATATTACAATAGTAAAATGCTGTTGGTATGGGTGAGCAATTGTAACGGCATATGTATAGGTAAACGTAAGAAGCCAACATGTGTACCAACCAGCAGCCACTGTGAGTTAAACAACACATTTTGTGCTCTCTGAGAGAGTATTTGCAGTGTCATGTAAATATTTTTTTAATGCAAAAGCTGCAGAGAATATTTTTATTTTGTTTTAATATCCACATGTCATTGTTATTGTGCGTGGGAAATATGAAAGAAATAAGAAGCATGCGCGTGCAAGCTTCAGTTGGTATTCCTTTTTCTATATTCTCCAAAATACTTTTCGTAGGCTATTGTGATTGTTTATGTACGCCAGGAGTACACTCTTTTACAACGCTTTTAAACGGTTACTGTGACTGCTGGAAACGGTTTAAAATTCTTAAGGGTGGCAAAGTGTTTTTAGGAAAATTACTCTAGTCCAACAGCTGTTTGAGTTGTGAGTGATTTAGTCGTTATTTTGCTCAAATTTGAGTATCGAGTTTAAAGAGAGAAAGAGAGAAAAGTTTTTTTTTATTTTTTGAATAAAATATTTAACTAAAAGTATTTTTGTTTCGTGTTGATTTTTTTGTTTAATTGACCTTATCAGTTTATTATAATATTAATCAAGCTTGTGGTCGTTTTTAATTAACAGTTTTTAAAAAATTGTTCCGCTAGAATTATTTTTAAAATATCTTCGTCAATTTAACGAAGTGTAACGTTAATGTACAAAAATAAAGAGTAACCATTCAGGGTTAAATAAAAAGTAATATGTAAAATAAACGGTTTCTTTTTTTTAATAAGAACCCTTTTTGTAAAGGGATGACTCGCTCAAAAATATTTAGTTTCAATTTATAGTGAAATCCGAAATCCACCTGAAGTTCTGTAATTTAAAACCGACATTTGGTTTCCTACAGTAACAGAAAAGTCTTTTTAAAGTACTTCGATGAAGAAAATGTTGGGGAACTTGTAACATTTTTGAGATAATTAAGCATAAAAACACTTTAAAAAAAACCAAAATTTTTAAAAATCAATGTTTGGAAGAAATATAGTCCCCAACAGATCTCCACGTTTCAAGGTTCCCTGACTAATTCTGAGAACCCATCATTAGGTCTGTATATGTATTTGAGTACAAGTGTGTTTGTGTGTGTGTAAAAGTGACCCGCTTATAAATTCTTAAACAGCTGAATCGAATCGCATTAAACTTGCATCGCCCTGAATAGCGTTCTTGAGTTCTGTGAATTTTAACCGGTTCAAATCGGTAGATTCCAAAACATAAAAAAAAAGTTTTTTTTTTTGAAAGAGAAGCACGAAATCATTTATTTTCACAATAAAATATATTTCACTACCATTTTCATTATTAATTCGGCTATTTATGGTAGCGTATAAATTGACTTTAACTGTCTGATCTACGCTGGCACTCAATATCGTTCTGCCAATGGAATCAAAATTAAATTTTATTTGAAAAGTGTTTTTTTTTAATTTCGAAAGACATAATAAATACTCCAAAGCACTAGGGAAACTCGGCAATTACAAAACAGTGAACAGGGGTTATGGTGCACCCTTTATTTTAATTTCTCTAAATAGTGAACAACACAAACCTCTACTGAGTGGACACAATTTATTTTTTTGGAAAAATTTGCAAACAGCTAAGATTTTTCCGCAAAAAAAAAAAGGAATTATCATAAATAATTTTTGAAAAAGTTCCTTTCCATAACGTACCTTTTTCAATTAAGTAAACCTACTTTAAGAAAAAAAAAATACTAAAAAGCTTTGCACTTCTCTCCATTATAAATGGGAGCTTTGAAAAAGTGTTCAAACATGTTTGGATATCTTTTAGAAGAATAAAATGCAAAAAAGTGCAATAAAAGTACCAAAATTAGTTTTTACTCCTTTTTACCCTCTAAAAAGAACTTGTACCATATTAGTACCAAACACGCGTCAAACCATTTTTGAGCGTTATTTGAATCTTAAGTCTTTCTGTACAAGTTTATAAAATATAAGGAACCCTATTTTACCCTCTTTGGCCTCCTTTTAGAACCATCACAGTCGAATTTCCAAAAATTCCTTCTCAGTGTGCTACTGAGCGATGGTGAGTCAAAATGGTACTCTCAAATGAATGCGAACATTCAATTTATTATTGACAAAAAAAAAAAATACTGAAAGGGGTACAATTTTAAACGAATTTTCCCAAAAAGTACCAGGTCACATTAAATTGTTAATTTAAAACTGTTTCAGATGCAAAAAGACAATAACAAATTCCAGATTCCAAGGCCCAAGAGAATGTTACCATCAATTTTATATATTCAAACTACACCGAAGAGCAGAACAGCTGTTTTCGAAGGCCGCTACACTTTCACTATCACGGCTCTTGTGTATTTTTAATTTATTGCCACTTGTTACATGTCTTACACGAAAGTGACAAAAGTTTCTATTTCTACCAATTTTATTATGAAAAAGTATACGAACTGATGGCAACACATTTTCGTTAAGCCTCTTGTAATTTTATGCGAACGCTTATAGACCCGAATAATTGTTGGCGTTTTCTTTTCTGGAAAAGCTGTAACATTTTTCACTTCTTTTCTGAAAATTGACAGTTTGGAGGAGTTTTAAGACAGAAATAATTTTTTTAAGACATCTTGAAATAATTTCTAATAAATTCTGTATTTTCAAATGACATGATGTGACCGTTTTCTATTAAAAAGTGTAAGATATGTTGCATTCTTTTTTAGAAAGGAAAATCCCATGTGATAAAAATATTAAACTATGAAATATTTTATTTTTTATTTCCTTGAATATTCGCGCGAAAGCTTAAAATTATTCAGATGTTGAACGAAAAAACTTTTTTGAAATTTTAAAAACGTTTGAGAACTGTTTCAAATCGATGGCAACACTCTTTTATTAACACTCTGTGTTGCCGTTTGATTACTTTTCTTCAAGTCGACTTTCCAAGTCGAACTTTTTTGTTTTGAATTTTCTTAAGAACATTCAACAAATTGGAATGAATTAATTTTTTGTTTTAAATGAATTTGTGTTAACAGAACGATATCGAGTGATATTGTGGGCCAAATAGCGACTGTCTCCTTATTTTTGTTTGTCTTCCTAAACGAACATTTTCATTTTATTTACAAAAATAGTCTGTTAATTTAAATACTTATTTCATGTATCTACAGTTTTCGAGAAAAAGTAACACAATTTATGGCAAAAAGTTCTACTGTTCAGTTGAACATTTTCTATAGTTTGTAATTAAATATAATTTTTTTTATCTGATTTATGAGTTTCAAACAAAAAACTAAGTTTTTATCAAATCTTTACCAACACACTTGTTTCTGGTAAAAGTTTTATCGGAACTTAAGAAGACAACAAAAACAAACAAACTGCCATTGAAATCATTTAAATGTGGAAAATTGTGCTGCGAGTATTTAGAAAGTAGACGAAATTACAAGAGTCTTAAAATGTTCTCGTTTAGTAGTTAAGATTCTGCCGTCGCAAAGTAGGGAATATGGCACAAACATATGCCAAGTTGTTATTGTTGTTATTGTTATTGTTGTTTGTTACTCTTTTCTTGCATTCTACAATACCCTCTCCTTTTAAAACTTTCAACAAAAACACCAACAAAAACAAACAAGCAGCACTTATTAATAACGTTTGTTTCAGCAAATTGTTGTTGTTGGAAACAGTGTTCCAAGTGAATCTTTAATGTTCTGGCCAACAGCACTAAAGTAACTGGAATAACACATTCGTGTTATTTATAAAACTAAATCATAAAAAATATATAACAACAACTACTACAACACGTTGTTGTTTTGTTATACAATTATAGTTGCAGTTTAACATATTTTGAAGCACGCTTTTAGGCGCGACGTTAGCAAAGCAAGAGATTGGCAGTATGGCAGATGTGTAGGCAATGGGAGGGCAGAATTACAAACTGCTCACAACTAATAAAAATAGATGAAGGAAAATAAAAAACAACAAGAAGTTTTTGCAAAGAAAATAAAATTTTCTCAGCAGTTTTTTTTCTCATATTTTCGTTGGCTTGAAACCATTTAATTGAAATCATAAATCCTTAAGAAACATACATTTTGTACAAGTTGAGCCCGCGAAAACTGTGTTACCAGCAGGCGTGCAAGTAAATGGCGAGTGCCAACAAGAAATACAAAAACAATTTCATACAATTAGTCATGAGAAAAAGAACTACCACGTAAAGGTATTTGCCGTCAACAAAAACTTCTCGAATATAGTTAACGACGGCCAAAATTAAAGTCATAGCAGGCAACTGTGCAGGCTGGCGCAAGCAAAAATGAAGCAAATAAACTTTAAATAGTTCTTAAAGTTAAATCAAGAAATTCTCTCAGCCTTTTGCTTTATTAAAATCAGGGCGATGGTGTTCAGTTAGAAGAAAAATTAAAAATTGTTTTCAATTAATACCAGCACTCAGGAGATGACCCGTGCAATGTGCTGGAAGTTGGGAACATTAATTTTTCCTTTGATGCGTTCAGCGATTGACGGGTAAGTCTACAACAAATGTTAACTGCGTTAAGAAGCGTTTCGAATAAAAGATTCCTAATTTCATTAGAACTCAACCCATGGTAGTATCGATAAAACACATGCTACATGGCAATGACGCTTAAAGAAGTTAATGGAGTTGAGTCCCCATTGAGCTTCCTGGTCCGCTTTGGTGCGGAGTTATATTTCCTTTGCGCTCGGATATAAGTGGCATAAACAGCAAGAAGATCACATAATATAATGAACGTCTTACAACGCCTTAAAGAATCGAGTTACTTGAACGCTTCTGCTGATATATGAAAAATATGTTGTCTGTCTAAAATTTCCCTGCCTTTTTTATCAATCAAGAGCTTCTTATTCTCCAAAATGTTGGCCAGCCATACATACACATGAAGCAGCATGATCGAGCATACGTTGGTGCAGCATTCGATCTTGGTGGTATTAAAGTTGACCCTATAACTATGCAACCATTTTATCCAGTTCATCATGGAGTACAACAATCACATTTTGCCACATCGCGATGTGGCAAAAATAAATTTAGGGTTCTATGGGCGGTGGATAGTGGGCAGTGGGCGTGGCCAATTTTAATAAAACTTTATATTTTTCTTAATTTAGCTAACCAAAGGCTCAGAGCACTCCTTACATTTTTTGCCAAACATTGTATGAACAAATCCCACTGTGCATCGCCACGATCTCTTAATATTATCGAACTGCGGAGCAAAGAAACAGACGCAGAAACGAACATTAACTGCAAAACTAACATTTTTATATCGTTACCGGCTGACCGTCATTCACTTCGGTTTTTATAACTCTACCGAGTGACCATTTTTCATTTCAGTTTGCTTGCTCTTTTAATAAATAACGTTGCCTTTTACTTTCATTTTAAAAATTTCAAAATTTATATGCAACATCGTTAATGACAAAACTTTTTATGGTTGTGATATGTTAATTACTAAACCCGGAATTTGTGAATTTCTTTTAGTCAACGAGTTCCCAAAAGAAACACACAAAAAAGTTTTTTTAAATAAAGATTTTAGAAATATTTGAAATTTTGCTTTTGAGTGCATATAAATATCACTAACGCAAAGTGATTTACACACTTAAAGCTTTTTTATCTTTAATAATATAATTTTTTTAAGGCCACAAAATCACAAAAAATAAATATAAAGTTTTTTTGGTTGTAAAATTAAAAGTTAAAAATATATTTTAAAATAACCTCAAAACAATGTAAAGAAAAATGCAAGTGTCGGTCGCTCAATAAACGAAATATGGGCCACACAACTCGTATGCTTCTTCGTAATTGGGTTGATTATTTTTGTAAGGTTTATTTTCAACATGATACTTGGCTTTTCTTCAACAGCGTGATTCTTTAGTTATTTCAGACTTTATTAGGCGTGTAAAAATACTTGCACATAATGAGAAGACAAAAACGTGAAGTTTCAGTGAAGATAATCCTCACGCTGTTACGAACCACCATAAAATCAATGGAAATTAAGTGTTGCAAGCCATTTACACGCTGGCGTCATTTTCAGTGTTCCCTTCCTTTGGAATGTGACAAAAGGTTACGGAGAATGAAGAGCTGTCAATAGCAATAGTCTGAGTGAATTTTTTTTTCCAAATATCAATCAGATAAACATCAACGATATTTTCAATTACATAAGTGAGGCCAAATAAAAGCGTGAACTGTTTTTGCAACATCGCAAGTATCTTTTCAATATACGAGGACCTGTTCAATTATTTTGTTTCACTTGGTTGGAGTGTTTGAATAAAATTATATTAGGACCCAAATTTTGTGAAAAACTTTAAAAATTCATTATTAAAACAATAAAATATAGTTTCGAAATGTTTTAAATTTCTAATTGTCACTAATGCAAAGTGATTTACAAAATTAGAAGACAAAAAAAAACTGAATCTCTGCAAGCCAATTGAGAGACGACTACGTAATGAAAATCGTTCCTATGACGCGACTGGGTTTTGTCGTGCTGGTTACGTTAATACGTTTATGTGTCAAATAAAAATACAGAACAGCTGATATGATCAGCCACGCCCAGATTTCCGTTAGGAATGGGTTTGATTCCGTTTTTTTCATTCCATTCATAATTTTTTCCAATTAAATTAATTTGTTGAAAACTAATTTTATTATTGATAAAAAGTACGTTCAAATCTTTATTTTTAAGACAAAAAGTTAACAATTACGTTTATGTCATTGCAAACGATTTCATTTCAGAAAAAAAAAGTATTCGGTTTCGCTTTTCTTAAGAGCCAAACTACGGAATGAAATTCGTTGCCGAAGGGAATTGTAATCAGTGACATGACTGCATGAATTAAGAATTTTTCACTGCAACGAAAAGGTTGAATATTATAGCATTCATCATACCCAGCCTTCACTGTGCTTCATTAAAATTGTTCTAAAATTAGCTCTTTCAAGTTTAATAATTATAAAGAAATGAAATGCGTTACACAAACCAAAATAAATGGGCACATTTTACATTTCTAATAAGAAGCGTGGCCGTCAATTAACTAAAACCCAACATATAAATATATGTTGAGTCATTATTCTTAAAATAGGCTGTATTTTTTTTCATATAAAATTTTACATAAAATTTAATTAATAACTTGGAAATCGCAAAACAATTTTTAAGCTGGTTCCACTTAAATGTTTGATATACAAATTTTTTCATATCATTTTTTTTTTCTTTCTTGGCTTCTCACCGAGAAAAGCAGTTTCTTAAAAAAAAAAAATAAATAAAATAGATGAGGGGTAGATAAAAGCATGTGTAAACCCAGCATAAGTTAATCTAGTATGAGGAAACCCAGCATGCCTGCGGTGTGGTGATTTAGAACCATATAGTAGTGCTTCAGTTTCCTCGATGTCTTTGTATACAATATTTGAGATTTCGCGCCACTGTGCAGCCAAGTATTGATTTAATACCCAGACAAATCGGATATTTAAATTCGTTTGAATATCAAAATGAGTCTGTTAAAAATTGCTTTCGCTAACAAAATGTGTTTGCAAAAAAAATATTAAGTTTTCAGAGTTGCCATAATTGTTTTTTTTTCTTCTTATGTGTTAGATATAATAAATAATTATAAATACGTTTTCTTAATAATTAATAATTCGTAATATAATTTATATTATAGAACCTGCAATTAATGATATATCTCTTGATCTACTTAGTTGTCATGTTTAAGATTTAACAAGAAAATTAAAATCCTACAAAATCTTAATTGTAACTTAAAGTTTTCAATAATACTTAGAAGAAATTTTAGTTTTAACAAAATTTATATATAATTTTTTCTTATATAAAATTCCCAACAAATTATTTGAATGCACTTAAAGGTGTTAAAAAAGGATATATAAAAAGTGTACAAAAGTTTGGGTAAAACAAATGAAAAGATTTAAAAAAAATTTGTTTGATAAAAAGCAAACAAAAATGTTTAATTGTAAGTGTGAATGGGAAACAAAAAACTTGTGTCAAATAAAAAACAATTCATTGCAGTGGGTGGTAACGTTGGTTGAAGAGAGAGTTAGACAGAGGGGGAGAGAGAGTGTATGCATACACAATAATTACAAGAGAGAAAGATAGCTGGTGAGATAGTGTGTGAGAGTTAGAAGAGCGAGACACAGACAAAGTTGGTACAACGATCGAACTTACCCTCATACTCGTACTGTTGTTGTTGTTGTTGCTGTTGTGCACGTTGTTGGCCAGCAGACGATGTAGCAGGTGATGTCTGATGCTGTGCCAGCAGTTGTTTCGTTGATAGATCATCATCGTAGGAGCTAAAACTTCTTTGTTGTTGTATGGGATATTGATTGGAGGCAGTCAAGTGGCGACGAGCATTGTAAGTTGTTGGATCCATGGCATGGCCACCACTAATGGTGAGATTGCGTTGTATGGGCGGTGGCTTTTGATAGCCCTGAGATGAACTGGCGGAAGAGACAGAAGTTGACATGGTACCTGGTGTATGGGCCGTTGGCAGCTGGGCATTTAAAGCGGCTGCTGATGAGGACATTTGCCCAGAACTATAGGAATGTTGTGGCTGTGCTTGATGCAGCGCAGCTGAAGGTGACTGCTGTTGCTGTTGCTGCTGCTGGTGTTGCATATGATGTGGATGATGGGATTGCTGAGATTGGGAAAGTCTTTGTTGCTGGTGTTGTGGCGTATTGTACGTGGAAGATACAGCGTTAGGAGACATGTGTTGTTGAGAGCGCATGACATGTTGTTGACTGCTGGAATATTGTTGATGACGTTGTTGTTGCTGCTGTTGTTGTTGTTGGTATTGCAGCTGCTGCTGTTGTCTTTGGCTGGGATGCGCCAAGTGGGGATGTTGCTTCATTAAACCATCAATTTCTCCCTGAAAATTTCAACAAAAAAATTATTAATTTTTATTAATTCTGAATTTGTTTAGAATTGAACTCCAACCTGATATAATCTGGGATCTTCATCGGTGTGATAGTTTGCGCTTGTACCACCACCGGTTTGCCCTCTATATTGCGTTTGGTGTTGGTGCTGCTGTTGCTGTTGCATTTGCTGTGGCGTCATGGGCTGCATACGTTGCCGCTGTCCAGGACTTATCATATCCAGGCCGGCATCGTTTCCCATCATTCTTTGATTCGTTGTTTGTTCCTGCTGCGAATATTGTCTCTTCAACATGCTGCCTGAGCGCTGCAATGGCAAGTTTTCTTTTTCGGCCGCACTACGCGTTCTTTCGAGTTTTGGTCGTTTGTCAATTGTATCATGGACATCCACCACGGCTTGTTGGGAAATATCCTGCAGCAGAAGTAGAAAAAATGGAAGTGTTTGAGGGATAACAGATTTTAATCCACGAATATGCAAATAATTTTTTTTCTAAAATTTATTTAAATTTTGCCCTTCCAAATGTTTTAGAAAAAATGTTTTTAAACGAAAAATAAAATCAAATAGATTAAAAGAGGGATTATTAACAGAAATTTAGTTTTTAAGAACATATTAGTCACACTAACCCGAAGTGAATTACGAAATCAGAGCCTTAATTTAATACGTGGATATATTTTGTATATTGAAACTTTTTTGTATATTGAATTGTAAAGATTAAAAATTAATTTCAATTTAAGTAACATTTTGTTAGAAATAAATAACTTACGAATTAGTGGTTTTGAGTAGGAGTCTGAATTATAAAATCTGGTTTAATAATCAAAATTATCCTAAATTACAAATAATAAACTACAGATTTATGACTCAATATTTAGGTGTGATTAACAGAATGATAGTGGGCGGATTTCCAGCCTACTTGGGTCTTATAAGATCTGCTTGTATTGCTTGTGAAGGCAGAGATATACCAAACGAGTCGAAATGTGAGTTGATCCAGGAAAACAAAGAAGTAAAGAGAGAGAGAGAGAGAGAGAGAGAGAGAAACTGATAGAAGAGAGAGGAGTATGGCCCACAGTTGTTTTTATTGAAGAGATTGAGGATCTTATGTTTGGCTCCCAATAGCTCTGATAAACTGCTGCAGGATGCTCCTTCGAAGATTCCTACAAGTCAGGACGTAGGCAGAGTAGATGCGTATTGCACTCCTTCTCCTCCTCCTCTTCTTCATCCTACTCCTCTTTATTACAGGCAATGCAGTATTCGTTCCTAATGATTTCCTCCTCCTCCTTCTCTTCTTCCTCCGCCTTCTCTTCTTCCTCCTCCTTTTCATCGCCCTCTTCTTCCTCTTTATTGCAGGTAATGCAATAATCCCTTCGTTGAAGGGAATATTTGCTTAATGAATTCCTTCTTCCCTCCTCCTCCACCTGCTCCTCCTCTTCCTTCTTTCCCTCGTCATTGCAGCAAATGCGGTAATCTATTAAGGTACTAGATGCATAATACTACCCTCCTCCTCTTCTTCCTCCTTTTTCTCTTCATTGCAGGCAATACGGGCAAATGGGGGAAATAAGGGGAAAGCCCCTTTTTTGTATTAAAGTTGTTGTTTTATATTTTACAGCCCCACTTTAAAATGGCAAAAGCATTTATTTTTGTGCGTGACATGATTTGTAAGATATTGAAAAATCAACTGAACGAATTCTGTGAGATTGTGAAATTTTATATTGAAATTTAATATGAATTTTATATGAAATTATTTTGCCACTATTTTGGGTGCTGTTGACTGGAGTAGCAGAGCCCAAGACTGCGATAGGACTCGGATGCGACCCTGCACTGAACCATGAATATGATATGGGATTTTTCTGACCTGCCTTAAGCCAAGATTGTGTGAATTTTTGTCGGCTTGTGTCAATGACGAAAGCAATACCACTGGTCGCCTAACACAGCGACCAACGTCGTCATGTACTAAAAAGAGTAGAATAACGCACCCTCCTTCGTGGGTAACCATAAAGAAGATTTTCACCGGGAAGTTAAAAGTAAAAATAGCAACAACGAAATTATATTTCTCTGTCTCCTTAACACAATCCCCCACCCCCCTCCTTTCCCAGGTCGATCACAATGAACGGCCTATGTAGGGGTCATCCCGGAGTGATTTAAAATAAATTTCCCTTTTGTAAAAGCCAAAAATATAACGAAGGACAGCCTCTGACCGAGTTTCAGTGACATGAAAAGGAATCGTGTCTAACTCTTTGACGATTCGATATGGAATTACCCTCATGAAATTATATAATTTTTTAGCTTTCCAAACTGTTACATAATTTTGCGTTTAGGGTAAAACATCTGCTGCTAACAAACAATTAAGTTGCACTCCTGCTTTGTTGTACTTACGCTGCTGCCATCGGGTTCGTTGCGTCTTATAAAACCGTCTTGCTGCACCGCTCCCTTATTCATCCATTGGCCAGTCTTTGATAATAATTCTTGCTTCTTGCGACACAATATACACACCCAGATAACCTGTAAATGTATGCGAATATAAAAGAAAATATTATTACAAAATATATGCCAACTGATAAAACTTGTAAATAAATTTATGTATTAAACAAACTATTTAATTGGCAAAAGTTCAACGACACAAAGTGTACATAAGCCATTAAAATTATTCTATAGATTGTTAATATATCACCCATAAGTACATAATATATGAGGCCCCTCACATGTGGTGGCTATAAGGACTTGGGCTAAATGTTTGTTGTTGAGTTTCCGTTAAAAGCGAACAAAACAAAAATCTATTACGTTTCATTTAATTACAAAAACATTGAACAGGAAATGTTTGCCAACTACAACTGACCTGATAAAAGACGACAATTGATTTAAAAAAAAAAGAAAACCTGCACTTGTGTTTTAAGAGTCTAATTTCATCAAATGCAAATCGTTGACAATTTGCCAAAAAAAAAAAAGAATGGAAAATACGAGCCAGCCTATAAACAAATTTGTAATTTAGGGTGACAGTGAATAACGAATGAATATCAATTGGAAGCAGCAACTAATAAATTTCTAACTGGAAATAAAATTCATGTTGGAACCAAGACCTCAAATCATTCATGACTACCCACCAGGAAAACTATCTGCCACGCTGGCCAAGACAAGACCAAACGAAATCTTCATTTTTAAAATATTTTCCTCCATGTCGCACAATTTGAAACTTGTATTTCTATTTCATTTCATTTTCGTTTTCTTAAAGCAAAAATTATCAATTTCAAATTTTTGCATTTCTTATCTTGCGCTGCCTTGAAGGTTAATTGCAACATTAAATCACATTCTTCTCTATTTGCAATTCCATAACTGCTGCCAAGAAAATATAAAATTTTTTCTCTCTCATTTCCTCTCAGATAACAAATAAACAAACAAAAAAATGCACAAGAATTGAATCGAATATTAAATATTTAATGAATCCATCGGCGCTTCGATAGCAAATGACCTAAATTTTCCATGCAAGACTCCCACTCGAACAACTGCTGGCTAATTTTGAATACAGAAAAAAAAAAAACAATAGCAACACAAACATATCGGAATGTTGTCGAAGTAACCACATGGCATAAAAGGGAAGGGAAAAGGCCCTTAAAAAAATTAATAAGTACACCAAAAATAATAGTCCCTCTCGTTAATGGTGATGGCAAAATCAGATGGAAATTTTTAATTTCTTAACTCGCATAGTCTGATCGGATATTACTTTTACTTTGAAAACTTTGAAATATTTACTCGAATATAATTTATTCGATTAAAAATTTATTCGAATAAAATAGTTCGTATAAGAGATTTGAAATATATAAAATGAATATGTCTTATTGCAAAAAAGAAATATTGAAATAGAATCAATAAAGTTTTATTATTCGAATAAAAGTTAATCGTGCCATATTAATCGCATACAAGTTGTTTAACTGAAACTATCAATCCAATAAAAAAAATAATTTCGCTTATACAATTACTATTGTTATAGAAAACATTTAAGAAAAATTTACTTTGAAAAGATATACAAGTTTGATGCGAATAAAAATTAATCGAATAAAAAATTAATTACATATATAAATATATGAGTGTTAAAGAAAACACTTTAATTAAATTATTTAATAAGAAATTATTTTGTAAAAGCTATAAGCTTAATTCGAATACTAATTAATCGAATATAAGTTAATCGAATAAGAAACCAATTGCATATATGCAATTGTGATTGTTATAGAACACACTAATCGAATAAAATTTAATCGTGTCATATAAATGGCATACAAGTTGTTTAAATAATATCATCACTCATATAGAAAACTAATTTCGTTTATACAACTGCTATTGTTATAGAATAAAAGTTAATCGATTGTATGTTAATCGAATAAAAACCTATTACATATTAACGATCAGCTGACTTTTATTTTAACATGAAACTGCTAAAACTATTTCGATTCAATTTTCAATTGCGAATTTACAAAAAGGTGAAAATGATCGAACAAGAATGTATTCGCAATTTTTACACTGATAATAATTTTTACATCAATAACTATGTTCAACCAGATTAACTTGTAGTCGAATAATTTTTAGTCGAATAAAATCTGAAATATTTCTTAACGAAATTGATTTTTATTACATATTTTAATTAAAGCGTTTTCTATAACAGTCATAATTGTATATATGCAATTGGTTATTTATTCGAATAACTTTTATTCGATTGACTTTTATTCGAATTAACAATAACTTTTAAATCAATAACTTTGTTCAACCCGATTATATGAGCCAATATAATTGATCATATATTTATTCCATTAGCTAATATCCGATTAACTTGTAGTCGAATAAGTTTTTATTCGAATTATATATAAAATATTTGTTAACAAATTTGAGTTTTATTAAATAACTAAGTTAAAGTGTCTTCTATAATAATCACAATTGTATATATGCAATTGGTTTTTTATTCTATTAACTTTTATTCGATTATCTTTAATTCGATGAATATTTGTTCGAATTAAGCTTATAGTTTTTACAAAATAAATTTTTAATAAATAATTTACTTAATGTGTTTTCTTTAACAATCATATTTTTATATATGTAATTAATATTTTATTCGATTAATTTTTTATTCGCATCAAATTTGTATATCTTTTCAAAATAAATTTTTCTTAAATGTTTTTTTCAACAATAATAAATGTATGAAGGAATTCCGTTTTTTTATTGGATTGATAGTTTCAGTTAAACAACTTGTATGCGATTAACATGACACGATTAAGTTTTATTCGAATAATAAAACTTCATTGGTTCTATTTCAATATTTCTTTTTTTGAAATAAGACATATTTGTGTCATATTTTTCAAATACATTATACGAATTGTGTATTTAATCCATATAAGATTTGAAGATTTTATTCGAATAAAATCTTAATTGTTTATATTTTATTCGTTTAAGTACTTCATTCGCCTACAAGTAATTTTTCGTCCAAAATTACTATTCGATTATTTTGAATGCTTCTTTGGTACATATTATGCGAGCAGTAAGTAAAATTATTTTCTGTCATATTTTAAAGAAAAGCAAAATTTTTGTGATATCAAAAATATTTGTTATGAATCTTCTTTTTTTAAATGTATTTACACCTGAAGCGATGAAGCGGTAGTTGGTTGAAAAGCAGAAATTAATATAAAGGTTAAATTAATATAAAAGTTCACATATATTAAAATGATGAAAGTGTAGCGGCTTTCGAAAACAGCTGTTCTGCCCAGCTGTATAATGAAAACTTATAATGACTTTTGCTTGTGCTTTTGCTATATCTTTTTAAGATAAAACATTAAAATTTTGTTTAGCAATTTATAGATATATTGTTCTTCGACTCAGCCTCTCTGAAGGACGATGAGTTTGACGAATAGAATAATTATTTTGATTAATTTGATTAATTGTAAACAATTTGCACGCGTCGCTCTGGTATGACACGATTCATAAGGAAATTTCAAAGCAGTTTTAATAAAAAGCAACTGTCAGTTGTTAAATGGCTGCTCAAATAAACCAGTGATGCCAACTCAAAATTGTGACACCATAAAAAAACGCTCAGTAGCTGTTACTATCGAAGGTTCTCATGCCGCAGAACAGTCGATATATTCTTGAGCTTATTTTTTTAATTTAAAACAATTAAAAATAAAACAGAAATAGAGTCAACGAAACACTATTAAAAGCAAAGTTTAATACTAGAAAAAAAAGGATGATTTCTGACAAACAGAACAAAATGCGTGACCTATTTTTAGGTCACTTGGCGTCACAAAGTCTATTATTTAAGACAAATAATGTATGACACTAAAACTGCAGCAGCCACGTCTATAAATTTCTGGCTTTTTTACACACACAATTTATTTTCCCTCTTTTTTGTTTTTGCTTTTCAACGACCCAAATTCAACAACATGCCAACTTAAAGCAAAAACAATTTGTTTTGAAGGAAAAAAAATATAGAAACAAAAAAGAGCTTTAAAACTAAAAACTAAATTTTCAATAATTAGCCCAAAGCCATTAAGTCCAACTCTGCATGTGGCCCGTCATTTAAGGACCCAAAACTGTCAGCTCTTTTTGAAGCGCTAAAGCTTCCATTTACTTTTGCCCGCTTTCAGCAAATTCACTCATACACTCTTACCTTGTTGCTACGTAAAGTTACTTTCCCACCACATCGGGCACAGCATCTTGTATTACAATAGTGGCATATATGGCCAACACCATCGGCAAACTTTGTCTTGAGACAGATGTGGCAGGTTGCATCCAGCTCAACGCCGGCTTTTTTCTGCTGCTCTGAACGTTGTCGTATTTGCATTTCCAGCGAAATAACCTCGTCCTGTTTGCGCCTGTAAGTAGAGAAATAGAAACGAAAATCAAATAAATAAATAAACTTGTAAGCCGTTTTACAAAAGAAAAAGAAAAACTACTTGACAATGTGATGTGAAAGCCAGTTAAGGCTTAAAACAAACGAATGTGCCGAAATGGCAGAGATCAGCAGGAGTGACAGAAAAATCAATTTCACTCTTGATATTTTCGTGTGTGGGTTTGTGTTCCAAAGGGAGGCTTCAAACCTTTATTACTGCGCTTATACCACTCAAGCGAGTAACGGCTCAAAAAGCTGTTTGTGAACTTGTTTTTTAAATGTCTTCCCATTTCGATCGAATGTCAAGGGATTATTAAGCGTCGCCTGGTATTCCGAACGAGTCAGCCATATTTAAAAGAGAGAAAAAGCACAATTAGCATTTTTTGAAATTCTTTAATTTTAATTATGTGATGATTCTTTTTTCCCAAAATCTTGAAAAAAAAAAAATTCAAAGTGATCCATTGAGGGGTTTTAGCTAGTTGCTACGCTCATTTCACTGGGGCTAATGCAGACCATCAGGGAACTTTTACCCAAAATTTCTTAGAATAACTAAAGCGTTGTCAACCCGCAGCTTTTCGTGTCGGTCCTTGAAGTCTTGGCTCGACGGCATAAGAAATAAAATGCAAAATAATTTTTAATTCAATTTGTATAAAAAAGGTCCACCCGTTATCATAGAGAAACAATTCACCTTCACAGAGAGAGATAGATACATAATAAACAGGCGTCCAATTACAATTCAGCGAGGAAAGAAGAACATTCTCACGAGTACTGATAACGGGAATGCAGTGACTTACGAGAACTTTGTTATACCCTTGACAGAAAAGTGAAAGGGTTTCTCATTCCGTGTGTAATTTCTTCGATATTAATATGGGACCCCATAAAGTATATACATTCTGAATCCTTATGATTAGCGATGACGATTGAGCGATGTCCGTCTGTCCGTCTGTTTGTACGTGAAATCGATTTTCCCAAGCTCCCAGAAGAGCTATAAGCTTTGCTCTGGGACTAATGAATTGGAAATGAACTTAAAAAGAGTGGTATTGACATTCAGAAGTTTAGAATTCCAAAATACGGTTCCAGAGCTGGGAAGCTTACCCTTGAAATTTCCCTTCCAGGATTCGAAAATTAAAATTTTTATGCATAAACGTAACCAAATGCAACCGATGTTGTTTTTTTTTTTTTTTTTTTTTTTGCTAACTCAAGCTATTTTATAATTTAAAGAAATCTAAATTTCGAATCCAGGGTTGGATAAGTGCAATATTTTATGGTACATGAAAGTGAAAAAATGGTTAAAAATTTAAAGTTTTCTAAATAAAACTACTATATACTTCACAAAGAGTTGCATTGGCAATAAAAACAGAAAAAATAAAACTTCCCTTTCAGGGTTGGGAAAATGAAAGTTTTTTTTGGTACATACATATAATATATTAGAGCACAAGAAAGTGACCAAAATGGTTAAACATTTTCGATTTTTCTTAAATAAAACTATTTCATGCCTTATTAAGAGTTGGATTAGTAAAAAAAAAAAAATTATATTTAAACGGCACTTCCAGGAATGGGAAATTTAATTTTTTGTATACATAAAAGTAACCAAAAAGACAACTAACGTTGTTTTTTTTTACTGATTAAAAGTATTTTTAACTCAGAAAAAACAAAATCGGCATCAAAATCAAAAACAAACAAAACTTTGATTCCAGGGTTGGATAACCGCAATATTTTGCAGTACAAGAAAGTGACCAAAATGAGTACAAATTTTAAATGTTTCTTGAATAAAACTATTTCATGCCTCATTAAGAGGCATGTTAAGAGCAAATTAAAATTTCGTTTCCAGGGTTAAGAGCTTGAAGTAATTTTTATGCATAAAAGTAACCAAAAAAGCAGTGGACTTTTTTCTTTTTGGCTGGTTGAAACTATTTTATAATTCTTGAAGAAAAAACTTGGTATCAAATATATGAAAAAAAAACAAAATGTTTATTCCAGGGTTGGACAACTGCAATTTTTTATGGTACATAAAAGTGACCAGAATTTAGTTTTTCCTAAATTAAACCGATTTATACATCATGGAGATTTGCATTGGAAACAAAATTTTAAAAAATTAACATTTCCTTGCCAGGGATGGGAATTTAATTAGTAAAATTATTTTATTTTCTTTCATAACAGTAACGAAAAAGGCAACTGACGAATTTTTTTTTTTTTGTTAACCAAAACTATTTTATATCTTAGGAAGAACAAAATTGGTGTTTAAAATATCTGTAACCTCAGAGATACGTTAGTGAAGGGTATATAAGATTCGAAACAGCCAAATATAGCATTTTCTTTCTGCAGTATTAAACACACGACTGCGATATCTTGAATTCCGAGTTCGACTCCTCACTTACACTATGAAGTTGACTGCTCACCGCCACCGATATTTTCTCAGCGACTTTTGGTTACAAGCCGCAGGGCTTTTGAAGCAGACTTCACTTAATAAACGGGCAGAGAATTTTACAACACTCATTCAGAAAGTTCGTCTCAGAGCTCGTGCACATTCCCGAACATCGTTGTTAGAAGTGAGATGTTGCCAGATTGTTTAAGCGCTTTTTTTTGGAGAAAATTTATAAAATTTTTCAATTAAAATGTGTTTAAAAATTTTACATTCTTTTTTAGAAAAGAAATTGACATCACTTGCTAGCGAACATCATATCCACTGGCACCAGTGGTGGGTTGCTGAAAGCTAAGCCTGGAGAGTTTTTCAAATTACTATTGACCTTAGCTCTGTTGGAGTAACGAGAAGCCCTTGCTCCTAATTTTCTTCAACTAGACTGTGTGAGTGAGCCTACACTTTTAATTCTTTATTTTTTTTAATTAGGAATCATCAATATTGATGAACAATTTGATGCTGGAAAGTGTAACCCAGAAATACGTGTGCTCTATTTACATGTAAAATACAAGTCTTTCGAAGTATTTGCCTCCTTTTCTACTAGAACCAGCATGCACGGGATGGGTCCTAATTCCTAATCCTTAAATTGTACTTAAGGTGAAAGGCCTGTTCCCTTCCTTTTCTTTTTACTTTTGAAGCCTTTTTAAACATATTTTTCATGACTATGATTGCGATTAAGAATCAGAGAGTATATCTACATGAAAATATGTTCCAGTTATTGCACTTTTCATCCATAATGATGGACAATAAGATATTTGAAAGTGTACTACTGAAATAGACTTGTTCTCTACCTTTTCTTGTTACTTTTAACATTTTTTTCTCTATGCTCAAAACTAAAGAGCATAGAGCACATCTACACGAAAACATCTTTGAATTCGTATACTTTTCATCAATATTGGCGGACGATAAGATGTGCGAAAGTGTACTACAAGAACATTTGTGCCGTATTCTTACAACTTTTTTACACTTTTTTATTAGGTTAACCATTCACAGGATGACCCCTACGTTAGTAGAAAGTTGAGTTTAGAATAGGGGTTGAAGAGGGTGCGTGGCTGTGTTTTGAATATCGTAAATTGTACTTAACGTGGAAGACTTGTTCTCCTCCTTTTCTTGTCACTTTTGAAGGCTTTTTTTAATACTTTTCTCATGACTATGATTGAAATTAAGAACCACAGAGTATATCTACTCAAAAAGATCTTTCAATTAATGCACTTTTCATCAATAATGATGGACAATAAAGCACTCGAAAGTGTACCACATAAATACGTATGCCGGTTTTTTATATAAAATTTCCATTTATTCGTTACACGAGCTTTTCTGATCTCTTTTTTTTTTAGTGCAAGTATAAAGTTTAGTTTAGGTTAGGGGTTGAAGGGAGTCGTGACTGTGGTTTGAACTTTTTTATGTATTGAAAGTAGAGATTCTCTTGGTTTTCTTGTTACTTTTGAAGTCTTTTTCAAAAGTTTGTTTGGCTATAGTTCTTATAATTAAGAACCGTTGGGTATATCTACACTAAAAGATCTTCCAATTAATGCACAATGGGATGCTTAAAAGTGTACTACAAGAATAAAAAAAATATCTTTTTACACTTTTGTATTAAGACAAGCATTCATAGAGTGACCCCTACATTAGCAAGAAGTTGTGTTTTGAATAGGGGCTCATAAACTGCACTTTTCTTGTTACTTTTAAAAAATAGAAAAACAATTTATCTCATTATATGCTCAAAATTAAGAACCGTTGGGTATATCTACACAAAAATGTCTTCCGAATAATACACTTTCCATCCCTAATGATGGACAATGAGATGTTTGAAAGTGTACCACAGAAAACATGTCTGCCGTTTCAAATAACATAAAAGAGGTGCATTATTAACTCACCGCATTATTTCATTTTGTTGGTCTTCCTCTTGCTTTTGGCGACGCAGCACATTCTCGATTTGCATGCGTTCATGCGGTGTCAAATGTGACAAATCGGGCAAGTCATCCATCGTATCGGCTGAATACAATTCTTTATCGTTGGCGTATTCTTGAATTATGATGAATTAATTTTGTTTGTTTGTTTGTATTGTTGTGGAATAGTTTTGAGATCTTATGGCTCCCTTTGCTCTCTCGCTCTCTTTTGTTGGCTGTGCGTGTTGCTGACTCGAATGTAGTTTTTGCTTAATGTTGTCTCGGGTAGTGGCATTTATTAATTTCGCTTTTTAAATTTCTTGAAATTTTAATTTGCTCTTTGTGTTTTAGTAAAACGAAAATTTTCTTTTAGTTAATACGGCGGACAGGAATATGTGGTTTAAGGCTGAATCCTTTAAATTCAAACAATTAGGGGAGTTTGTTCAATCAGTTTGTATTTTAGGTCCTGCTTCTTGTAGGTTTTAGTTTTATTTTATAATTTTTAAGTTCGTTGATTAGTCGAGTGTGTGACTCGTTTTTATTTAATTTTGTAGGTGCTGCTCCTTTGGATTTTGTTGTTCTTAATTAGTTTTGTAATTTCTTGCAATTAAGTTGAATTAAGTTTAATGGAAGATTTTTGTTTTTTTTTCTTTCTTTAATATCTGATATTAAATTAATAATATTTGTTTTAAAGCTTTTTATTTCAATTATATTTAAGTAGTTAAATTAGTTTAAGTTGGTTTACATATTGAGTTGTGGCTTAAATATTTCTTTTATTATTACAAATTTTTTAAGATTTTTAGCTTTTCATTTAATTCGAATTCAGTTTAATCACAGACTAAATTTATGGAATTTGTTTTTGTATATCTTATTTTTGCTGCGTGGAGTTGTAAATAAGAGTTTTGTAGCACAATAATTTTGAAATAAAATTAATAATTCTTTTTTGTATTTTTTTTTTTTTTGTAAATTTATTCGTTGAAATTACTATTCAAGGGGTTTATTTTAATATTTACAAAAACTAAATTTTGCTTTGTAAGAAAAAACAAATTTAAATGGATTATTTGAATTGTTTCATGTTCGAATACGAGTGTCTTCAAGGCGTCTACGTTCCATTTATTTACTTTTAATTAATCATTTGCGTTTGTAACAAAGAATATTAAGGTCACTCCATGTCATTGGCTGCAAGTGTTGGCTATTTGTGTATCACTTTGTTTGTATCCCTTAACAGCAGTTCACTGCTTTGAGATCGGATCTGCAAAGAAAAGAAAGGAAAAATTCAATTTAATTAAATTAATTCTTGATAAAAATTGTTCAACATAAAACATTGAAAAGGATAAAGATGTTTTTAAAAATATCTCATATTAAGATATTTTCACACAGTGGCGCGTTAGCGTATGAAAAAAAAAGGAATGCTGATGTGGCCAACAGAATAGTAAAACAAAATATCACCTCCTGCTTACTTTTCTTAAGCACTTAAAAAATTCTGACTGCAATCGTCTAACCTTCAAGGAAAACCCTCACTAATTGGCAGGCCATTAGCTTAAAATTGTAATTAAATTTCACGGTTTCACAGTGGGATCATTCCATGTTAAATCCACCAAAAGTTACACACGATCCCTTTTGATTTCAATGACATCCCGTCAGAAGTCTTCTCACCTTCCATTTAATAAATTGAAAAATTAAAAAATAATGTTTAGCAAAATAAAGTCATTTTCAAAATTTCATTTTAAAAGAGAGTATAAAAAGATTTAATTTTTGGCAAAATGTAATATCTGCAAAGTTTTGCAATATAAAAAATTGGTTTAAACAAGGAAACTTTGTTTGCTGATTTTCTTAATAGTAAAGCAAAACAGATATTGATATTTTGAAGAATAAGTTTTTCAAACTTCCCGCTAGGAAAATTCAAAATTCGGTGTTACCCCGTGTTGCAAAAATCGGATTCTCATCACATCTGCACGTTTTGAGGTACTAAAAAGCTTCCCTAACTAATTCTGAAAGCCCGTCTGTCTGTATGCCCGTATACATAAGTGTGTGTGTGTATGTGTTTGTGTATGTGTGTGAGTAAGTATGTAACCCGTTGATACGTTTTGAACAGCTGAACCGAATCAAACCAAACTGATGACGTTCAGGAAAAAAATTTTCATCTTAAAAATCCAGTGGCTTTAAACCGATTCCAACTGATGCATTTTAAGACATCCGAAGAAACTTAGAAAGAACTATTTTTTAGTGTTTTTGCAATTTGCAGCAGCTTCAATGATCGATTCCACAAATTAATCAGCTCTGGGCATTTCAGAATTACGGCGATAACCGCTAACCGGCTTAAAGCGGTTAATCCGTTCGATTAATAACGTGAAAGAAAAAATTCCAAATAAGTGTTATTTTTTAATTCCACAATTATATATCTAATCAGTTACCGTTCTCGATTCTTTTTTTTTAGTAATAGAAAAAAGGTCTGTCGTAAATTTATATGGCCCGTAGAAATCGTCGTATTGCAAAACAACCATTTTGCAAAATCATATTTTTTAATAACTTTTCAGCAGTTTCCCCGATCGAATCCACAAATAAATCAGTTCTCTAAGAATGGCTCCGATTTTCGAAAAACGGTTTAAGATCGGTTAATCCTTTCGTGAGATATCGTGAAGAGGAAAATTCGAAAAAATTTATTAATTTGGAGAAACCCCAAAATTTTATATATGATCAGATAGTATTCCCGATTCTGTTATAGTGCGTTTTAGCTCGAAGACCTCAAAAGTATAGAATAGCCCAACTAGCAGGGAGCGAATAACGGCATTCGATAACGATCAAAGTTTGTATAAAAATTATATTGAAATATCGAATGCGCTAATTCAAATTCAATTTGAAAACTAAAATCCTTCAAATTGCCAAAATCTTTAAATAACAGTTGGCTCCGTTACTAACAAAAAATATCAGCCAAAACGCATTCCTTAAATTTTTCAAAAATTTCAAAACTTTGCAGTTATTACATTTAGCCAAAAATCAAACTCTATTGTTTTACATTTCGCAGCCCCAAATATAAATTTTAATATATATTAAATGGTTTCCGAGATATTGGAAAAAGTAACCTAAAAAATTCCACAAATTTGATATATTAAATTTTATCAGCCAAAAACAAGTTGAAAATAACACACACATACACACTCTCCACGTGTGAATAGCATTATTTCGCGTCATGTGCAAGATTCTCACAAGAGCATGTGTGTAGGTACATCGATGACACGGCACAAGAGTACAAACCAACAAGCAAACAATTTACATACGAACTGTAGAAATAAAATAACAAGTTGACGGCAAAGAATTTGTCGCCACAGTGTTGCATTGCAGTTTATTTATTATTAATAAATAAAAATGAAAAATATATTTAAACTTGTGCAATCTTTTCAACACTTCGCCAAACAGGTCAGTTACCCAACTGTATTCTTGTGGCAGTCCGTGTACCATTTTAAAGAATTGTTCACACTTGTCAAATATTTGCCCCAAAAAGCGTAACGACTCATGCAGTCCAAGCATACCCGATATTTATCACTTGTAAGATTTCTTGTGCATTTTTTAATGCGCAGTTTTTTTTTCAGTTTATTACAGTGATTTTTTCAACATTTTGCAGATTTTTCCAAGGAATTATCATTTTTATCCACATCACAGGTATTTGAAAAAAATGGCAACACTGGTTAGAAAAAAAAAAACAAAAAGTTGTCAACAGTGAATATATACAGAAATATGAGCGGAGCACCAGCAAAAAATACAAATATGACTGAATAATTGGCCTCTCGTATCGGACTTATTCATTCAAAAGCACCATGGGGCGTATGAGCTAAATTTCAAGCGATTTGTACCATCAACTTTTCGTCGAGTTGACCACGAAAAAAAGGTACATACACATTTGCAACAATTTTTATTATAAGAAATTTTTAGCCATTCCGGACTATGATCAAACATTTTATTCGAATAATATTATTCGATTAATATTATTCGAATAATATTTTTTGAATAATATTAATACATTTTTTCATTAACTTACTATATGGAGACAAACTTTTAATTAATTGTGGAGCAGAATGATTTTATTCGTTTCAATTTACCCCAAATAATTTTATTCGAATAATATTATCCGACTAATATTATTAATATCAATATATATATTTTTTTTAGAAACTATTGAGACGATTTTTTTAATATGTTATGGAGTAAGAAAATTGTGTTCAATTAATTTTGTTTCAAGAATTTTATTCGAATAATAATACTCGAATAACATTAATAGTCTTAACATATTCTTATGATAAACTGTTTGGACTAACTTTAAATGAGCTATAGATTATTCGAATAATATCATTGATATTCATATATTTGTTATAATCTATTGGGACTAGCTTTTGATAAATTATTAAGTAGACGAGTTTTATTCGATTAATTTATTATAATTATTTTTTTTTCTAATAACATTATGCAAATAATAATAAAACTATGCTCTTATTATAAGACTCATTTTATTATTGAGACTCATTTCTAATAAGCTATGGAGTAAAACAATTATTCGATTAATTTAGTTTGAACAGTCTTATTCGAATATGATATTCGAATAATATTATTAATACTCGTATACTTTATTATAAGTTATGGAGACTCACTTTCATATAATAGTATTTCAATAGTTCAATTATTCGAATAATGCTATTTGATTGATATAAAAGGAATACGAATAATATTATTATTCGAGCAATCGAGCTGATACAATTTCTTTTTAGAACACCAATGCATGAATAATTTTAACCGAATAATATTTATATTATTCGAATCATATTAATTGAATACTTTCATTCGGATAATGCTAATTGCACAATACTATTTGAATAATAATATTAATCAATCAATGATAACATTAATAAAGTACTATTATTCGAATAATAAATATCAAAAAAGTTTTAATCCAATTATATTAGAGAATTTTTTTGTGTAATTTGAACAATGTTATTCGAATTATTATAAGCGAATAACAAAACTGAATTTATTTTGATCAAATAATATTATTGGAATAATTGGGGAGATACAATTCCTTTTGAACAAAACAAGTACCTTAATAATTTTATTCGAATCATATTAATGGAAAACTATTATTTAAACAAAATTATTCGAATAATATTATTCGAGAAGCAATGTGTGAAAGTTATCAACTAAATAATATTACTCGAATAATAAAAAGAATATATTGTTAATCGAAAAATATTATGTGAATAATATTAATGGAACAGCATTATTCGAATAATATTAGTCCAATAATATTATTCGCATTAAATTATTTGATTTTAATAACCAAAATCGAATAATTTTAATCGAATAATAATATTAAAATTATATATTTTGAATAGCATTTTTGGAATAAAAGAGTTTATGTATTATTAATTGAATATTATTCATAAAACAGTATTACTAATACAATATTATTCGAATAATATTAGTCCCATAGTATTATTCGGAATAATATTAATTAAATAATTTGATTTACATAATTAAAATAGAAGAATAATATTAAAATGATATATTTTGAATAACATAATTCGAATAAAAGGGTTCATGTATTATTAATCGAATATTACTAATGAAACAGTATTATTAGTACAATATTATTCGAATAATATTTTTAGAATAATATTTACCGAAATGTATTATTAGAATAAAACTAATCGAATAATTTTATTCGCAAAATATTAATCAAAATTGATCAATATTAATTGAATAGTATTAATCGAATAATATTATTAGATTACATTTAATTCAGTCACATTAATCGAATAATATTTTTCTAATTATAATTAGCGAATGATGAGACTCGATTGATATTAATCAGATAATGCTATTCGAATAATATAATTCGAATAGTATTAACGGAAATGTATTTTTAGAATACTATTAATCGAATAATGCTATTCGCAAAATATTAATCAAAATCGAATAATATTAATCGTATTATATTCTCATAGTGTTAATCGAATAATATTATTAGATTAATTTCAATTCAATCACATTAATCGAATAATATTTTTCTATTTATAATTAACGAATGATGAGACTGGATTGATATTAATCGGATAATATTATTCGAACAATATCATTCGAATATTATTTTAAAAATAATATTTACGGAAATTTATTATTAGAATCATATTAATCGAATAATATTATTCGCAAAATATTAATCAAAATCGAATAATATTAATCGAATGGTATTAATCGAATAATTCAATTACATTAATCTAATTAAATATTTTTCTAATTATAATGAATGAATGATGAAACGCGATTGATATTAATCAAATAGTATTATTCGAATAATATTCGAATAATATTTTTGCAATAATATTTGCGGAAATGTAGTATTAGAATAAAACTAATCGAATAATGTTATTCGCAAAATATTAATCAAAATTGAACACTTTTAATTGAATAGTATTAATCGAATAATATTGTTAGATCAAATTTAATTCAGCCACATTAATCGAATAATATTTTCCTAATTATAATTAGCGAATGATGAGACTCTACTGATATTAATGGGATAATATTATTCGAATAATTTAATTGAAATAAGTTTCTTTTGAAAAAACGGGTATTTGAATAATTTTATTCAGAAACTTTTACGAACAATTTGTTTGGCATAAATGAAAATGAGATTTTTATTATAAAAAGTTTTGTGTTTTTTTTTTAAACTTGTGACAATTTTTACTTGTGAAATAGCGTTCATAATCATCCGACATACTATATTCCAATATATTGGCTGACAGTTTCGTTGAAGTGTAAGTTTCTATTCAAAGCAATTTGAAAGCGTCGATCTCGTATATGGATATTTTTTAAAATATATTTTGTATTCTTCTGTAGATTAGCTCAAGTAAACTAGTTCAACTGAAATACATCAAGAGATTACAATACACTGGAGTATTGTTCCAGCATATCATAAATATCGATTGACTTATTAAAGCAAAGAAGCCTGCATGAGATTACAAGCGACTTATTTGCAAACGATAAAACAAACAACAACAAGAAACTTGAAATGCATTCAGTTGGGAAAACGCTTTGACATCGACATGAAATCTGTTATAAATTAAACTCGAATAATAACATGAATTATGGTAGTTTTCAAGAGCTTCAAATGGGTGTATTTTTGGAACGTTATGTCGCTGGAGTGCTAAAGAAGTTTATTTTAATAATTATAATCTTATTTCTTTAAGCGTATTCGCTGGCAGCATTTTCAGTATTTGAAATAGGTCACAGCCGGTGGTGTTAATGATGGCATGAGTTTTCACTTAAAAACGTACTTAAAAATTTAAATTAAAAATATTCTTCTATGAGCAACTCATTAATAATTAAGTGCCATTTTAATAGAAACAAAAAGAAAAAAAGAAGCAGTAAAACCATATAAAAGAAAGCCTCAAAATCACATGTTTAATATTTATATGTCAAACAGCCAATTTCCATTACAAAAAATTAGTGAATTTCCCTCTCAGGAATTTTAACTCACCACACTTGCACTCTCAAACTTTCTCAAAATGAGGACAAGAACCTAAAAGCACTACATAATGAGAGTACGAAAAAATTTATTTCTCTCAAACTCTTCAACTGCAGAGTGGAATTGAAACAGATGCTTAACAGGTTTTTTTCTTTGTTTTACTTGTTTTTATTAACAGTTGATAAGAGTAACCCAAATGTAGTGGTGAGTTTTCGGAGCTCCATACAACAGCTGTATTCGCACTCAGCCAATGATACCAGAGGTATTTATGATTGTGTGTAACATGAATCAAGGATAATTGAAAAGAACAATAAACGATACACAACAAATGATGACAGTGAAGTTAAAATTATTCATTACAAATGATACAAGTGAAAAAAAAGAATGCATGGGGTTAAATAGAACAGAAATACACACTCAAAGTTGTAGAACTAGAGGAATAAATTATTCAAACTGTAGTAAAAGGAAATGAAGAATAAATACCACTCGTGCATGTGACTACAAATACTACTGACTGGTCTTGTACAATTATAACAAATCGTAGACTTGTATTATTCGCCATTGCCATTGCGAACAGAAGTTCAGAAAATTAGAAAAGGCAGAAAAAAAAATGTTGCACTTCAATGGTTTATATAGTTAAGCAAAATAACAGCGTGGAATATGTGCCACTTGTGGGCGATATTTTAATTGACCTTTTAAAAACTGGCACAATGATATATTCCCTGTTGTTGTTTCACATAAAATGGTTATTTCTTATGTGTACTTGTCGTGCGAGATCCATTTCATATGGGTATGCTTGGAGCCTTATCTTTTTTAATGCATCTCAACTTTTCAACAAGAATTCACTACAAGAGCTTCGATACAACAAATACTTTGGGAATGTTTGGCAAATCTTATTTATTGACAAGTTTTTTACAGAGCGAACAAATGAAATAAAATAATATATTAAAATACGGGTTATGCGTGACTATTTGAATGCAATTTTCTTGAGCAGAATCTACCGATTTTTGTTACATCAAAACAATAGGCTTTCTCAAGGTCCTCAAAATAGTCGTTTGTTTCGAATACGAACTCTTCGTTCAACTAAAACCCATTATCGCCAAGTCATTTTTGAAGGTTTAGAATAATAAAATAATCACAGCGGAATAAATCTGGAGACTATAAATGTTTCTTAGCAGGGTCAGAGCTTAAGGAATGACCCCTACATGGTCATCACGACCATAAGACCAGATTGGAAAAATATCTACTAAATCTAAATATCTTTCAGTGACTCGTTGCAGCCTGGAGGCCACAAGATCTGCCCATTCGTATTCATATTTAATGATAATTGTTTTTTCGGCTAATAAGCGAAATCTGTACATCTAGTCCAGCCTCTTTCAAATTTTCTTATTACTTCGAAATAATAGCTTTTCTATTGGCTCTCGAAATAACCGAGTAGCATGTTTGTGAGTAATCAATACGGCAACACAGGCAGCATGAGGAGCTATTTTTGTATGGAAAAAGTGAGCCAGAAACCCCACAAACATACTACTTAGCTGTTTGACCCAATCGTCTTACCAAACCAGTTAATTCTTAAGGTTTGGAAAATTATGGTAGTCGCAGGGGGATACATCTAGAGACAACATATATTTCAAAGGACTAACACTCACAGCATGACCCCTGAATAGACAGTGCCTTGTGACCGATTTTGCCAGGACTGACAGTGACCGCCGTGGATTTTCAATCTTGAGAGCTGATTTCGGGAATTAATCGGTAGAGCCATTTGAAAGTATTTACAAAGAAAGAACTATTCAAAATCTATATTTAAATATATTATATTTGGGGGAGGCGTCTGGAATGCCACAAGTTTAGTTTGATTCGGTTAAGTCGCTCAAATGTTATAAGCGAGTCACTTACTTAACCACACACATACACATTCAAAAGTGATGACGGGCACTCAGAATTTGCCCGAGAAGCTTCTTATAGGAACTCAAAACATAAAGATCTAGATCTAATAAAAACTGGAATTTTTAAAAACGCTGTAAAACCAATAACTTGCCGGTTTTTCGAAAAATTTTAATTGTCCCAGCGGGAAGTGAAATATTATGATTCAGCAAATATTGGACGAGATAATCATAGCCAGTATTGGTTTCTTAATACATTACGTGTGTGTGTGTGTGTGTGTGTATGCCCGGCAAATGCAACGATATAAAAACAAAACTGATCGTGTTTTGTATTTTTCACCATAAAGTTCATCTCAAATATATCTTCATAAAAATTAATGAAAATAATCCAGAAATTATTACAACTGTAGAAGCTAAAGAAAGTTTATAAAATAACCTTTCACAATATTAAATAGACTTTATTGTAAAATATTTATTGGATGTGGTAAATAGATAAACTTTTACCATTTAAAAACACTCATTTAGAAAATTTCCATAAAATTATGAGGTCACTGGCTTTTGCCAACCCCGTGAAAGGACAGTGCACTTCAGCATAAAAAAATATTATATTTTACAAAAAAAAGGTACTCAAAGAGTAAATTTAGTTTGTATTTTAAATTGTAACGTTTAGAATTATTTTCAGCGATTTGGCAACCAAAATGTGATTTCTAAGCCAACAAAATCTTCATGTATTTATTTGAAGTTTTATTGCGAGAAATCATTTCAAACGAGTCACCAGTTTTTATGGAAAAGCAAAAATGAAACAAATTAAAGACTTTAAAATGTTTCAATTGAGTTTTTTTAAAGGCGAAGTAAATAAATTTCAATAGGGTGAGATATGATGTCTTTTGAAAGTATTAAAACAAACACTTTCATAAGAAATAGTTTTAAACAAATTTCAAAAAATATTATGATAAAAATAAGAAAAATAATAATAATAATAATAATAATAATAATAATAATAATAATAATAATAATAATAATAACAATAATAATAATAATAATAATTTTTTTTTTTTTTTTTTTTTTTTTTTTGCGGATAAGGTGGGAAAAGGCTTTATGCCTTCACGATGGCCGTCGCCAATCGTGATATGTCGGATTCGCCATTGGCATACCGACCAAAAACCCGCCTTCTTTCCTCGTCTGGGAACAAATCCACCCCGGAACCGCGTCAGCATTACTTCGGGGTGGTCCCATTTTCGGCATTAGGCCGTATTCTCCGTTGTCCTGCGTCCAGGTTCCGCATTGGCAAAGGTAGCCCTCTCCACATTGATCACATCATCCAGATCTATCTTCTTAGCCCGTAGGATCCGTTCGCAGTAGTTAGCCACGGCGTTCCAGTGGGTCTGATCAGTGGTCATCTTTTCTATCAAGTTCTCGGCAGTGAATTGGCCTACTTGTTCCTTCAGCGTTTCTCGTTCGGTCGCCCAGCGCGTACAGGCAAAGAACGTATGCTCCGCATCGTCAGCAACCTCTGTGCCCTCATACACACAAAAGACCGTGTTGCATTTGCCCATTCTGTGAAGATATTTGCGGAAGTAACCGTGGCCAGATAGCAGCTGGGTTAGGTAATAATTTAGCTCGCCACATTTCCTGTTTATCCATCTGCTAATGTCCGGGATAAGTCTTGCCGTCCATCTTCCACACGTTGCCACGTTCCACTGTCTGTTCCACTCAAAAATAGTACTTTCTCTCGCGTTCTCTGATGGTCCTGAATAGTTCGATTTCATCTCCCATATTCGCTTGCGCTCCAGTGCCAGTAGATCTATGGGGATCATGCTGGCTATTACCAACACAGCGGGCCCTGATACCGTACGATATGCGGATGATACCCGAAGTGCGGCTGTCCTCTGCGCGGCCAGCAGACTCTTAGCCCTCTGCTTCACTTTTAGCGTGTCAGCCCATACTTCACATCCGTAGAGAAGTATGCTGTTGTTTACCTCCATAAGAAGCCTGCGTTTGCTGGAAATTGGTCCTCCAGTGTTCGCCATTAGTCTGCTAAGCTGTGCCGTTACTTTCGCTGCCTTCGTCGTTGCTTGTTTCAGCTGCTCCGCGTATGTGAGCTTTGAATCCAGCCGAACGCCCAGATACTCGATGTATGCTTTCGTGCGTATAACCTCATCCTCTATCCTCATGTTCACCTCTGTTGGTATTTGGCGTGTAGTGAGCAGCAGAAGCTCCGTCTTCTGCATTGCTAGCTGTAGTCCGTGCTCGTTTAACCATGTCCTGGCTCTGATCATGACTTGTCTGAGTCTGCGTTCTGCTTCACTCACATCTCTTGCCGTGATGACTGCGGCTATGTCGTCCGCATAGCCAACTAGAAATGCATCTGGTGGCATTTCAATGCGCAGTATCTCGTCGTATGTAATGTTCCATAAGTCCGGGCCCAATATGGAGCCTTGTGCCGCTCCCGACGTCACGTTGACTCTTCGTATCCCATTGCTTGTGTTGTAGATAAGCACTCTTTCCTTAAGGTAATCATTTATTACTCTTCTAAGGTACTGTGGTATGGCGAATTTCTGGCCCAAGGCATGCATGACATCGCACCATCTCAGGCTGTTAAAGGCGTTCTTAACGTCCAGTGTCGCCAACAGAACTACTGGCCTACTGTAGTGGTTCCTTCGCTGTGTAGTATAAACGGTGTCAGTTACTTCTCGTAGGGCTCCTATAGTCGATCTTCCGGAGCGAAAGCCATGCTGTCGATCCGAAAGTCCTCCATTTAATTGGAGGCTCCTTTGCAAGCGTGGCTTTATCAGCTTCTCGTAAAGCTTTCCTGCCGTGTCGAGCATGCACAGGGGCCTATACGAAGATGGCGACGTTGTATCCCCTTTGCCCTTGTCTATCAGTACCAGCCGTTGCCTTTTCCACACTCTAGGAAACGTACCCTCTCTCAGGCAGCTATTATACATTCTGAGGAGTATTTCAGGGCGTTTGCTCGCGATTTCCTTCATTACTTCCGCTGGTACTCCATCAGGGCCGGGAGCCTTATTATTTTTAAGGCTTGACGCTGCAATTTGAAGTTCCTCTATTGTGAATTCGGTGACTTGGTCATCGCCGCTGAAGGTCTCTTCACTGCGGATTTCGTGGGTTGGGAACAGAGTTGTCACAATGTTTTTCATTGTTTCCTCATTCATTTCTGTCAGAGGCCCTCTTTTGCCCAGTTTCCGCATGACAACTTTATAGCCCAGCCCCCAGGGGTTCTGGTTGATGTCGGCTCTCAATTCCTCCCATAACCTGCGCTTGTTGTCCGCAATGGCTTTCCGAAGAGCAGTTCGAGAGTTTTTATACGCTTGCTCCTCCGCGTTCGCAGTTCCATGTCGTTTTGCTCTTGTGTACCGGCGCCTGCACCGTAGGCAATTAGCCCTTAGCTCAGCAATTTCCTCGCTCCACCAGTATACTGCTCTTCTGTTTGGTCCAGTTCCATTAACCCTTGGCATCGCTTTGTTACAGCAGTGTCGAATCTCGTTCATAACACGATTCACTATCGTCGCTGCACTTCCTGTTATGTTTTCGGCATCCAGTCTGCGGTTTATTTCCTCAGTTAGCAAGATCTTGTTCAGTTTTCCTACGTTCCACCTGCACGCACGCGTTCTTTGTCGTCCAATGTTCCTTGTACCCGCGGTTTCCAAGGTATAGAAGATGTATTGGTGATCACTACCCGTATATTCCTCCAGTACTTGCCAGTTCAGGATCCTGTTTAGGATGCCCTCCGATACAAGTGTTATATCGGGTATGGTTCCATCACATCCCGGGCGTCTAAATGTTGGGGTATTTCCAACATTTGCAATGACGAGGCCGGTTCTTGCCGCCATATCAAGAATTCTTCTGCCTCTGGAGTTCGTTGAAGGCATACCCCACTCCATCGCCTTCGCGTTGAAGTCGCCGGCAACGATGAATTTGCCACCAATGGTCACTATTCTGTCCTCCAATTCGCCGAGCTTCCTTTCAAAATCCCTGATGGCATCACTTGGTGTGAGATAGCAACTAATAACAGTAATATCGTCGAGCTGTACCCATACAAAACATTCCCCTTTGCCATGACCGCTGCGATGGGGTCTGGTCATCGATGGTAGCCATATTGCCGCCGTTGCCGTTTCGTCCTCATTCCAGTATCCGTTCAAGATTTCGCCGTATTGTTCGCTTATGATGGCTACGTCCACTTTCAATTCCATGGCCATCTGTGGTAACAGATCGTTCGCAGTTTTTCCCCTATGCATATTGAGTTGTAATATTCTCATCGCGTTTGTGGTTTACCGTTGGGACATTTCTTCGATCCGGGTAGGTGATCTAGCGATAATAATAATAATAATAATAATAATAATAATAACAATAATAATAAGAAAAATAATAATAATAATAATAATAATAATAATAATAATAATAACAATAATAATAATATTAATAGCAACAATAAAAAACTTATAGTAATAAAAGTTACAACAATTTAAAAATAATAATAAAAAAGAGGCTTCTGATCACACTTCTGTTATTTTCTTTTGAATAACAGTATTAGAAATTGAAACAAACAAAAACCTTACGGCCGTTATCACAACTTTCCTTTAAAAGTACCTGCTTGTAAAAAGCTAAAGAGAGAAAAAGAGTTGCTGGAAATTATTTTTAATTGTTACAACTTCCCAATAAAATAATATATAATCTTCTCTGCTGTACAAGACCAGACAGAAGTCACTACTTTCAGACTACCCTTCACAGTGCACTTTGACTAAGTCCCCATTCTAACACATCAGTTTTGCCTCATCAAGTCTTTAGTTTTTAGGAGAAACGGAACAAGAGAATGCAAAGAGGTACAAACCTGGTCGTACCATCAAACTTAAGACAATTTCTGGAAGAAAAACAATTGTGATGGAAAAAATTTGAGAAAGCATAGAATATTGAAAGCGAAAGAAAATGAAATTGATGAAATAAAATGTTCGTGTATAAACGTAAATGCAGGGTGAAAAGAGAATTAAAGAAAAGCTGATGAAGTAAACTTGACGTGTTTGGAAGGGGTCAAAGCATTCCTAAAAAGAAATATATTTATTTTGCTCCTAAAAGTATGCTATAAAATTTACTCTGCACCTCTCTTAGGCTCCTTTTTAGCACACTTTGACTTTAAAATTCTAATGAAGGGAGAGAATTGTTTTTGCTCCTAGAAGTATGTTATAAAATTTGCTCTATGTCCTTCATATTTGTGACAGCAATCCCCACCTTTAGGCTCCTTTTTAGCACACTTTGATTTTACAATTCTAATAAAGAGTTTTTGCTCATAAAAGTATGCTACTCTATGTCCTTCATATATGTGACAACAATCGCTACTTTTAGGCTTCTTTTTTACACACTCTGACTTTACAATTCTCATGAAGAGAAGAAATTGTTTTTGCTCCTAAAAATATGCTATAAAATTAACTTTATGCTTTTCATGCTTGTGAGAGCAATCGCTACTTTTAGGCAAATTTTTAGCGCACTTTGACCTTGCAATTCTAATGAAGAGAAACAATTGTTTTGATCCTAAAATTATGCTGTAAAATTGATCCTATTTCTTGCACATCTGCAGAGAATAATCGCTACTTTTAAGATCCTTTTTAGCACACTTTAACTTTACAATTCTAATGAAGAGAAAGAATTGATTTTACTCCTAAGAATATGCTATAAAATTTACTATATGCCTCTCATATTCATGTGCTTATGGCAGCTTCATTGTTATAGACTTTTCGTTTAAATTATAAGCACGTTCATCCACCTTTTAAATAATCCCGCACTTCGTGCTAAAGTAACGTTTTATTTATGGAAAACTGTTGATCCTTCATATAAAATTTTACTTTCAATTTACTAACAAATTATTTTTATATCTTTTTGTTTTTAGTTTACATTATTATATATCGTGGTGAATGCAATAGGCTGTATGTCAAAAAAAATTGAATTTAGTTTCATTGTAGCGTTGTAAGCAAAATGGGGGCTCCTACAACTGCAATTTATCTTTTGCCGTTCAGGCAATCAAAAGAGAGCTTTTGCGTGCTAAAACAAAGAATTTTTCTCAGTAATATTCAGTTTTTTGTCTTTCCTGCAAAAGTATGATTTAGTGACATACAACATATTGCATTCACCACGACGATATATTGAACAATTCCTGAGTTAAAAGAAAAATGTTCGCTTCAGAAGAACTTGTTTCCAGCGAAAGTGATTTCCGAAATAGTCGACTACTTTTACAAATTCCCAGAACTATTTTTCGAAATAAATTATTTTCTGTTGAAATCACTTATTGTGGCAGCCATGAATCACGTACTCATATAAAAAGCGTTTCCCACACGCTCATCTATTTTTATAAATTAAATTATTTTTAGCAAATTTTTAGTATGATTTTTATAAATAAACAAGACGGCAGTAACTTGGATTTTGTTTATATCCTTTTGATCAATGACTTTCGCTGTCTTTTGAAAAATTAGCAGAGTATTAACTTTCACATATTTATGAGATAAAGCGTTTGCACACATACGCACCTATACACACACACACATACACACACTCATTCATTCAGTTATATGTATCTCATTTCAAGTAAATGCGTGCATGTGTTTCGCATTTCCTCACTCATTGAAATTGACGTTGTCCTCCGCCAACATGTGGGTGTCATGTATTACAAAATGAATTATAATTAAATACAATCATGACATCATTCGCATCAAAAGTTCGTATAAAGAATTATCAATATTTTTTTGCTAGTAATTTTTCAAAAGATGACAACAAAAGGCAATAAATTCGGACGTGGGTGTAAGTGAAGCAGAAGTAGCAGCAGCAGCAGCAAAACCAACATCAACAACGGAAAACACAATTCGTTTTGTGTTTGTGGGCTGGTTTTAAAGTAAAAGATATAGAAAATATTTCATGGATATATTGGAGCATTAAATGGACACCGAGGAGCCAATTAGAAACCAAAAAAAAAAATTATTTGCCTAAACGGCTCCAAGCGAACTCAATCGCTGCTAAGAAAATTAACGACTTCGATAAGTTCTTTGGGATATAATTGATTTCAAAAGTATTTTTAATAGAAAAATTGTTATTCGTTTCTTAACAGAGAAATCTAACAAATTACTACGCCGCACAGTGGCTCGTTTAGATTTTTTTCCATTACAAAAGTCATAGTTTTTGAAATTATAAAAATATTTAAAAATATGAAATAAATTTTGAAAGAAAATACTTCCGCTTTCGAAACAGTGATTTATAAACGTTTTAAAAACCATATAAAATTGGGGTGAAGTTTTAAAGAAATTTCGTTGTAAATTTTACATGTTTAAGTCTTATAAAATATTTTATTTTTATTAAAAGTTTTATATTTTTAAAATATCTTTGGCAATAAGAGATATCATATGGCGGATTGTCTTCGGAAAACATTCAAATCAGAAATTTGTTTTAAATATTAAAACAAATTTTTAAGATAAATTTGGTAACCAGGTCTGTCCAAAAATATTTGATGTATAAAAAAAATATGCTGCACCATTGTTGTGGTACAGTTTAAACCATTTTGCTATCCATTAATTTCAAAAAGTTTTACGGAATTTAATAAAATTTTTTATGTGATTATGCACAATATAAAAAAGTTGTTCGTATAATAGATGTGATGAAATTTGCTGGAGAAGTAACGCATTAGGGGATGACCCCTGCACAGGTAGGGCATTGTGACGGAACTAGAAAGAAGGGGATTAGAATGTTTACTTCGCCGGTAAAGTTTTCCGCTACAGGTACCGTCGAAACTCCTTTTTTTTTTGCCAAAACTTTTATGTAAATCAGATAAACAACAGCTTCCTCAAAATTTTTCTACATTCTCTGTTCTCCTAGTCTAAAGAAGACTGCTTCGGATTATTATTTTTCTAGTTTAAAAGAACTTTGAAAGTAGTAATTAAAATAAGGTTTTTAAGGATGTCACCAGCCCTTTAGGATTAAACTGTGATGAAAATATTACATCTGGTAACACTTATTAGCACATGATGTGGAAGAACATAATCTGCCATAAAGTGGAAGGACACAGTTCCACTTGCTGAGAATGACGACAACTTGATTGATTAGGAGAATTCCTAATCTCTCTTCAATGCTTTTCTGTAGAATGGCTACAGCTTTCTGTTCGACGGCACATGGGCTGCAGATTAACAGTGACAGTCGATTATGGCAGAAGGGCACGATGAGTGTAACGAATACAGCAATTATTTTGTTTAAAAACTTCAACAGTCTGCACGCATTTCTCTGGTGTGTGACGATTCATAATGAAACTTCAAAGCAAAAACTAAGCAAAAAGCAAATGTCAGCTGTTAAATGGGCGTTCAAATAAAGCAGTGTTGCCAACTCAAAGTGGCGACACTCTAAAAAAAACAAGCTGATATATATTTTTATTTTATTTAATTTTTTTTTTCAAATAAAATTTAACATTTTAAGTTTAACGCCTTTTTCTTGGTTTTAGTGCTTTTCCCAATTTAACAGTTGACTACACTGACGACAATAATTAACACAACCATGCACTGCTGGAGATCAGAAAAAATCGCCACAATATTTAGGACAGAAAGCGGAGTCGAACGCGGGTTGACTACTTCAGACAACAGCAGAAATCGTCAGCATTTTTTGAAGTGTAAAAAATTTATTGTACAATATCATAAAATATTTAGTTGTGCCATTAATTTTATAAAATAATAAATTTCTTCGTACATCCAGTTAAAAGTTTTACCCAAAATTATTAACAAGTTTGAGCTCTTTAAAAGGATTTTTTTATTTTTATTTCAGTAAAACGAAACCGTCAGATGTCTTTAAGTAGCTGCTGTATTTCTTCCAATAACATCCACTGGAAACTTGTTCATTCATAACTTGTTGTTGTTTCTTATTCAGCCAACATCGCTACTGATAATGATTTTTCTAATAATGGCGTTGGCAAATCCTGTACAGTTATTTATTCACACACACACACACACACACACACAAGATTGCGTCATAGTTTAAGTCAACAGAAATGGTTGGAGATAAGAAGAACAAAATGATACCAAATCAATGCAGAGATGAGCAAATGAATGGTTATTTCGATGTCGTTGTACATGTTGGAGATTTGTAAAAATAAAAATGAATAAAAAAACAAAAGTTAATCAAATACAAACAGATAATAACAACAACAACGACGCAACGAATAAGTTGTAGACTAAAAGCTAAATAACCACTATTGAGAAGAAGCAAAAGCCAACTCTCGTATTGATGTAGACATGAACGAACATGTCGTTTTCACCAACAAACTCTGAGACCGCAAAACAAAATGTCATTGTCGTTGATTAGAAAAATTTTTATCATAAAAAGTAATAAATAAATAAAAATAACAGAAAAAAACATAAGAAAATATATAAAATGAAGAGTTGCTGAAAGGAAATATTTAAATTAAAGGCGTGGCCCTAAAGCGTATCAATTCAGTGTAACAGTAAATAAGAATAAAGTAAATAAGAAAAAAGTAAATAAGAAAAAGTAAATAAGAACAGCAGGCAGAATAAAAAACTTAATGAGTTTACAATAGGTTTCCGTTGCATTCACTTACTACTTGTAAAGGGTGGCCCAAAATGGCCGTGAAAATTGGAGTTCATTGAAACTTTTTAGGACACAATTTTCGAATTTGCAGTCTTAGCAAAAACAGTCTTAATGGAGAGCATTTTTAATTTCCATATTTGATTAAATTTTAACGGACAAATTATTTCAAAAGGGTGGCCCAAAACTATCGTAAAAGTTAGAGTTCATTGAAATTGTTTCTTTAGGTTACAATTTTCGAATTTGTAGCCTTTTAATAGAGAGTATTTTCGATTTCCATATTTAATATAATTTTATGGGACAAATTATTTTAAAAGAGTGGTCCAAAATGAACGTAAAAATTAGAGTTCATTCAAAATTTATTTAGGACACAATTTTCGAATGTGTAGCCTTTTCAAAAACAGTCTTTTAATGAAGTGTATTTTTAATTTCCATATTTAATTAACTTTTGCCGGACAAGTTATATAAAAAGGGTGGCCCAAAATGACCGTAAAAATGAGAAGTTCATTGAAATTTTTTTTAGGACACACTTTGCGCATTTGTAGCCTTTTCAAAAACAGTCTTTTGATGGAAAGTATTTTTAATTTCCATTTTTAATTCAATTTTGATAGACATATTATTCGAAAAGGGTGGTCCAAACTGATCGTTTCCTATTTAGGAATCAACTATTGAATTGTTTGACTTTTAAAAAACAGTATTTGACTAGAGAATATTTTTCAATGCAGAAAGGCATGATAAATATTCCAAAGCCCAACAAAATGTCAACATAATTTTAAAATATTCAACTTATATAGCAGAGCAGAACAGCTGTTTTCAAAATCCGCTACACTTTCATCATCAACACTCAAGGGTATTTCCTTATTTATTCCCAGTTGTTAGTTGGCTAAATTGAGTGTGATAATAGTTTCTATTTTTATCGACTTCATTATGCAAGAGAATACTAGAAGTCTATCGAATTATTAAGTTTTAATTTTGTTATGAAAAAGTTATCAGGCGTTTGGTTACGCTTTTATAGTTTTTTTTAGTAGATGTTTTTGGGCTTATTAATAAAAACTTTTCCTTTTAAGTAGACCCAGCAGAAATTGACTGGAGTTGTGGAAATCAGTGGACCTAAAAAGTAGCAGACTAGACGACAATCACTCTACCTTTAGACTCCTCTGCAGTGCACCTTATCGAAGTTCCCTTTCACACACATCAGTTTTGACTCATGAAGTCTTTAGTTTTTTAGGCGAAAAGGGACAAGAGAATGCAGAGAGGTACAAACGTGACTGTACCATCATATTTTGGAAGAAAAGCAATTGTAATTAAATGAAATTTGAAAAAGGATAGAAAATTGAAAAAGAAATAAAATAAAGTTGATGAAATAAAATGTTCGTGTATGAAAAACTTGTTGATTAAACCTGACGTGTTTGAAATGGGACTAAACTATTCTAAAAAAGAAAAATATTTCTTTTTCCTCCGAAATATATGCTATAAAATTTAATATTGTGACAACAATCACTACTTTTAGGCTCCTTTTTAGTACACTTTGACTTGACAATTCTAATGAAGAGATATAGTTGTTTAATCTCCTAAAAGTATGCTACAAAATTTACTTTAGGCTTTTTTAGTACACTTTGACTCTACAATTGTAATGAAGAGAAATATTTGTTTTTTGTCCTAAAAGTATGCTATGGAGATATACTTATTTTTGCTCCTAAATGTATGCTATAAAATTTACCCTGTGGTTCTTTTATTTGTGGCGACAATCACCACTTTTAGGCTCCGTTTTAGTACACTTTGACTTAATAATTCTAATGAGGAGAAATGATTGCTTTTACGCCTAATAGTATACTATAAAATTAACTATATGTCCTTCATATTTTTAACAGCAATCACTACTTTTAGGCACCTTTTTAATACACTTTGACTTCACAATTCTAATAAAGAGAAATAATTGTTATCGCTCCTAAAGTATGCTTTGAAATTTACTATATGCCTCTCAGATTTGTGCAGTTAGGTAACTCCATTAGCAGCGACTGTTTTTTTTAATTTTAAGCACGTTCATCCACCCTTTAACTTATCGCTCACTTCAGCTTTAAGTAACATTTTGATTATGAAAAACTTTTCATCCCACTTTACTTAACTTGAAGTAAATCTTATAAATATGCAAGTGACTTCGTTTATTTTGAACCACCCTATTGTTCCATACACATGCATGTAATTGGCAATAACAAAAACAGTAAGAAACCGAACGATGCGAGTATCAACAAAACTAATTAACTTGCTGACTAACACATTAAAGTGGGGCCACTCGCTAACACCTCCACAAAACAGTTCATTGAGACTTTTGCAATTTGCATAAATGCTTTTAATTAATCGAAAATGAAACAATAAGAAACAACAAAAAAAAAACTGAAAAAGAGAATAAGAAACGCATAGACATTGAAAGAAGAACAAAATTATACTTTTTGTTTTATCCACAACAGGTCTTCCGTGATTAATTTCAATTTATTGATAGAGGCAGCGGTGGAGGGCATTAACTGGAGACACAAAACCTTTCAAATCGCAGTGCTGGGGCCATAAAATTAAATGTCATTGACTGTGGGATATCAGCAAAAAATAATTTGTGACGTCTGTGTGCATAATTTTCCAATATAATCGAAGACTTAAAAGTTTTATTAACAACAAAAACTACGTCATTAATTTTGAGCTGCAAATTTTGATGAATTAAAGGATGTGCATTTTAATTGTCCTGTACATGATGTTTTTAATAAGACCCAAAATAAATAAAAAAAACTATGAGCAATTTAAGGATCTCAATACGCTAAATGTAAGTTCACTTTGAGTTTTACTTTCTATCAAGTAGAAATTTTTTAGGGCGTGACTAATAATTGCGACCGTCTTAATCAGGTGGTAAAGAAAATATATATTCGAATAAACGAGTAACTCAGAAATGATTTTTTCGATTTAAGCAAATCGGAATCAGAAATATGCGATATAATAAAATTTTTTTAATTGATAATTTTTAATATAAATTTTTTGTTTTGAATTATTTCAGGGTTATTTCAAAATCAGTGGCGAAAAATATATATTTTGAATGTGAAATTTAATATTTTATTTTGCCTTTAAGAAAATTCGAAAATATTAAAAAAGCAACGTTTTTTTTTAAGTCACGGAAGTGGCAGATGAAGCATTGATTCGATTCCCTATTAACATCAAGCCCTATTCCAGTGTAGGTCGCATAAAAGTGGCATGAATTTAAGAGCTACGGAATATTTACTTTAAGAAAACGGAAATAAAAAGTTACAATTAAATTTTAAAACAATTCTTTTTATCGAGTGAAGAGTTGTTAAAATGCCTTCGCCCTTACAGAGACCGCTGCCAGCTGCGTCAAGTTGTGTTTCCACTAAAACAAACCCTCCTCCTTTTCTGGTGTTTGCCTTCACGGAACTGCTTTCGGCATTCGTGTGTGAAGGCCCAGCAACAACGTCCCGAAAAAGGACTCCCATGTCTGGGCCCGATTAGAAAAAAAAAATGAACCCGAACACAAGTATTATTGTGAAGAAAAAAAACGTTGGTATGAAAAATAGGGCCCAAAGCGCTCACCTCTTTTTTCACATTTTTGTTTTAAGAACATTTCAAATTTTATTGGTAACAAAATTTATATCTTATTTTGGGAGTTTTTTGTGCTTCGAAAGCGTTTAAAAATACTTGCACTTTATGAAAAGATAAGAACATTAATCACACCAACAAGCTTCTACGCGTATAATGTGACGTATGAGTGATATTATTTATAATATTAAGTATACGCATGGAAGCACAATACAACAGGGGAGCTATTGTGTTGTCACACTGAAAGCTAAAATCAGTTTGCGTTCACACTGCCAACACAATAAATTCAGCTTTTAAGTCACAGAATGTCCAATAAATACAATCATAATGAATTAAATGTTGTTGTTGTACTTTTCTTTAAATCGTATGACACTTACTTGACAAACTGTGCTGCAGCTGTTGCTGTTTGCCAAAAAAAATTTAAGAACTAAAATGTCTTTAATTTTAATATAATTCCGCTGATACTTTTTTCCAATATTTTACAGCGAAGTTAAGCTGGTTTCTATGATTATTTCTTATGGGGGTAATGCAGATCATCGGGAAGCTTTTACCCAACATTTCTTACAGTAACTAAAAGTACTATTTCAAACTTCTACTTTAAGCGTCTCACCAGAAGTATTTATTCTAAAATAAGTTGCAAGAGTACTCCAATAATAACAACAAGACCCTTAAACGACAATTACCAAAAAATTTACTCATTTAAAAACGTTTACATCACACTTTAAAATGAGAATTATTTTATGTTTCGCAAATTAACATTTTGAAATTATGGAAATACCTATTTGAAACGAATAAATTTACTGCAAAAACTTATTAATAAAATAAAAAGAAATTATCTTTCATTGTCAGATGTTGGCAACATAAAACTTGGCAGCACTCAGCCTGGCACAGTCAAAAACACACAAACAAAAAAGGTTGCATTTCATAAAATCTACTTAAAACCAATTCAAAAATAGTTTTCAGCTGGTTTCAACAAAATAAATTTGTATTGTTAATACAAGTATATTTTAATATAATTCATCCTAAAGGGTGTTTTTTAGAGGTATAAAACTTTGAAATGGAATTAAACAAAAATTAACTACTCTAATTCACCTGAAACTTACTTCATTCGACCGATAATCTCTTTCTCTTCATTAAACTAAAGAAACAGTTCATTTCATCAGACAGATTTCACAAATCCAATAGAAATTTCATGAATATTGTGAACCCGTTCCTTTAAAATGGCTTTGATGTCTTATACATTCTTAAAAAGTTTTAATTGGACAAGCAAAAATATTCAGTTCCTGCTTGAATCTACATAATTCTTCTTTTCTATTGTGCTTCCACGCGTATACTTAATATTATTAGTAACGTTACTCATACGTCGCATTATACTCGTGCAAAATTGTTGGGGGGTTCATGTTCTTATCTTCATAAAAAATGTAAAACTTTTACACGCTTTCGAAGCACATGGAACTGGGAAAATAAAAAATTTATTTAATTAAATAAAAGAACTAAAAACATCCTTTTTGAGAAAATCGAAAAAAAGCAAAATATTTTTTTAAATAAACCTGGAACCGTCATGGAAAAAGAAGCCACATTAACAATTACACTTAAAGAAATTTGCTTCATGGATCATATCTTATTTTTACAAATCCAATGAAATTTTCACGGATACTGTACATTTTGTAGCTCAGAAGCCATTTTAACTATAAACAAACATATTCAGTTCCCTCTGAAAAGTGTTTAATATTCTTTAGTACAATAAAGTTTTACTAAAAATATTGATAAGGATTTTAACTTTCAGAATTTCATAATACCTGTGAAATGTAAGCGTTGGTACAATGAAAATTTCCTTGAAATTATTAAAGTCTGATCAAGTTCTGGTTTATTTGAGCAACTAAAATTTATTTTGCGAAATCATTTCAAAGTATCAGTGAAATTATTTCATTGTATTAACAATCCTGCTTCATCAAGTCAATGATTTAATATCATTGAAACAATGAATTAATTTAATTGAAACAATGATTTTATTACATGGCATAATTACAATTATCTTATTCTACTGAAGAAATTACTTTCTTGTAACATTGAAATTGTGTCATTGTATCAATCAAATTAATTCGTATCATCAACGAAAGTATTGAATTTATTTGACAAAGTTTTTATTCAACTAATTTTAATGAAAATTGTTTTATTAACACAATGAAGCGCAACTCTGGTTAAATTTCAAAGAAATTTCTAATTCGAAATTGATAGAATATGTAAAGAATTTTTTTTTCAGTGTACTCATGACAATTGGAAGACTTCATAAGTTATGATGGCTTCTTGTCTTTATTATGTTATTGTTTTCGTTATATTAATATTCTGACTTCAATTAATTAGGAATCGTGACATATTTTAAGAAAACTTTGCAAAGGATCTGCTTTGTTACGGTGGCAATTTTAAGGGGATTGCAAACTTCGGCCCCTCTTCATGAATTGACGACATTTTTTTTTAACTTAATTTCAACGAAACCTGTTTTATTAATACAATTAAACGAAACGTTGGTAAAATTTTACAGAGATTTTCAATTGGAAATTCATAGAATTTATGAAGAAATTATTTTCAGTGTACTTATGACAATTGGAAATACTTCATAGATTTTATTAACTCCTTTTATAATATGTTTTTGTTTTCCATTAAAATGAGTTTGACCTAAATCAATAAAAATTCTTGCCATATTCTAAAAAAAAAACCTCCTGACAGTTTTAAGGGAATTGCAAACTTCGGCCCCTCTTCATTAATTGACGACGTTTTTGTTAAATTAATTTCCACGAAACTTGTTTATTCAATCCAATAACGTGTTACGTTAGTTAAATTTCGATGAAATTTTTAGTTGGAAATTCATAGAATTTATGAGGAAAGTTCTCTCAGTGCACAAGTACTTCATAATGGCTGCTATTTTAATATGTTGTTGTTTGACATAAATTAAGAGTTTAACTGAAATTAATAAGGGGATGGCAAACTTCGGCCTACAGTATGTCAAATAAGTCTATACGAAATTTTATGGCAAATTAATTTCTACTTACATTTCTTGTTACTATTTTGTCTATTTACAATTTAAATTTATAAACAGCGTTGGTTAATATTCGTTGTTATTTCAGATTCTACTTGCACTTGTTGATGTTCTCTTAACTTGGCTGATTAGATTGATTTCTTCTTCTTATTATTATTATTATTCAATTTATCTATTTACTTTTATATAATTATAATGTTTTAACGAAATATATTTTACTTAAACTGCAAGTGTGTATGTGTTTAATTGGTTCAGCTAATTATAGAGTTTTTGCGGTGTCTTTTTTAATGGTGGAGTTTGGCTTGAAGAGAGCACGGGGAGTTTTATTTATGCTATTTGATTTTATAAATATTTCTTATTAAAACCGTTTATCAATAAGTTTTTGTATGTATGTGTGTTGTTGTTTTATATATTTTTATATACATTTTGTTGTTGCTACTTTGAATTGCAATTCGAGTGGGGGTGGTGGGTGACACTGGATTGTTAATAATAAATGACAAGAACGTACGTACGATTAAGCGAAACGAATAAACAAACGAACAGCAATTCACCTCGTTGCTTCTTATTATTATTATTATTATAAATTTTTTATTTTTATTTTTTTTTTTTTTTGTTCAATTGAAGCTAAAAAGTTTATAGAAAGAGAGCGCTTATTTCGGGTTTTCGTGTGTTCAGTGCTTGAGGAAGAGTAGCGAAATTGAATGATTTTCTGCTGGTTTCGATATATTTTTACATGATATATTATTAAATTATGCAGGTTTGTTTTTTTAAGTTTTTTTTATATATTTATATGGAGGCACGTTAAATTTTAATATTTTTATATATATTTAAATAATTATGTACACTTTTTACATTAAAAAGCTTTCGCGTTTTAATTTGGTTTGTAGGAAGTTTTGGCCACATGAAATAAATTTTCTGAATTCTGTTTTATGGGGGTATAGAAAAAATTTTAATATGAAAGTTCAATTGTTGTTGTGTGATAAACCGTTTTCTGGAATGCTAAAGGAATACAGAGAACATGAGAGAGAGTAAATGACAGTCAGAGCAATAGCGAGAGAGAGAGAAGTTGTATTTGAAATTGAAACACCTTTTTATGCTGATTAATCGGAAGTTTTTTTTTTTTTGCTTTAACCGTTATTTTATTAAGTTTTATTCCATACGAGTGGTTTTGGTGAGTGCGTACGTGTGTCGGTAGTGGTGAGTTTGTAGCAACAGCCAACCTTTAATAGTTAGTTGAACTTTTATCCGAAATCTATTAAATCTGTAAATAATTATTTTATTTTATTTTATTAAAAGATGTTGTTAATTCTTTTCAATTAGTTTTCTTTGTCAATATTAATTTTGTTGTAATTTTTGAGTTTTGCAGAGCTTAAAGTTAGTTTTTTTACGCTTTCCCCTGATTAATTGCCCTTTTGCTGTCTTGCTGCATGTATATATTTCGCAATGCTTATTCTTCTTGCTGTTCATGGTTATACACAATTATTTACACAGACATTTTCTTTTGCTATCATCTATCTCTTGATTTTCATATGTTTAATAATTTACATTTCTTTGCTAATATTTGAGGTTATTGAAATAATTAGAAAGTTGCCGTGAAACACTTTTTTATTATGAAAATCATGGGAAATAATTTTATGTAGAGAACTTTGCCTTCACATTTCAGCCAACAGCTTCTTTGTCTGCGCCAAGTTGTGGTACGAAAAAAGATAATTTATATATATATAAATATTTTTAACCTTTTCCTTTCACATGATTGTATACCGAAATTTTCGTTTTCTTTATACAAGATTTTCGCATAAATTTTTATATCTAAGGAAATCTGAAAACTTTTTATTAACTGTAATTCTTTTATGTACATCAATTTTATTTTAAATTCAGTTTAAAATAATTTTCTTTTTATTTAAGTTTAATGAAAAAGTCAAGTCTTTTTCTTGGCCTTATTTTAGAACATCTTTTTTACTTATACACACGGACACTTCTTTGTACACTGTGTTCCTTGAAGTTTCCCTTTTTTTTTCTTCAATATATTGAAGGGTTTTTTTTAATCTAAATATATACACACACATACAGATGTGTGTATGTATATACACTTCTTTGCTTGTTTTTTTTTTTAGAGTGCTTTTTTATGTTACGCGTTCTGCGACGACGACGACGGGGACACCACTACACGACGACTACTAGTCCAACTGTAGAGGAGCTGTTAACTTTAAGTAAAATTTGTTGTATGTGTAACATTATTAAGGAACTCACCATGCTGATATGCTTTGAAGGTGGTGAATTATATTTGATATCAATATGCTCCCGTTATAATTTTAATTTTCTTTGCTCCTCTACTTCTGTTTTATGTAGTCGATTAACGTTCGTGAGAATGTGGTTAATGCAGCGCTTCCATTGGCCTTAAATATTTATGTTTTATTATATAAACAAACAAAAAAGAGGATTAAAAAACTTGAAACTTGAAATTCAATATATAAGACTCTTAAAGAGAGCGATTTATCTTGGCTCGTATTGTCTTCCATAATAAAATCTGTACAAATAGAAACTGTTGTCGCATTCAGTCACCTGCTCATGAGGTAAGAAACAAGTAAGTACACTTGAATACTGATGATGAAAGTGTAGCGGCTTTCGAAAACAGCAGTCTTGCTCTGCGGTTTAAATTGAATATTTAAAATTTTTCTTTTTTGTGCTTTGCAATATTTGTCATGTCCGTTTGCATTAATAAAACACTTTTCAGGAAATTTATCTGTCGAAAGTGCATGTAGGAAGAATATATTATGTATTATTTTTTAATCTAATCTAATTAAATAATTTCATGGGCAAGATAGTTCCCCAAGTATACATAAAAACGTATATACATATATATATATATAACAAAATGATTTTACTTTTATTAAAACTATGCTTTTTCTAATTAAAAAATTAATCTCAAGTTTTTACAATTAAAATAGTTTCTTAATAATTTTCTAATAAATCGAATTTACAAACTAGTTGCCACTTTTGGAATTAAATAAAAAGTGCTCCCCCAAAAATGTCTTCCAATCTCTTTTTTACTGGAGATAGAATAAAAATTATATATTCAAAATCCTTTTAAAAATAAATAATTTAAATTTGGCTTGATTGCCATGTCGGCCTCGCATTGGACTTAATAAAATTTCTCTAGAGATCATCGTATTTATATTCCATACTTTTTGTACTAGTGTAAATTTATTATAAGAAAGAAATATCACAGCACGATTTTAAAGTCGAGGTGTCCTATACACCTCTTCTTCTTCTGGAAAATATTATTGAGTTTACTTTGAGGGCGTCCTGACCATCAATCCAAGTTTCAATAATTCATTATGAAAATTATTCCGGACATATTTCATTATTTTTATCTAATAAAATTTTGTTATGTTAAAATTTATGTGAAATAAAATCAGTGTGAAACTAATGCCATTGAATTTATAACTCTCGAAAAAACACCCTTTGCAATATTGATTAAACGTTTTATTATTCTAATGAAACCGAGCGCTTCTATTAAAATTTCACTGTATTAATAAATTGAATTTTTCGGCTCCTGAAAATATGTGACAAAAAATCTCTAAATTAGCGGCTTGTACATACACGTACACACACACACACAAAGCTTTTCTCTCATTGTCACCACTTCTTATGAAAGTCCCCTAAGCGAGTTAACGTGTAACTTGTTGGTGTTTTTGTTTCTTTTTGCTGTTCTTCCCAGTTTTCCTTGTATGGCTTTTGTGTTGTTCTTGTTGTTGGTCGCCAGCATATTCTACCGTTTAACTGTGTGGTGACTTTTGTCGTGTTTTTGTTGACATTTACAACCCGTAACCCGTTATTTTCATTCTCATGTTTTAAGAGTGTGTGTGTGTGTGTGTGTGTGTGTTGCTGTTGTTTTGATTATTGTTGCTTTTGTTGTTTTTTTTCTATAAATAGTTTTTTAATGCTCTAATTAATTATTTTATGCTTCAACACCTTTAGTCAACTTCAATTGTCTCTCCTGTTTTTATTTGAATGCGTGTATGCGTGTGTGTGTGTGTGCTTGCAATTGTGCTGTTAATGTTTGAGCATGTTGTCATTGCAAAGGGATTAAGAAAAGAGCTTTTCATTGTGTAGCAGAGTGACGGGGTTATTTTATTATTTTCAAATGGAGAGGTAAAAGTTGAAAATACTGAATATTTAAAAAAACAATTTCTCACATCAACAATAAATAAGTTTATTTTTAAAATCTATTCAGTATCTTGAAATTTCACTCCATTCGTTGTTTTCTCATATTTTAACTATTTATTAATTATTAAATTTAATTTTATAGCGTAATTGTTCGAACAGTGTTTTTCCAAACGACAAGGGAAAGTCAACATCAGTTTTATAACTGCAACTAAACAGCAGATCAGAACATCTGTTTTCAAACGCCGCCACACTTTTGTTGTTAATTATAGCAAATAACGTATGTAAACAGACATGCGAAATATAGTCACCGATCTCACTGAACAGAGTTCGTTTCTATGAAAGTGGCAGCCATCTCTCCGATTCTTACAAGGATATTTAAAAAGGATATGACATTTTAAAATATTATCTGTTAAGTTCCAAATATAATTGTTATATTATTAGTTTGTGGCACTTCTTGTTTATTTACTTAATCTGCTATTTCGTCAGCTAAAATGTGAAGTGACTATCATTTCTACTATTTTACAGTATGAAATATATATGAAGCTTCGGTAAGCAACTATTGCAGATTGATTAAATAAGAAACTATTATCCTATTTCAATTACTATTCCCACTATTAATTTATTTAATTTTATAAGAGTTAAGGCAGTTAAGTTTTTACCAAGTCACATATCCTAGAAAAAGTCTGAAACATTTTACATTCTCGTCATTTTACTTGCTCTACATGGAAATGTATCACATATATATAAAAGACATTAATGGTTTAAAGTTAAATTCGTGAGCTAAATGCATTTCACATCAGTACTGAGGAATCAATCGATACATCAGGGCTGATTAATCAATTGACACATCAGTTCTGAGTAATCAAATGAAGCATCAGTATTGAGTAATCGGTTGATAAATCAGTAATGAGTGGTTAATTGTTGTACCAGCACTGATTAATCAATTCCTACATCAGTGCTGAATAATCGAATGAAGCATCAGTACTGATTAATCAGTTGATACATCGGTACTGAGGAATCAAAGGAAGCATTCGTAATGCGTAATCAAATGCAGCATCCGTACTGCGTAATCAATTGACACAGAGTAACCAGATTAATCACCACTGATTAATCAATTCCTACATCAGTGCTGAGCAATCGAATGAAGCATCAGTATTGAGCAATCAACTGATGCATCAGTAATGATTAATCAGTTGATGCATCAGTACTGATGAATCAGTTGACACATCAGTACTGAGTAATCAGTTAATGCATCAGTACTGAGGAATCAGTTGATACATCAGTATGCATAATGAAATGAATCAATCATAAGTATTGCGAAATCAATCGATGCATCAGCACTGGGAATTAAATGTTGTACCAGCACTGATAAATCAATCCCTACATCAGTGCTGAGTAATTGAATCAAGCATCAATCATCGGTTGATGCATCAACTTGGATTAATCAAATGATGCACCAGTACTGAGTAAACGAATGATACATCACTAATGAGGATTCAATTAATACATCAGTACTGATTAATCAAATGAAGTATTCGCATTACGTAATCAATTGAAACATCAATAGTGAGTGACTAATTGATGCATCAGAAATGATTAATCAATTCCTACATCCGTGCTGAGTAATCGAATGAAGCATCAGTTACTTCTGAGCACATTCCATTCAATTCAAATTGCGAAGTAAAACACAATTTTATTTCCTTTATTTATCCAACATTTCCTTGAGATTTTCCAACATCTTCAGGGATCATAATTGAAAATTTTATTTCATGGATATCAACTTGTTTTCAAACATAATTATTGTAGTGGGGTTTTTTTAGCGGGAAGCTAAAAATTTTTAATTTTCATAAGTCTGGAAATTATTGGTTTTACCCGGATTTCATACAATTGAATTCTCATCAAGTCGCCAGGTTCGCAGGTCCCAGACCGTCAGCATATCTTTAGTGGTGCTCTGAAGAGGATTTCTGATATTAGATTTTCTGAAAATTTTCAAAGTTTCGAACCTGTAGATTCCAAGATCACAATAATCACTTGGTAAGAGATCACTTTTGAAAGTTTTTTAGAACTACTCACAAACGGGTTCAGCGATCGATTTAACAAACCAGATGTTGAGATTTAAATACCACATCGATCAGTCTGTGAGCGAAAAAAATTATATATCTGATCAGTTCGTGTTCTTAATGCTTGCGAAAAGTTCATCAGCCACCGTCTACCACATGGGAATCGGTTTATTTCATAATTGAAATCATCGAGTTTTAGCTCGAAGAGCTCAAAAGCACGGAGTAACACCGCAACCAGGTTACGATAGTTTTACGGACTAAATTAGCGATTAAGATGAATAGAACGTTAAACAAGTTTATATGGGTATTTCCACTGAAGTAATCGCCCAAATTAAACTCTCGATAAATGATCCTACTCAACGCATTACATGAGTACAACCATCCTTTTGACGCTTATTAAAAATAGATAAAATAACACAATTAAAAGTGAAGCAATAAAAGAAAGAAACTCATAAGATAATATTAGGAAAATGCTTAAGATGAAATATAATGCCAGAAATTATGTGGTTATTCATAATATTTTTCTAATGCACGTTCAATGATAAAAATACTTCCAGTTACCTTAAACAACACACAACATCACAAAAATTCTACAACAGTTCTGCTATCGCCTGCTTTTTATCTAGAAACTCATTCAGTCAAACATTATCTGCTGTTTATTCTTCTTTTGCTAAATTCGATTTTATCCGAAAGCAACCAGAACAAAAGCAGTTTCCCAGCCAAACGTTATCACAATTATGAACAGCAGCAGCAAGAAACAGCAGCGTCTAGAGCTAAAATTAGAAAAAAGCAGAAAAAGGTAAGACACATGCCTGCTGTTGCAGATCGTTGGATGAATAATTCAGGATTATTTGTGCGAAATAGTGCAGCACTACAGTGGATTCGAAGGATGTTGGCAGAATATCGCCAATAAATATTTAAAGTGCTTTTTATTTTTGTCAAACTCCCATTAACGTATTCGTTAAAGTGTTAAGTTTAGTGGCGTCTTGGTGGTCGACATCAAATTATCATGGCTATGACAGAATCCTGGATGGGTCATTTACCACAGAAAGGACATCATTCGATTGTATGACACCTCATCTGGTCTTTATCAAAGTTATTAACGTTCTAAGTCCGTTCAGGTTGGAATGAAAGGGGGCGCCAACTGAGAAGAAAATAAAACGTCTGAATATGTATCGATTAATCGATTCACTGCTAACCGATTAACTATTCGATTAATATATAAAAATGCTCCTTTTCGATTGCCGATTAAATTGGGTGATATCTTGCGATTAACCGATTAATCGGTCAGACAATATAAATCGCAGCTTTTACTAACTAAACATATTTTTAATATACAAATTTCATAATCATATATAATAGGTGTGTTCGGTGAAAAATTTTAAACCGTTGGATGCGTTTCACAGAGTTTCTGCTTTACCAAATAAAAAGAAAATTATTATTGATAATTTTAAAAAGGCATTAAAATAATTTGAATCCCTTTAATTAAAACTGTATGGATTGCATGTACTAAGAGAAAAGAGAGAGAGAGAGAGAAAAATGTATCCTTTAAATAACCGTTCTTTTCTAATGCAGAACAAATAAAATGTAGAGAAATTTTAAAATAAACAAAATATTTTCAAGGCCGAAGTTTGTCAAGATAAATTTGGGGACTACGTTACAACTAGTGTTGCAAATTAATCGCGCTTTATGTTCATTCCAATAAAATTTAAAAAAAATTATTTTAAATCGAATATTGATATATATGAAAATTAAAATATTTCATTCGAATAATTAAAAAAAACAAAAAGGGGTATTAGTCTCATTTCTATATATAAATATTATTCGAATAATTGTTCGAATAAAATTTCGAAAAATTCTTTTGCTCGAGCAACTTTGGAAAAAAAAAACTTGAAGGAAAATGAGTTATTAATTTCATTAATTTATTAAGAATATTAAAGTTTTCTAATCCATCGGCTTAAATGCATATATCTCTTTGTTTCGAATAACTTTAATCGCATGCGAACAAATAAAATATAAAAAAAATTAACCCGAATAACTTTGAAAAAATTAAGTTGAAACGATTATTAGTTTTTATTACAATTATTCGTATCATAGTTCGAATAAGATAACACAATTGTTTTTGCTAAAAACAAAATTTTAAATTTTTAATCGAATATTCTTATGTATATAACGATTAAAAATTTGATTCGAATAAAAATTTAACCAAAACGAGTTATTCGTTTCATTTCCTAATCACAATTATTCCAGTTTTCTTTTTTACTTTGACTCAAATTTTCGCAAAAATTCTTTTGCTCGAGCACCCTGATAAGTTTCAACTTTTGTTCTAATATTTCAGCGAATAAAAACTAAAAAATATCTTACTCGATTGAAATTGCAAGAATCAAAGAAATATTAGTTACATTTTTTATTACAATTATTCGGGTTTGGTAATCGAGTGAATAAAATTTATAAAATTCTTTTTTGTTCAATCATTGCCACAGTATTTTATTTTTTCTCGAATATTCGAATACATGTAGAATAAAGAATTTCATAGATACAAATAACTGGGAAAAAATTAAATGAAAAGGACTTATTAGTTTGTTTTTTTGGGGTTTTATAATCCTCCGAATAATACCTAATAATTCATTTTTGATTCCAAATAACTTTAAGCTTTTTGCGAATATTCGAATATATAATAAATAAAAAATTTTGTTCGAATAACCTTAAAAACTTGTAAAACCGAGTTATTAATATATTTTCTAACAATTAATCTTAATTTCAAATAATTTTAAACTTTTTTGCGAATATTCGAATAAGAAATTTTATTCGAATAACTTTACAAATTAGTATAAACGAGTTATTAGTCTAGTTTTAAGGATTTATTCGGGTTCTATGATCCTCCGAAAATAATTTTAAACTTTTTTGCGAATATTCGAATAAGAAATGTTATTCGAATAACCTTAAAAATATAGTAAAAATTTGTTATTAAATTTTTTCTTAACAATTATCCTTAATCTCTTAATTCTCTTTTCGTTTCAAATACTTTCAAACTTTTTTTTACGAATATTCGAATAAACAAGAAGTGCAAAATTTCATTCGAATAAACTTTAAAATACACTAACTCGAGTTAGTTCAATATTTTTATTACCCTAATTTGCTTTCTATTTGTTCCGAATAATTTTAGTCTTTTGTTTCAGTATTCGAATGATTCAGGATTAAACAATTTCATTCGAATATTCTTCAAATAAATTAAACAAAACCAATTATTACTTTCATATATTTATCACAGTTTCTCAGGTTAACAATCGTTCGATTAAATTTCACAATATTTTTCCTGTTCGAGCAACCGAATAATTTTAAACTTTTATTCGAATCTTTGTTTTTTTTATTACAACAATTTTTTACTTTATGGAGAATTAAATTGATAGAATCTAAGAAAATCGGAAACACGATTCCTGAGTTGTACAATTCAAACTTTTTTTGGTACATAAGAGTAGCAGACGCGAGGCAGTGTAGGGTGCACCAAATTCGGCACAGCTGAACGTACCATTTTTGAATTTTTTTTCTTTTTTATTAGATATTATAAAGAATTATTTATGTATTACTCTTGTATCTTAAGGTAAAAAATTTTTGTTTAATAAAATTTTGATATTTTAAAAATATTTTTAAAATAGAATCAGCCGGCAGGGCATGCCCCTGCTTAAGCAGTGCATTGTGCCGGTACTAGAAAGATCCGAGCGAATGTCAGCTTTAATTATGGAGATTAGTTTTATTTCCAAGAGTGTTTGTGTCAAATATTTCCCAACTCCGTGTTTTTTGAAATTTTTTTCAATTTTTCAAAATTTCATTTTAAAATGTTCTTCTTATTTATCTTGTCTTTATTGCGAATTGTGTGTGTGAGTTTATTATAATTTTTTTTTTCTTAATCTACAATCCCGTCGATACGTAAAGTATTTGTAACCATTTAATTTTTAAGCTCAACAACGCGTGCTTTCCAGCTTATTTTTTTCGCGAGCTTTTTTCTTATTTTCACTTTTAATTCTGTGGGTTTTTGCATGGACTGTCAAACCACAGCGTGAGTGATGGGATTAGGTTTTTGCATGAGATGATGGAGGAGGTGTTTGTGCTGCCTATGCTGCTTCTTCTTCTTTTTTTTTATGAGTACATTTTCGCTTTTTTCAAAACATTTTTATGTTCTACTGTAGCAGCCACCAAGACTGCGCTCAACAAACCAATTTTCTTCTCACACAAAATTTCATTCGTACAGTAGCGAGTATTTTTAAGTTTGAGATGTGTGTGTGTGTGTGTGTGTGTGTGTGTGTGTGTGTGTGTGCGTGTGCATGTGTGTACTGGAGACTGACGTCATTGAGCTTTTTATTGATTTTCTTTGGATGTTTTATTCTCTTTACTTCTTCATTGTTGTTGACGGTTGTTGTTGTTCTTTATACATTTTCCTTCGCATCGTTGTGGTTACTAAACGTTGTTCTTTTCAGTCTCTCACATCCTGCATGTGTATCCTTAGCGGCGGCTACTGCCGCTGTTGTTTGTCTTATACACGCGTTTGTTATTAAACAAATTTTTAAAGGTGCATGAATTATCTTGCACTTATTTGTTGTTATTTTATTGGCTACAAAAAAAAATTACTGTTACCAAATTTCATGGTTGACTAAATTTTTCTTTATCATGACAACACCGCGTGGCTAAAGTTCGGCATACTTTTCCCAGACGCAGTCGATTCGTCGAGGCAGTTGTGCAAATAATTTTGTTTGCAATTCTTTAATGCAGCCTACGCATTCCACGTTGTGAATGTGTTGCGAAAGAATTTCATTTTCATCTGCTGTTCATTCCCATGATTTATAATATTAAGAAAATATCAAATTACGCATTTGGACGGAACGTTTGCCAAAACATTCCGTTTTACAGGCCCTGTTGTTGTTGGCTGCTGGCTTCAGTGATGACGGTGATGAAATTTAATGTGTTAAAGTTTTTTATGCAGCGGCTGTTTATAAATATCGTTTCGGTAGAAAAGCAAAAGGACAAATACGGCTGATGTATGGCTGCATGTAGTTGTTGTTAATAGAAATAGGAAAGACATTTTTGTGGCACCCGCAATCGAAGTCACTACGATTTGAAGTACAGTGACGTCAGTACAGAGGCAAAACGTTTCATATGAATGGAGTTTTAGCATCAACCGTATTTAAATATGAGATAATAATTGCCGGCTCTCATGTACAAATTTGTATTATTTTCTTTTTAAAAAGATATTCTTAAATTTCCATGATGCATCCGTGACAGGCAAATATGAAAATGAAAAAATATGAGGTTAAAATCAAAGAACTCTTTTCAAAAATTCTCTGAATTTTAACACTAACGAAATAAGAATTTCATTAAAATTTAACAAGAGTCATAATTCGTTGTTGCATTAAGGAAACAAGTTTCACTGAAATTAATTGAACAAAAACTTTATCTATTAATGAAGAAGGGCCGAGGTTGGCAAAATCCCCTTAAAACTGCCACGAGGTGTTTTTTCACGAATTTTTAATTAATTTAAGTCAAGCGCTTATTAATGGAAAACAACAAGATATTAAAAAAGCAGCCATTATAACTTATGAAATAGTTGTAATTGTCATAAGTACACTGAAAGAATTTTCGTAATAAATTGTATGAATTTCCAACTAAAAACTTCATCGAAATTTCAGCAACGTAACACGTTATTGAATCAAATAAATAAGTTTCGTTCAAATTACTTGGATGAAAATTTGTCAATTAATGAAGGAGGGCCGAAGTTTGCAAACCTCTTAAGTGTCTGTTTTAAAATATGACACATTTCCTTATTAATTTCAGTTCAACTCTTAATTTATGTCAAACAACAACACATTAAAATAGCAGCCATTATGAAGTACTTGTGCACTGAGAGAACTTTCCTCATAAATTCTATGAATTTCCAACTAAAAATTTCATCGAAATTTAACTAACGTAACACGTTATTGGATTGAATAAACAAGTTTCGTGGAAATTAATTTAACAAAAAAGTCGTCAATTAATGAAGAGGGGCCGAAGTTTGCAATTCCCTTAAAACTGTCGGGAGCTTTTTTTTTAGAATGTGACACGAATTTTTTATTTATTTAAGTCAAACTCATTTTAATGGAAAACAACAACATATTATAAAAGGAGTTAATAAAATCTATGAGGTATTTCCAATTGTCATAAGTACACTGAAAATAATTTCTTCATAAATTCTATGAATTTCCAATTGAAAATTTCTTTAAAATTTTACCAACGTTTCGCTTCATTGTATTAATAAAGCAGGTTTCGTTGAAATTAATTTAACAACAAACTCGTCAATTATGAAGAAGGGCCGAAGTTTGCAATCCCCTTAAAATTGCCACCGTAACAAAGCAGATCCTTTGCAAAGTTTTCTTAAAATATGTCACGATTCCTAATTAATTGAAGTCAGAATATTAATATACAGAAAACAATAACATAATAAAGACAAGAAGCCATCATAACTTATGAAGTCTTCCAATTGTCATGAGTACACTGAAAAAAAATTCTTTACATATTCTATCAATTTCGAATTAGAAATTTCTTTGAAATTTAACCAGAGTTGCGCTTCATTGTGTTAATAAAACAATTTTCATTAAAATTAGTTGAACAAAAACTTTGTCAAATAAATTCAATACTTTCGTTGATGATACGAATTAATTTGATTGATGCAATGACACAATTTCAATGTTACAAGAAAGTAATTTCTTCAGTAGAATAAGATAATTGTAATTATGCCATGTAATAAAATCATTGTTTCAATTAAATTAATTCATTGTTTCAATGATATTAAATCATTGACTTGATGAAGCAGGATTGTTAATACAATGAAATAATTTCACTGATACTTTGAAATGATTTCGCAAAATAATTTTTAGTTGCTCAAATAAATCAGAACTTCATCAGACTGTAATAATTTCAACAAAATTTTCATTGTAACAACGATTACATTTCACAGGTATTATGAAATTCTGAAAATCCTTATCAATATTTTTAGTAAAACTTTATTGTACTAAAGAATATTAAACACTTTTCAGAGGGAACTGAATATTTTTGTTTGTAGTTGAAATGGTTTCTGAGCTACAAAATGTTGTCGTCCAATGAAATATTTTTGAGAAATCCTCGAAGCCATTCCAAAGGAACTCTGGCACAGTATCCGTGAAAATTTCATTGGATTTGTAAAAATAAAATCTGATGAAATTGTTACGTTGGATCTACAAAGGAAATTGCTTTAAGTGCAATTGTTAATGTGGCTTCTTTTTCCATGACGGTTCCAGGTTAATTTAAAAAATGTTTTTGCTTTATTTTCGATTTTCTCAAAAAGGATGTTTTTAGTTCTTTTATTTAATTAAATTAATTTTTTATTTTCTTTAGTTTCATGTGCTTCGAAAGCGTGTAAAAGTTTTACATTTTTTATGAAGATAAGAACATGAAACCCCCCAACAATTTTGCACGAGTATAATGCGACGTATGAGTAACGTTACTAATAATATTAAGTATACGCGTGGAAGCACAATAGAAAAGAAGAATTATGTAGATTCAAGCAGGAACTGAATATTTTCGTTTGTCCAATTAAAACTTTTTAAGAATGTATAAGACATCAAACCAATTTTAAAGGAACGGGTTCACAATATTCATGAAATTTCTATTGGATTTGTGAAATCTGTCTGATGAAATGAACTGTTTCTTTAGTTTAATGAAGAGAAAGAGATTATCGGTCGAATGAAGTATGTTTCAGGTGAATTAGAGTGGTTAATTTTTGTTGAGTTCCATTTGAAAGTCTTATACCTCTAAAAAGAACACCTTTTAGGATGAATTATATTAAAAAATACTTCAAAAATATATTATTGATGCTGGGATTAATTGTTGGTTGCCTAGTTGGTACATTTCGTGAAATATATTGTGAGCTCATCATCATATTATTACACTGTAACAAAGTATATTTCCTACAAAGTTTTTAATAAATAACAAATAAAAAAAATATAAATTTGAAAACGAGTATATAAATAATAAAAATTCTTAAATGTTTTTTAAACAAACGAGGCCATGATTTATATTCCAAGAAAAAAATCCGATATCATTTTCATCTTACTCAACAGAGCAGGAGTGACGCACCTTTCACTTACCTTTGCAGCTTGGAACCCAAGCCTAATAACAAAAATAGCTTAAGGTAGCTCGGAACAATAGCTACGCAAAAAATTTCAACAATTTTGCAAAGTTAATACCATCATATATAATAAACTGTAGCGGCTTTCGAGAACAGCTGTGCTGCTCTGCTGTGTAAGATGAATATTTAAAACTTATGCCGACTTTCCCTTGTGCTTTGCGATATTTATCATGACTTTTGCAATAGAAAACACTTTTCCAAAAATTCGCAAATCAAATTTGAATCTGATTGGACATCAAAATATATTTTTCATTAAAATACTGTTTTTAAAAAGGCTGCCAATTCAATAATGGTGTCTTAAATAAAAATTTATATTACTTATATTTCTATAATGGACTTATATATATCTACGATCATTTTGGGCCACCCTGGACAAGTAAGGAAGGAGTGCAATGGAAATCTATAATTTGCGGAAATATTTGCTCAAAAAAACGTAACCACTAAATCTTAATGCGAAACAAGTAAGCTTGTGGGTTTTCTGGCCCACTTTTTCACCGATTTTGCTTACAAACAGTTAATATGGCAACACTGGTAGCATGAGCAGGTTTTTTAGTTTGGAAATAGTGAGCCACGATCCCCACAAACATACTACTGAAATATTTGAAATTAGTTAAGTTTTTTATTGAGTTAAAGAGTTTCCAATCGCACTGGATTTTTAAGAACTGGCTGTCAGTTATTTATGAAACCATTTTACTTGAGAAACTCGTATGAAAATCAGAATATTTGTCGTTAGGGGTTACGTTTTTGCCTGCTGCCCTGCCTGTTAACTAATGTTGACTTTTCAGAGTTAATCATGTTCTTTTGAATCAAAAACACTTTTATTTATTAATTTATAATATTAAAATTCAAAATAACGGAAAATAGTTCGCTGGAAAACATTTTCAATGAAAAGTTTTATTTAAAAAATTTACGCAAAATGCCACAGCTAAGAAAATGTAAAAATTTGAATGCATTTACTAATACGCAACCAGGAAAAAATTACACATTTCTTATTTGGGCACATAAAAAGTGATTAATACGAAGAATTTGTTTGTTACAACAGCCCATCTCTGGTCTAGATGGAAGGAAACTCTGCCAGGTCAATAACAAAACCATCTGCCTCTTCTAATTAGCGAGACATATGCCGAGAATATTCTATTTTTGTATTTTGTATCATCCCAATTGTGCTGTCATTTAGACATTTACGTTGTCAGCAGTTCACACTAGTGTGCTTGCTTGCAATGACATAAAATATCCTGTTTTCAATCTATTAAAAAATCATCGAGTTGTACAAGGAATTTCAAAATGAATTTACAAAAAAATTATTTCAAAAAAAAACTAACCGTGTTCAGATTGAGTGTAATCTCGGCTTCACTTCAACTCTGTTGTGCATTAGGCCCAACGGTCACTCTATAAAATATGAAGTCTTCATTCCAAATTATCTGAGACAAAAACCACCCATTCAGTAGCACACTTTTAGGGTTATAAAATTCGTTAAATGCAAAATAAATTGTACTAGAATTGTACTAGCGTATCCTGGCGCAGGCGCCTAAATGCACAGCACAAATGTCAAAACTGACAGCTCCGCGGAACAGTGAGAAGCACAAAACCAACAAAAACTAAACAGAGAACATATAAAAATCTACTTTTACCCTTATTAAATCATTAATGTTGACATTAAACTACCCCCACACTACAGAACATACAGCGAACACAAAAAGTTGAAAGTTTTTTAATAAAAATCATATTCGATTATAAAATTTATAAGGTTTTTGTGCAAATAAAATGTTGCGAAAGAAATAAATAAAATTTTAAATGCATTTAGTGCGGTTTTTGTATGGCGAACGCTTTAAGAAATGTTGCATTAAAAATTAATGAAGGCGAGTCGAAAACTCCAAAAATTATTCAACTTCCCTTATAAGACATTCAGTGGAGTGGATATAAAAAAGAATAAATTCAAGAAAAAACTTAACAGGGGGGGATAGCGTTGTATCCTCAATATCTCCTGTTGGTAGGCATGAGAAAAATTATGGAAAATTCACAGAACTTCGCTTCACCGTCATGCTCCATTCAAACAAACCCTGAGTGAATGTTAAACATTCGAGCTTTCAAGATTATAAATAAACGTGTTTAAATAAATAATAAAATAATAAAAATATATAACAAAAAAACTATTTAAAAAAGAACACAAGAGAAGCTAAAAATAAAGCAAAAGAAATTAAAACTGCGGCATAGTTTTGGGCTGACAATTTTTGCAAGCGAAAAGTTTTTGCCTGGCAAATTCTGCCAATGACCTTTGACATTTGAGAGGAAATGTGATTTGAAAATAAATTAAAATTGGAAAAAAATTAAACAAAATATATGAAAATCCATGCATATCATTTAATAACGCCTTAATATAGGCCACATTCAGTGTACTTATTTGCTGCGCTGCAAAAAGCAAGGAATTACAAATCGCCAACAGTCACTGGCAAAATTAATCGTACTACAACAGATATAACTAATCAAATACGTGTTTAATATTATAAATAATTCTGTCTTATCCCTTTAAACTGTTCATTTACCTGGAATATGAACTGAAATAATATTTCCTACGCCGCAAAATATACATCATTAAACAAAGTTATTGTTGTTGCTGTTGCCGACTTTTTTTATTGTAACATCTCATACCAATGGTGTTAAGCATGACTAAGAGAAAGCGAGCGTAATAAAAAATAAATATTGTTAAAAAGGAAAGGCCGAAAAATAGCGAAAAACATACGAGGGTGTGAGTGAAAAAGTAAACCGAAGAAGAGAGCAAAAATTTTTTGAAGCAAATCTAAGAGAAGGTATTGCAGATTATTTAAGAGAGGAGTGCAAAGTGAATATATTATTAAAGAAAGCAAATGTAAATATTAAAAACAGAAGAAGCATCGGACCAGTGTTGCCATAGTATTTGGAAAAAGATTTGTTTGTCTTAGCATCGGGTCTTACACCAAATTTCATTGATAATTTTTTAATTATTAATTTTGATTAAAAAGAGCACAATTAATTCAAAGTTTATTGTTAAACAACATGCAGCAAAAATAAAATGTTTCTTAAATGTTTTTAATAAAAATTTTAGTTTGTTTGTTCGTTGTTTGCTTTTCGGCTTGAGGTCTTTTTAGTAATAAAATAAAATTAAAACTTTTTTTTAATCTATTTTTATTCCAATATTTCTACTGGAGTAGGTGGAAAAGGTCAAAAGTGTAAACAATTGGCTATACCAGGACTATAAAGTAAAATTGTAATTCCCTGAAGACGACCAACAGAGTTGGTCGAAATATTGGAAAAAAATAGATGAAAGAAAAGTTTTAATTTAATTTTATTTTTAAAAAGATCTCAAGCCGAAAAACAAACAACGAACAAACAAATATATTTCAAAAGGCCTACATATTCATAACAATTTTAATTTAAAATTTTTATTTAATTGCAAAATGTTTTTATACGCTTCTTATTAACTTCACTTGTATGTGCTTACACGCGTATACTTAATATCATTAGGAATGTTACTCATACGCCATATTGTACTCGTGGTTCATGTTCTTATCTTCTCAAAATGTGCAAGTATTTTTACACGCTTTCGAAGCACATTAAACTAAAACATAAAAATAACCTTAATAAACTAAAAACAGCTTTTTAAGAGAATCGAATTAAGTAAAAAAAACTAAATTTCAAAATAACCTCAAAACCATAAAGAACCAAAATACAAGTTTTTTTTATCAAAAAAAATCGTGTGCCCTAGTTTGCATACATCGAGTGCCCAATGGTTTTTTTATCTATTCAAACACACATGCGCCCCAATACATTGAGATCTGATGAGAATTAGATTTTTTTCAAAACGGATTAAGACCAATAACTTTCCGATCTATGAAAATTTTTAATTTTCCTAGCGGGTAGTTAAAACAATATTGTAAGTAAACCATTTTAAGGAATCTGATGACATGGCAACACTGGATGGTGTATAAAACACTCTAAAATTGTTTTCTTTTCTAGAAAAGAATGTAACATATCTTACACTTTTTAATAGAAAATAGCACCCTAATGTCATTAGAAACTAAAGAATTTATTTGAAATATATCCAACATTTCATACGATAAATTGTTTCTATTTTGAAACTCCTGCAAACTACTAATTTTTTTTAGAGAAATATGTGAAAATGTTAGGTTTTTTTTTAGAAAAGAAAACACCAGAAGCGATTTCAAATTCTATGTTTAAATTTTTCGAAATTTTTACCACTTTTCTGATCTACGGATCAGGCTAAAATTATTAGATCGAGCCTTTTTCAGCTGCATGCGAATTTAAATATTTTGCAACGTTAAAACGTGGCAAAATATGTTTGAATAAAAATGTTTTTATTATAATTTGCTAGATAATTTCGTAGAAACTATTCAATTGTTAATATATTTTATTAAAATTTATCTATGATATCCTGTAATTGGTCGCCTCGGCTACAAGTTACCTGATCTATTAGATCAGGAAAGTCTTGATTATTGGCTCTCGGAATAATTTCATGAACTAAATAACCTCCACAAAAGGCAAAAAAAGTTGCATTAAAAGGTACGGACATGGGGTCTAGTAAAGAAGACCATTTCTGGTTATGAACACACCCCAGAAAATATTTATATCCGAGAAAAATATCGCTTTATTTCTTTAATTGTTATGATTTTTTAATAAAAGTGTTTCTTGAAATCGATTAACAATAGCGAAATGAAACAAAAATTTTTATTATACAAAATTAATAAATTTTTTGTTACGTAACGTTTTCAAAGACCCCCACTTTACCGTAACATATCAAAACACACGGCCGTTACGTAAGATGTGAACATCGTTTAAACTTAATTCCCTCACAAAATTGGTCATTATCGACCTGTTGGAAATGGTATTGTTCAACAAAAATTAACTGCAAACGACGGTCGCTTGGCATAACTTCTTGCACCCACTGTATTCTATGGCCACGTAAGCCAATATTCTTACGTAGGACTTTGCATGTAGTTGCAAGAGGTCAACAAGTCGAATTTTCTGATCGGTACCTTGATTTTTTTATAATGTTGGTTGTTCTGTAACAAGAAGAAGCATAGTCATGACCGACTGCGTAGTGTAATTCAGGTCCTAAGGCATCGTAGCCTTGTTTCGCACTAGTTCAGCCAACAGCACTCTAACAACAACAGCTTTGGAAACTTCGCAGACAGAAATGTTTGTGTCAAATTGAACTTCTACAATTCGCAGGCGTTGTTGTTCTATCATTAAACGACTCAACTTTTACTGACCGTTGGCCAAACGTCACTGATCAGATATACCAACAACATTTTGATATCCACAGCTGTCAAACTGTAGTTATCGATAACGATAGTTTTCATGCAGCTACACAACAGCTGATGTGAAAAGAGCAAAGTCTATTCGAATAATAATTTTAAAAATTAATTAATATATATTTTAGTATTAATTTCATGCTGGTTCTTTTTATCCCGAATATTTATTAAGAAATTTAACAATTGATCAGTTTGAATTTTTTTAAATTAAAGATTTTCAAAGGACAATTCCCAATTTGAAAAAATAAATTATATTTTTATTTACAGAGAGACTCAAAAACAATATCATCTGAGGTTTTATATTGGAAATCCAATAAAATTTGGGCAATTGCTTTCTACAAAAATAAACACAAACTTTAGAATTTTTCCAAAATTTATTCAAATTTATTAAAAGAAGAAAGTAACTAACAATTTCACAGAACCTAAAATATAAATAATTATAAAGCAGCCACAAACAACTACATGCAGTTTCAATTAAACATGATTTAATCAAAAAGAATTTGAAAAAAGTTACCGAAAACTAGCACAAACTTTTAAAATATTTAACAAATAAACGGGAAGAAAGGATATTAACTTGATATCCTATAAAAGTTTGGCTACTGTTGGGCTATAAAATAAAAAACTATTTAAGCGAAAGTCTAACAAAAATCCTTAATATAGTTTGCCGATATATATCAAAGAGATTTCAAATCAATTTGGAAAAGATAATGCAGGCCCAGGCTCTAAATTTAAGACACTTAAAGAACAGGTAAAAAAAAAGGAAAAACGTCCTGTTCTCAGGGGACCTCTATTTCAAGGATCAAAATTTCAAAATAAATGTCCTGCAGAACAGTAAATTTGAGAACTGGATCATATAAAAAATATATCAATTAATAATTAAATAATAAGTCGCATAAAAGAAAAATTTATTAAATCAAAAGCAACTGGAACATAAAATACTTCAAAGTATAAGAGAATATAATTCGTTAAGAGGCTTGAAAACAACTTAAAAGAAATTAAGAAAAAATTTTAATTGATCTGAAGATTTATATTGATAAACTTTATTACAAAAGAAGATGGCAAAATTCCTTTAAGGAGAAAAACAATTCAAATATATTGACTATCACTTAAGAGTAAATAAAAAGTCCTGTGAGAAGGATTAAATATAAAGAAAAATAGTGTCAAATAAGTGAAAAGTGTTGGCAATAAAAATATTGATTGAAGGAAGAATAATTATAAATAACAGTCACACATTCAGACTATAAAAGAAATTAAATTGAGTTTACAAATAATACAAAATAAATCAAATATAATAAAAAAAACTCATTACCCAAAAACAATGAACCGAATCATATAGAAAATAAAATATATATAAAAGAAACCCAAGCTTTTTGGTAGAGAGTAAATAAAATCTTAATGAACTTAAAGATCAGCGCAAAGTGTTTTAACAAAAAAGCGTAACAATTTTAAAAACGATATCAAACAAAAAATTTAACGATAAACTGGATTTCTGGTAAAAATATTAAGGATAAGGACAACAGATTTCCAGGACTAACTGAATAATAATTTTGAATTAATAAAAATATATAATGATTTGCCGAGAGGATTAATAAAATTTGTAAAAGCTTTTCTAAAGCAAAAGCAGCAACCAAAAAAACTTGAACAAATACAAGAGCAAATGAGGCAGCTAGAGGATCAATAAAATTCCACGATCTTGAGTATACAAATTTTATAAATTTACAAAATATTGCTGAACTGCAGCACAGACAAATATTCAAGGAAGACTATTTATGAAAGCAATTTTAAACAATAACAACAGCAACTTTTTGCAAGCAATTTGGGAAAAAAAAAAGAAAATGTTTGCCAGCATCTAAAAACAACACTGCGATCGTTTGTTACAACTGATCCCTTGATAAATTATTTAACGCAAAAAAATATATAAAAAGAATAGAGAAATTTATTTGAATACTAAAAATTTGTTATTTTAAAATGACAAATATGAATCGGGGCAACAGAAAAGTTATATAATTTTAAAATTTAAATGGCACATTTTTAATACAATTTGAGATCAAAGAAACGATCTCTGCGACAAAAAAACTTAAAAAAAACTCTAAAATTTATAAGGATATAAAGAAATTATTTTCAATAATTAATAACATAATAATTTGATAACATTTTAGATCAAAAGGAAATGATCTCTGCAATAAAAAATTGATTTCTTTTAAAAATTACAAGAGATGTAAAATAAATTATTTTGATTAATTAAAAGTACATTTTGGAAAATATTTTACAACAACAAGAACATGATTTGTGCAGCGGAAAAGTTATTTCTTTTAAGATTTCCAGAGATGTAAGAAAATTGTTTCCAATAAAAATTTAGATCAAATAAATGATCTCTGAACTTTCAAATTTAAACTTATTTAAATAACTGAATGGAATATTTTTAAAAATATTAAAGAAAAAAATATAGCAGCGGTTAATACGATGACTGTTAATGTTAAAAATACAATTTGGAAACAACAAATTAAACCATTAATTAAGCCAATCAGGTAAACAATAATAACTGAAATTAAAGTGGCAACAAAAACTCTGCAACAAAACCATCTCATCTAAAAAATTTTAATAAAAAATGTATGTTAAATAAAATTCTTATAAAATAAGATTAACAATTAAAAAACATATCAAATGCATATCAAATAAGAAAATAAATAAAAATATATATAAAAAATAAAAACATTATAAACTCTAGAGTAGCATAATGATACGAGTAAATAATTAAATACAAACCTGCTAAAGTCAAACTAAATATTTACAAAATAAATAAATAAGATCAAGAAAATAACAGAAATAAATAAAAGAAGGAAAAAAGTAATTAAATATAAAAACGAATGAAATAAATAAAAAACAACTTGGAATAAGACTTGTGAAATTAAAATAAAAACATATAAAATATAAATTATATATAAAACCACAACAACAACATATCAGCCATGCTTTAATATTTAATATATAAGAAACCTAAACAACTAATAAATCTTTTACTAAAACACTGGGCCTAAAAATGCCATAAATTTGTAACAAAAAAGAACTAACCCAACATATCATTAACATATCAAGTTATTTTAAAAAATCTACAACAACAAATATTTTATAAATTTATAAAAAAGTTTACATCAAAAGATTTCAAACTTATAAATGAAACAAATGAAATGGTAAATTCCTTTCCATCAAAATCACCATTATTGAAAATAGCGAACATGTCCTGATAGTAAAACAACAACTCCATGTTTGTTTACACAAATTCATAAAATTTTAGGACAAAACAAAAACACCAACTAACCCCATGAGTTAGTTTTTGAAAAGAAAAACAATTTTAATATCAAATACATATCACGTTCTTCAAGAACACAACGTATAAATTAAGGAAAATATAAAAATTAAGCACGATATTTTATAAAAAAAGTTATATATTTAATAGAAAACACGTTATATAAAATAATATAAATATATAAAATATATATATCAATTAAATATTAAGAAGAAATTAATATAACGAAAAAAAAAAATCTCATAAAAACTCTCGAACAATATCTTCAAAATTCGATCCACTCTCGAATGGAAGCTCTCAACACTCTGCTTCAGATTGTCAGCCGTTAAGGAGCACCGGCATACTGACACCAGGTAAGTTTCAATTTAAATAATTAAAAAAGCTACAAGAATAATGGCGAATATATATTTTCACTTAAAACTTAATTATACAAGAGTTGTTTCTTTTCAAATTCAATTAATAGTTTCATTGTATAGTAAACTGGCGATAATAATTAAATTAATTGAATATTTTTATACCCTCTACCAAATATTGGAAAGGGTTTGTCATTTCCTGGGTTATTTCCACAATATTAATACGCGACCCTAAAAAAGTTTATAAATTCGAAGTCTTTATGAATAAGGAAATAATCAAATAACCGACGACCATCTGTGAAACAGGTTATCCGAAACTATAGGCTTCAATCTGGGATTGATGTATTCATGTTCAGACATACACCTCAATTGGTTTAATTGCAATTAACAGCTTTATTGTGCACAATTAATGATATAGAATTATAAATAAGCTAATTGCTCAATTAACTCTTAATTGTCGATATGATTCAGCAACATTTGAAATGCAAAGCTGAGCAACACACAACTCTTTGAACGAACTTAGCTGAGACTTATTACCCAAATGTTGTTCCAATACGGTGTTCAGACATACACCTCAATTGATTTAATTGTAATTAACAGCTTTATTGAGCTCAATTAACAATATACAATTGTAACTAAACTAATTGCTTAATTATCTCTTAATTGTCTATAAAATTAAGCAACATTTCAAATGCAACACTGAGCAACACGCAACTTTTTGAACGAACTTAGCTGAGACTTACCATCCAAAATTTGTAATAAGACCAAAAACAAGACAATCCACAAAATACAGTGCACTCGCGATAATGCGAACTAATTAAAATCAGTTTAAGAAATTGTTAATAATTATAAATCGCATCCAACAAGCATTTTTTCACACACAAAAAACTGTTTTATATTTAAATCTTGTATATGTACTTTTATTGTATTTAATAAAAACACAGTATATTTTGGAAAGAGAAAACTACTTGAAAGTTTAAAAAGAAATCTATAATTTTCTTTTGAAATATAATCGAATATGATGGAGGTGAAATGATCGATCGATGAGATTTAAATGTATTGAAACTTTTCAGAGAGCGGAATGTTACAAGGTGATGGATTAAAAGAAACAGCAAAAGAAAATTTCATATATTTTCTTATGAAACTTTCAAGTTGTTTTCTTATTCCTCAATAAATTTTCATTTAATCCAATAAAAATATATATAAAAGATTTACATATGAAACAATTTCGAAAACGTGTACAGGGTCTTGTTTTCAATTAGTTCGTATTATGGTGACTGCATTGTATTTTGTTTGTTGTCAATTTTTTTGTCTCGGCCAAGTTCGCTCAGTGAGTTGTATGTTCCTCATTAAACAAAAACTTCTTACAGTGTTGCATTTGAAGTGTTGCTGAATTTTATAGACAATTAAGAGTTAAGTGAGTAATTAGTTTATTTTTTATTGTATATTGTTAATTGAGCTTAATAATTCTGTTAATTGCAATTAATTCAATTAAGGTGTATGTCTGAACACCGTATTGTTACAACATTTGGGTGGTAAGTCTTGACTAAGTTCGTTCAAAGAGTTGTGTGTTGCTCAGTGTTGCATTTGTGTTGCATAATTTTATAGACAATTAAGAGTTAATTGAGCAATTAGTTTATTTATAATTGTATATCCTTAATTGAGCTCAATAATGCTGTTAATTGCAATTAAATCAATTCAGCTGTATTTCTGAACACTGCATTGTAACTCTTACTATTACATCAATCCCAGATTGAAGTCGTTAGTTTCGGAAAATTGGTTTCACGTGCAGTTATATGGTTATTAGACTTTAGAAGGACCTAGAATGTATAAACTTGACAATAGTATATATGGTTGAGACTATAAAACCCAGTAAAAGAAAACATTCTAAGGAAGTCAATAAAACTCTGAACTTATGATCCGGAGGTAGTTAAAGTCTGGACCTTTTCTAATCCTTTTTTTAAGAAGTTGTCACTGGCGGAAGTTCTCTTTTATGTCATCTTTTCAGTGAATCTGATGTCATGTTTCTGATGTTAATTAAATCGGATTTTATTATGTCGTTTCTAATAACTTTTTAAATTGATTAGGAAAAGTCGTTTACTACTAGTCCTCTGAACGCCTGGGGGCGCAACAGACCTCGACCAAATCGCGCTCCTTCATACAAATAATTATTAGCAATTTATAATTATTAATTTATTTGTTAAAAATATTTGCTGTTATTTCAATTATATATTCATATCTGATATTAAATATCTGATTTTAATATCTGATTTTAATATCTGAATAATAATGATCGCTTCCTGACAAGTCGAATATTCAAACGAAGTGACATTTTGGAGGTCAAGAAAAAGTACTTTTCCAAAAAATGACCTCATAATTTTTTGCACTGGAAATTTTGAATTTATTTTCTTATAAAAATTTGATTATACAAATTCCATTAGTTAATTGAAAATATTGAAACTAAAACGATTTCCAAACCATACAAATTCGGAGCTTCTCTTCTAATCGAAATGAAATAGAGAGGCTTGTGAAATAACAGCACCCACCACGATGTAAAAGCCCCACACCCTCCTACACTTTCAACAGCCTTTGACAAGCCCACACTCTTCTAATATTTTCTCTAATTATAATTTCCTTTCTATTGATCTCCCCTACTCTTCACTTAAAATAAAATAACTATTTTATATTTTGCACAACTTGTAAGTAGAGCAATTTGAAATTTATACGTTTTCAAAAATGTCAAGAGATTGTCAATTTAACTTTAAAGTTGATTAAAGAATTTATATTTTATAAATATGTTATAAACTAAAGCAGGCAGGCCTCAATGCCTTCGAGGTTGGCATGAATTAAACATCAGCTTGTGAGTTTCAGCAAATGTTTCATGACAATATAATTATACGCTTCATTTGAAATGTATTAGAGATAAAGAAAAGAAAAAAAAACATTATAAAACATAAAAAATTGACTTTTTAAAAGCCCATAAAATTGGTATAATTTACACACACACATACAAGCTTCAATTAAAAGCAGAACTAAATATTGTTTTCATTAATATTGAATTACTGTTGCTGTCATTTCACTACAAAAATGGGTTGCGGGGGGACGTCAAAAACACTTTTTAGTCACATATAAGAAGAAGAAGAAGAAGAAGTTTTTGCAATAATAATTATAATTTAATTATTTTATATTTAAAATATTTTCGACCACAGAATTTATGGATTCTTGATGGATATCAGAACATCGAAGTAACAGGAAAATTTATTTAGAAACGTATTAACGACTGATGATTGAAGAAGAGACAGAGAAAGAGAGTGAGTGAGAGAGAGAGAGAGAGAGGGAGAGAGTAGAAGCAAAAGCTTCATGAGTGTTTAGTTGTGGGGGAAAACTATGGCATTCAATACGGATGGATTTAAATACTCATTTCAAAATCTATTGAAATTTCGGTCAAAATCGAATGTAGGAATTCCGCTGCTCCTGGTCGCACCTATCGCCTTAGAGAATCGGTCATAAAATAGACTTAAGATCTGTTTTCTTTTTTGTTGTAATAGAATCTGTCAGTTGTTGCACACAAACTATTGATAAACAACATCAATATCGACGCGTAGAGAAAATACAAGAGAACGCTCTATTTCTCTTGAGTTTCTTTGCATGCTGGTCGACAGTTTGCAAGCATTTACAACAATGAAACGTCCTATTGCTTTATTTGCTGTATTCTTGCGAGTTCCTAGTAAATAATTGCACCATAATAATTCAATATTCTTTACCGTCTTTCACAAGAGTACTTCCACATGACAATTCAGTTCCATAAAACGGAAGGAACTGAACTCCACTGCAAGACTTCGTGCATCCATAAGAATCTAAAATAATAAACGCATGGAATAGGACAAGGAATATAATTCGAATTTTATGAACCGAATATTTCACCAAAAGAACTATCAGATCCTGTTCTTTTACGTAATGAGCTTAATGATATTAGGAAACTTGTGTCTGAAAATCGATTACTTTTGCGAGCTACAGCCTCTTCATTCAGGTCCCATCTTTTTGCAAGGGAGTTGCCAGCGAACCGCATCACACATTACAGAGAGAAGTCGTTTTTTCTGCGAACAATCAGTTTTCTTGCAGGGGTCTTTTCTGCTACCTTCAACTTAGGGAAGTTAAAATCCCCTCAACCCCTGAGTGCTGGTTCAAAACAAGAAGAAAAAGACAAGCAAATCGATTTCTTCATTTACTATATCAAAATTGGTCATTCGTTAGAAATAAAAAAAATTAAGCGGATGTTTTTATAGAGGTATTGAGCTCTAGAATGGAATAAAAACAGGCATAACTTTTTTTCATTTTTCTGAAATTTACTTTATTCGAAAGATAATCTGCCGGCATATGAACGCCACGGTTGACCTGGAAGTGGTGTAATTTAGAGGTCCACTTTTCGATGACTTCTTCCAACATGTAGTATGTGTGTGACCCTGCACCGGGAATAAAGCGGCGAGTTTTTTTCCTCCAAAAAAATAGTCCTAGGGGCAATCTGAGCCCTTTCTGGGAGGTCAATTCCTGGGCCCGAAAAGTAAAAATATGCGGTTCCCAAACGTCTCCTTCAAAACATTAATTGTGGCACTAGTTGTATGACATGTTGGACAGTTTTGTTGAAACCACAAGAACTTCAAATCATAGTTAGACAACTTGTTTTGAAAGAAGAGATTAAAGGATTTCCCTAAGAAATTACAGAATATGTTTGAGAGTTCAATGCTCACGATGGATGTCTTCAAGACTTCAAATATTTCGAGAAATAATTCCTTCCCAACCCCAGTTGGTGAATTCTACCAAAATGGAGCTGAATTCCGAAAGCTTAAGAATTTGAACTTGTTTTAGGAATTGTTGTCACAGAATATGTACGTGCCTTAATGAAAATACATAGAAACAGTTGCCCTTAAAGGACATCCCTGTGACTTGCCACTAATTTTAACCGCGAAGCTATCGCAACCTGGTTTTTGTGCTATTTTGGGCTCTTGAGCTTTTCGGGCTAAAACGCAATTTGTTTAATTTTCAAGCCAACCAAATTCCACATGAAAATCCGTGATTGATGTAGTTTTCGGTTACTATAAAAGAATCGAGAGCACGAACGAGATATATAATTTCAGGATTTGAAAAAAACAATCACGACTTTTATTGTCACCGATATCTTGCGAACTGATTAACCGACTTAGAACCGATTTGTGGCGATCTACGTGGTTTTTATATTTTAAAATTTTATTAGTTTCCAAGATCGTTTGGTGAAGCAGCTGAAAAATTATTTGAGAAAATAAGAACCGATTAGCCTATTTTAACCGGTTGGCGGTGATCAGCGAAGTTTTTAAGTGTAAAAAAGTGATGTTTTTATGGAATCGATCGTTAAGCCAGCAAAAAATTAATTTAAAACAAACACTTCGAGAAATTAATTTTTTTTAAAGATTTATTTGAGATATCCTGAAAGTTGCCGGTTCGAATCGGTTCAAATTCGCAGAATATCTAAATTCAGGACTGCTCTTGAGACCTCAAAACGTGGAGATCGAATGGGAACTCGATATTTTTTTAAATGGGTAAAACCAATAACTCTGCGATATATGAAAATGTATAATTTCCCAAGCGGGAAGTTAAAAATTATTCGAATCCAAATAGGCCTCCCCCGGGCCTTGTTATAATAGGAACGCAAGTCAATGAATATAAAATGTCACCAACGATATCAGTTCCTGCTGGCAAAAACAAAATGATTTTACAAAAGACCTCTCTGTACTACAGCGTTCCAACGCTGGTTTTACATAAAACCCATGATGTACTTGCTGGTGTTAGTAAAACTCCTTTTGCTTTTGTGAATAATATTAGAATGTGTGTTTGGCTGGGTAAATGTTTCACATGGGCAATAAAATTGAATTTAATTTTCAATTACTGTGGTTGTGTTTGACGACCCAATTTAAATACCAGCTTTTCTTCTTTTAGCCGTTATGGTAGTTGTTGTTGTTTTTGCTGTTTTAATTTTGGTGTTTGTTGCCAAAATGAGCAAAGAGTTAAAACAAATATTAAGTAAAAAAAAGGTTTTTTTTAGTTTTTCGTTCTTTTCGCAAATCAAAATATTTCGGCCACAACAAGAAGTTCTGTTTTTTTTTTTTTTTTTTTTTTTTTTGTAGGGACGAAAACTAGAAGTTTCCTTTTCAAACTTTCCAATGATTTTTGCAATTGGATATTGCCAAGGTTTTGTTGTTGTTTTATGATTTTTTTTAAGATCGTTGTTCATTTCAAATTTGAATTCTTAAGAGGCAAAAATGGAATACTTTTTGTCAAGGAGTTTAAAATGACACAAAATTCAAGATTAAAAAAAGGGTTTTTTAACTTCTTCCATCTGCTCATTTTTGGAAATTCCAATCTAAATTGGGCAAAAAATGATTAAATCGTTAGTCTTATGTCTGAGAAACTACGATGGAGAGCACTGAAAATTTAAAAAGCACACAATTATTGCTCAAGTATATTTCGGAACGCATTTGGTACTTTTGGGAGGTAAATATTATATTTGGTACTTTTTTGCGCTCCATACATCTTCAGAAAGATTTTTACTTTCTTCTGAAAAACATCTGGAATATATCGTGGCACTTTTTAAAGATTTCCAGTTTTAAGCGGCAAAATTGCACCCTAATTTGGCACATTTTTGTTAAATCATGTTTGCTTAATTCAAAAAGGTACGTGCTTAAAATATACTTTTTCCAAAAGGTACTTTTATAAAAAAATTTTAAGACACTTTTTTTTTGAAGAAGGCACTTCAATGGAATAAGTGCTTAAACACTCTTGCATTTTATTTTTAAAGTTAAAATTGTTTCGTAAGACTTTTTTCATTTTGCATTTAGAATTTTCTTAAATTTGTTACACCATTTGTTATTTTGCTGTCGTTTTTGTTATTTTATTTGTATTTTTTTTTCGAAATCGAGTCAACAAGCAGTAAACCACAAAAATAAAAATTACCTGGGAATTTTCTCTTTTTTTCTAATAAATTCATTTTATTACACGATTCATTTAAAAACTGTTGTAACTACAGTTGGGTGATTACACGGGCTGTTAGCACATATTTTGTGGCTAAAAGTGTTTGTTTAGAAATTGTGAAAATATAATGGAAAAGTGAGACAAATTACAAGATAATTACAAAAAAAGAGAAATTAATTTTAGAAAAAAGATAATTTTATTAAACACTAAGAACTGTTTAATATTTTGCAAGAAAAAAAACAAAATGAGGAATCAACAAAATGGAAATTAATAATTAAAGTGCCAAACAACGATTCTCGAATATGGGTGATACCCCATCAAATCGACCCAACCAGTTGGACCCGACCACTTATGATTTGAAAGGGAAAATTTGTACTTATACCAACAGAATTTTTTTTTAATGTTAGTATTAAGTCATATTCTAAATTCCATAATGGGCGGCCCAACTTTTTGATTTGGTTATTTCCATACCTCAAAAACTATCTCATACAACAAAATTATTCTTATGTCGTAATGAGAAGAATATTTTGGACTGCAAAGTAAACAAAAATATTATAATTTATATTTAGTAACAGGAAATCC